>JAJLRJ010000013.1:11144074-11524074 GCA_024195265.1 Dendrophyllia cribrosa | reverse complement strand
CCGTGTAATAACACACATTAAAATATTCAAAATGGAAAGAGAAGGCTTTAAAGAATACTCAGAAGTCGCTGAAGTGGAGGAAAAGAAGAGCTTTAAGCGACGAAATCTTGCTTCGAGGAACTTCATCAGGGGCGTAGTTACCTGTACGCACGTACACACGTGCGTACCTGAAAAAGTCGAAAAAAAAAAAAAGATTTGGGACTTGAGGGTGGGAGGAGGAGGTAGAGGGAGTGTTTGAAAAGAGTGATTGTGCGTACTTCTGAAAAAGTCCTGGCTACGCCCCTGTTCATACATTTTTTTCAATGCGTGGCTGTTTCTTTCGAAGAAGCGAAGTTTTAAAGAATTATCAAGCAGCCGAGTCAAGCCGAGGTACTTAACCGAATTTAAAGATTTTTAATATTTATGTTCATATCAATTTGTGATTGACTTTTTGTTTGTGTTCTCGTTAGTTGGAGAAATGTTTAAAAAACGCACTCAAATTCAGTCGTAAAAATATGATATAATTATGTAAACAAAACAAGACCTAATTTTATAGATCTAACTTCACACACGTCGCCTCGCTAAAATTAAAAAATAGCCCGGTCGTTTATTGATTTCATTGCTTTTAAAAGTAGTCTTTTCAAATGTAACAGAAAGAAGTCATAGTTTGGGAAATAAAAGATGAGTGTGAATTTCATCGGGAATCAATAAATTAAATATTCAAAGCGAGTACAGTTGTGCAATCTTATATTACAGACGGTCGCGTGATACTGTTTTTGAGAATTGCTAAAATTGAAAAATAGCCCAGTCGTTTACTGATTTCATTGCTTTTAAAAGTAGTCTTTTCAAATGTAACAGAAATAAGTCTCTGTTTAGAAAATGTTAGACGAGAGTGGATTTGATCAGGAATCAATCAGAAATTAAATATTTAAGGCGAGTACAGAAAACGAGTCTTGACGTATTCTTAAGTGTGTCACGCAAAATTCGTTGAGGGGGGAGGGGTGCGAGACCCATTTAAAATAATCGTATGACTTTCTTAAGCAAGCGCATGAGTACAGGCTACCAGTGTAGCCTCTTGTTTCGGAAAAAAACATGGTCATGAAAAAGTTAATTTCTTCGGATTCCTTTTTGGTTAGTTTTTCCGTTTAGTTCCGACGTCTGTGTGATTCCACTTACATCACACCTCATCCAAACCATGCAACAAAACAAGCGTGCATTTCACAACTTTAGAGAGCACATCTTGGCCATCTATCCTTGTACGACCTACAAGAAAGAGATGAAGCGCGGAAAAAAATCATGCCTTTGCAACGTACCACCGGGCTGTGCCTAATCTTAAAAATATCCTTATGAGCAAACGGCATTTAATTCAAAGTCAACCACTGCTAAGAAAGAATTTACAAATATTCTCTCCTAATCTTTTACAAAAGGGGAAAATCCCTAGAGGAGATGACCGTTAGATCAAAACTATGAGGTCACGATTTATATTGTCACGAGCTTATAAGTCGTGTTTGCCCTGGCAACACTTTATTTCGTCCTTTGTATAGAGTTTTTTTCACTTTAAAGTCATAATATATATAGATAGACTGAGCCTAACAGCGTAGCTCTCTGAACAGAAAACCGATGATAAACTTAACTAAGCCGGGTGAAAGGTCGGAAGCACAAGAATTAAGATTGACGACCGGGCTATTTTTTAATTTTACAATTCTCAAAAAACAGTAATATATAGATAGGCTGAGCCTAACAGCGTCGCTCTATGGACAGAAAGCCGATGATAAACTTAACTGAGGTGAAAGGTCGGAAGCACAAGAATTAAGATTAACGACCGGGGTATTTTTCAATTTTAGCAATTCTCAAAAACAGAATTACGCGACCGTCTGCACAGTTCATGTAGATCGTACAAAAGTTCACAAAAACAACTTTTTCTCCGTCTAGAATAACTTGAACTTAAGTACGACTACTTTCCGAATAAAATACACTTGTTGCGTATCAAAAATTGCCCGAGAAACTGATTTGGAAATCAAAATTGCCAAAAATACACAAACATATTTGCATATTAAAATGCCACGCGAGTGAAGTTAGAGCTATAAAAATCTTGTTTTTACATAAAATCGCTTTTCAACCTATGTAATGAATGAACAAACACATAAAAATGGACAACACAATCTTCTTTCAAATAATTTTATTCAAATCTCCATAAGTTTATGTTTAAAAGAAAAACGCGAACCATTTATAGCGCTTTGAGGCTGTCTTCCATAAAAGAAATCAAAACGACTGAATTTGTTGAGCACGTTTCATAAACAATACTCCAAATCTAGCGAGAACACAAAGAAAAAGACAATCACAGATTGATATCAACATAAATTCCCATCGAAAAATGTATTTTGTTTTACCTTTAAGTCTCTCGACTGCTGCAAATTATTTACATCTCTGCTTCTTCAGTTCTGAAATCCGAAGTGAGAAACATCTCCCCGCATTCCTCCCGCATTGATAAAACCGTATGAAGCTCATCTTTTTCCACTATAGCGGCTTCTGAGTATCCCTTAATTAGTATCCCTGTCTTGAGTAGCAAACCGCGAAAAAATGCAGAGAAATAACGATTTTAATTTGAAACAGTTTTCTCCTCTAAACTCAGCAAAACTTCAAAGTGTTTACCAAACTGACGTGACATTCGGCCGTGTAGCCGCGCGAAAAACGAAGCCTCGCTTTGGTTTTAAAATTGCTGAGATCCCGGATGTTGTGTGGCGTCATACACGCATGTTTTGTGACGTCATACGCGCCCGCGAGCTAGCCTTGTGCGACGGACACACATGTAACAGACGCGCGCCCACAAAACATTCCGCTAGCCATGACCATGAAAAATGACGGGCATAGGTTCTATGAATATGGGGCTACGCGAGCGGGCCTTGGGCCCGCGAGAGCTCCGCTATCAAAATTCAGAAGCATTAAGCAGTTTTCGATTCCAAAATGTTTATGGAAATGTAGAGAGTTTAAAACCACACATCTGAGCCAAATTTTTCAAGCACAAGAGCATTTCGTTATAGGCGAACGAGTATTAGACATTTTTAGTAAGAAATGTATGGAGCGGCCATCTTGGTGCCCAACTTAAAGACACCAACATAGCGGCCAAAAATTCAAAGTTTTAATTACACCAAAAATCTCATCACAAAATATTGAATTTACTAAAAGTTCCATGAAACTGGCTTATAAGAATCTACAATTCAAAAATAACTTTCAATTGGTTCAAGTTTATTTTCAGGGCTTATCTGAAATAGCGTGACGAATTGCATGACACATTTAAAACCTTTATAAATCGGAAGGAAAACATCGTTAAAACCTGAAAGTTTTGGGAAAGATTATAAAAGGAATGGTATCCACATACCATGTTAGAAACAGCTTTGTAGGATGTATACTTTAGATTTTTGAATGTTTACTGTGACTTCATATGCAAACACTCTATATAGTCGAAACATTTTTGGATTTCCCCTCGGAAATTTTTGGAAAATGATCGGAAACGTTCAAATGACCTTCGGACAACTTTCCGACAATTTTGGGGCCGTTTGTGTTTCTATCTGGATGAAATTTACTGTTACAGTATATTTTTTATTATTTAACTATTTGATGTTACATAGCTCAAACATTAAGTGTTATCGAGGTATCCCCATTCACACCTTCTTGTACATGTTCATTCATAATTAACATCGGCGAACGCACTAAGGAATTGAAATCATGATCACATGATTGGTTGTATTTAACCCTCGTATTGGCTGGACAAGCTTATCCTTCTGATCTCCTTTATCTTTGACGACTTTGATATATGAAAACCAAACGGTAAGCTTGCAATTACTAACGTTCTAACCTTGAACTTTATGACAGTGATTACAGAAGCAGAATTCACGAGAACCGAAGGTATTTATTTCACAGCTATATTCAATTGAAACGGTTACATTGTTCTTATTTTTATTCCACAGAATTGGGATGTTGCGATTTGTTATATTTTCTTTTCTCGTGGCCTTTGCTTTCGCTTCCGGAGGTAAAATCGTTCATTAGATTCTCTTTAATTTGGGCCGGTCATTTAAACGATCGAAGTTCAAACGCTGTTTAACAAAATAGGCGTCTCATCGCCAATTCTAAAAATTAAACGTTGTTTATTGTAATCAGTGTGGCGAAGACAATAGGACAGAATAGAAAATACATTTATCTATTTAAAACTACCAATTTATAAACAAATGTGGTAGTCCATTAATTTAAGTAACGCTTCGTTTAAATAACCGGCCCTCAGGCTCACAGTTCGAGCTGCACACCGATATTGTTGTCGAGTTGTCGTAAATATAAATAGGTACTTTTCAAGTTAACGTGACTAATTAGTTAACGTTAACCTTATTTCAGATTCTCTTTCTTTAGGCCGGTCATTTAAAAGAAGTTTAACAATGTTCAGTTTTACAAAATCGCGGTCTAAACCAATTTCAATTTCGCCAACCGTAGTAATTAAACGTTGGTTATTGTAGACATCGTGGAGAAGGCAACAGGACAGACTAGAAAAGACATTTGTTCATTTTAAATTACAAATTTATAAACAGATGTGGAGGTCCATTAATTATCTTAAACCGTGGTCTAAGTTAGACTTCGTTTAAATAACCGACCCTTTACGTTAATAACCAACAAAATGCCTTTTAAAATGTCCATATATTTTAACAAAACTACCCGTCAATACAGGGGAATCAATTGTTGAATTTGTGCTTATTAATCTAAATGAAAACAATCTTGAATTCGGGTAAAAACGACAATTTTTTATCATTTGAGGTAATTTTATTATTGAAATTTAAAGTCATCGTAGATGATTTGAATTTAGTTATACATAAAATAAACACTATATAATTCGCGTTGTTTAAGTTTTCGAGATATTAGCAGAGATACCCGCCCCACAACCCATAAACGTTACAGGTTGATGAATTGTTCAAGTTAAATTAACTGAATTCTACGGTAACAAATGTCTATTTAAATTATTTATTACCTTATAACAGGAAAAAAGTGGAAATATGGGACAACCAAACATAACGGTAAATAAACCTCTCTGCTAAAGATTAAGGGAAAAAAAAAACAATAATAACTTGCTGTAAATACGAGAAGAACTTTCTGAGAATGTAAATTATGTAAATCGACAAAGGCTACAAGGCCACGTTCAACACAAAAACTTTCGCGTTCTTTGAAATTCTCTCACGTGTTTGCATGAGGATACGTCAACACAGAAACTCGGTAGCAGTGTAATGCCGGTGACTACATGATATGGCCGATTAACCAGTGTAACCAGTATAACCAGTATAACCAGTATAACCCCATTAAGCTGATAAGTAGTCGACTTCGTGTTTCTTATGTTTGTCATGGCACTTTTGGAAAAGCCTGTGAACAGACTCTTTTTAAAAGTATTTAATGTACATGCTGCAAAAATATGTATATATTGGCGAAACAGGGAGAAGACTAGGGGACCGTTTCGTGAACATCTACGGGAAGTTGAAACATGAAAGACACATCTTAACAGCAGTCCCTCGACCCTTTAAGAAAACTCGCAACAATTTGTTTTTGTTTTTGTCGTGGGGTGTATACACCTTATTCCAAAATGGCGGGCTATTTATTATTCTTTTGTATGCATGTCAATTAGCCCTCTTTGCCTCATTTTCGCGTGAAAATTCTGTTGTATTTTGCACATGCTGACGAGGTAACAAGGGCTAATTAACATACAGATAAAAGAATAATAAAATGGCCGCCATTTTGGAATAAGGTGTATGTTTTGGAATCAATATATAGCAGGGTTGACATGTTTCGATTGCTGCTGGTTCCTCAGCGACGGTGGTTACTATAGCAACACCAGCGTATTGTCCTTTGTTTTAACCCTATTTTTCCTGGGGAGGGGGGGTGTGGGGGGCACAAAGTGCCAGCGCTAACTTTAAGCATTCATAACTTCATTAATATGTATTCAAACTCCATCAAACTTTGTGATTTTTCCTAAAATTTATCTGGCAACAATTTGATGTGACATTTTATTGATTACGTGACTTGATGTTTCCATAGCAACAAGATATTGACAGCCATGTTTTTTGTAATTTGAATATTTTTACCTTTGAATGAAGAAAAACAATGTTTATTGGTATAACTTTTACATTTTTACGTCATTTAGCGTTTATTTATTGGTTTTAATTAACCCATTGACGCCCGCGACTTTTTTTCGTTTTTGAGTGATTTTCTGTATATAAACGATCCATAGGATTTCGTGACTCCATATTTGAAGTTACCATTAAAAGTGTTGCTGTTCTAAAACACTGAAGGGTCGAGTTTACTGGAAACGTCATTCTGACATTGTGATTTTGCTTTGTTGAATTGCAATAAAGTCTTCAATGTGGTGTTTCTGCGATTTTTGGTAAGTCCACAGCCATTTTTCATCTTTAGTAGCTGCCTGATAAGCATCATTAATCTTGAAGGTAGTTCAGAGTCCACTTTCTCAATGAAGCGAGTTAGTTGTTGTACTTCGTTTACGAATTTGGCTCGTTGCTCGTTGAACTGGAAAAATGGCCGCCAGGAAACGAAGTAGCTTTGGGACTCGACTCTGGATGAATTTCTCGACCTACCGAGGCATATTTTGGAAGTTGCGACCACAGGAGAACACAACAAGCGCGAAAATTCGGCGGTGGGTCGGAGTGGCTGTGGACTTAGTATAAATATGAAATGTGTGCGGAAAGAAACGAACGCTGTCAAAATTATTGGCTATTTCCCAACATGCAGTGCGGTGGTGATATTGAAAATCGAGGCAAGGTCAGTATGCATTAGAACGAGAGGCTGTAACTCAAATAAATTCACTGCTAAGCTAGGACTAGGAACGAATTTTGCTGTGAATGTTGACTTTTGGGTTTGCCATGATGATTTGAATAAAAAAAACTAAAGGCAAAACGTGATTTTTGTTGTTTTTCTATGACGTTAAAAACGGTCATTTTTGTTATTGTCCAAATTCAAACGCTGATATTCTGCAAAAATCGCTAACTTTTTTTGTGTTTATTGGGTATCTCAATTTGAAGGACTTTCTAGTCAATGCTCACAACTGATAGTTAAGGCAATGTTCGCGCGATTGAGAAAGTTACAATTTTTTAAAGTAGTGGAGTATTGTACGGCCGGTTTTGGCCGGCACAGCCGTCAATGGGTTAATTTTGAGTCAATTTGAACGGTTTTTAACCCTATTCGGCCTGGGGGGGAGGCACAAAGTGCCCGCGCTAACTTTCAACATTCATAACTTCTTTAATATGTATTCAAACGCCGTCACTTTGTAACTTTTCTTAAAATTTATCTGGCAACAATTTCATATGACAATTGATCACGTGACTTGATGTTTCCATGGCAACAAGATTTTGACAGCCATGTTTTTTGAAATTTGCATATTTATACCTTTGAAGGAAGAAAAGCAATGTTCATTGGTATAACTTTTGTATTTTTACGTCATTTAGCGTTTATTTATTGGTTTTGATTAATTTTGCGTCAATTTGGACGGTTTTTAAGAGGTTTTAAAAATTTTCAGAAATCCAAGATGGCGGATCCAAGATGGCGGCCGTATCACTAATTACCTAATAACGACGTCATATAACGTCATCGTTCCATTGTGCGGACCTCAAAGGAGACAGTTTTGGACGCACTTTGGACTATGCACTAGGTTTCATTGTCATAGCCTTAATGTTCTTGAAGTTACGAGGGGGGGACACAATGTGCACCCCCCAGGCTCAGGAACTCAAAAATAGCCCAGGCTGAATAGGGTTAAGAGGTTTTGAAAATTTTCAGAAATCCAAAATGGCGGATCCAAGATGGCGGCCGTATAACTAATTACCTAATAACTACGTCATATGACGTCGTCGTCCACTGTGCGGACCACAAAGGAGACAATGAGCCCCCCACCAGGATCAGGAACTCATAAAAAGCCCAGGCAAAATAGAGTTAAACAATTTCGTTTTTCTCAAAATCTAGTCAGACACATTGTAACGAAACGTTCGCATATTTGTATTACTCAAGTATCACTGGCTGCATGCATAACAATTTTCAAGAAATTAGAAGACGGTTTATAAGTAAATTAAAAATCATTTTTTATGGCATGATATTTAACACTCACGTCAACCTCCCTCAGGATAAAATTGCCGTTTAATCTCACTCTTTGAAATTTTGAAACAAGGAAACTAAATTATTGTAACTGTTATTAGTCTTTGGTCCCCGAGACTGGAACGAAGTTTCTGCACATTGTAGTGAAAGCGCCCAGTCCCCCATAAACATTGACATCAACGCGGCTCAGAACGATCCAGGCCTCAAAGGACTCGAGTTTACTTGTGATAACAAGAATGAGGACATCAGTGGGACACTAACCAACAATGGCCACGCTCCTACATTAAGCATTGACAAGTCCAAGGGCACGGCGACACTGACCGGGGGTCCCCTAGGGGCTAGTAATTATCGGCTTGAGCAACTTCATTTTCACTTTGGCTGTGGAGACGACCAAGGATCTGAACACACAGTAAATGATATTGCATTCTCGGGAGAGGTAAGGGTGTTATAACGTGTTCAACAATAAAACTATAAAATTCACTATCGAGTGTTAATGAGACCCTAATGTGCGACTTTTTCGAGATACTGAGTTGCTAGAAGCAAACCAATTTAGGAAAAAAGGAGGGCAAGCAGCAGTTTTTTCAACGTTAACCCTCACACTCGCAGAGTCAATTATGGAGACATGTAGAGTTGTTCTAATTTTTGCGTCTATCAGCGAAATCCGATTATATGACCATTCAAATGAATCCTCTTCGGCAGTACTTTTGCATGGTACCATTCGTGTTTCAAATAAAATTTGTTTTTTTTCTTGACATTTGCTTTTAGAACTCTTATGGGAGTTGAAATGTTTTGAAATGTCTTAAAAAAGCTTAACTCAAAAAAAGCTTAAGCTCAAGCGTAAGCGCAAGCGTAAGCGCAAGCGTAAGCGCAAGCGTAAGCGCAAGCGTAAGCGCAAGCGATAGGAACAACTATCCAGTTTTCTTTTCATGTATTTTCGTTAATGCTTGCGTAATATTTGCTCTCTTTACACGCGAATCACTTATGCTTGCGCTTGTATTTTGAGATTCAGGCTTTACTATGTAAGTACGAGGCTCTTTCGCCTTGTAGGTTTCATAGGATCAAACAAAGGGTATAGGAAACAAGAACCTAAATGCTACCTTGTGATAAAAAGGCGGTAATTTGGAGCTAGATCATACAGTAAGTGTAATAACATATTTTCTATTGGACATTAACTTTAACAAAACTTAGCTTTTACTACTGTATACAAATATGACAAAAAATACTAACATGTTTGCGTGCTTGCTGCTTTTTCCCTTTGTAGCTTCATTTAGTGACTTACAACACGAAGTACCCCGATTTTAAAACTGCTGCTGACAAGCTAGATGGTCTTTCTGTCATTGGTGTGTTATTGCAGGTACGAATTAAAACATCTTGCCAATTTATTTTATTACTTATGCGCAGAGCGGCATGAGTTAAGGTTTGTCCTCCGTTTTTCTCGGTCAGCATTAGATTCCATCCACCAACACCACTTCGGACACTTATTGAGAATTACATAGCGTAATGTCGACACTTAGAATTTTATTTTAATAAATGTTTAAAGTGCCCCTATGATCAAATTTTTGATTTTCATTTTTTTATATTTTCGTGTACTATTAGACTTTCTTACTCATCTTGCCAAATTTTAATCCATTACGAACAGTAGAAGTCATTTTATTTTAACATTTATTTCCGAGAATTTACGGCCGCCATTAATCAACCTTGTTCCAAGGCTTGGTTGCGAATGGGAGAAAGTGACGTCAAAGACTCAAACATACCTCACGGGTTTAAATTATAATAACAATCAGCATAGAAAATTGCACGAAGAACAAGTCCAAAGTTTTTGTTGCTTTTCGCGTGATTTTCAATACTTATTGTTATTATAATTTCACCCGTGAAGTATGTTTGAGTCTTTGACGTCACTTTCTCCCATTCGCAACCAAACCTTGGAACAAGGTTGATTAATGGCGGCCGTAAATTCTCGGAAATAAATGTTAAAATAAAATGACTTCTGATGTTCGTAATGAATTGAAAATTGCAAGATGAGTAAGAAAGTCTAATTGTACACGAAAATGTAAAAATTGAAAATCAAAAATTTGATCACAGGGGCACTTTAAGTGTAAAAAAGAAAATCTAAAATCCCCACTCAGGATTGAACCTGTGTCCTCAGTTAGGCTTAGGCTTACATAGCCTACCGTACCAGGGGCCAGTTGCATAAAACTGAACGGCAGACGTAACAGCTAACGTCGGGCGTTCAACCCAGTCAAAGTTACTATTTTAACGTCAGACGTTAGCATTTAAGTCCGACGTTTTATGCAACTGGCCCCAGGGTACCATTCAGTTTCTCGGGTTGTTTAGGCCTAAATTTAACTATATAAACTGCAAACCTTAAAGTGCCCCTGTGATCAAATTTTTGATTTTGATTTTTTTACATTTTCGTGTACAATTAGACATTCTTACTCATCTTGCCAAATTTCAATTCATTACGAAAATCAGAAGTCATTTTAATTTAACATTTATTTCCGAGAATTTACGGCCGCCATTAATCAACCTTGTTTCAAGGCTTGGTTGCGAATGGGAGAAAGTGACGTCAAAGACTCAACACTGTTCGAAATTTCGTTTTCGGGTCTAAAGAACGGTTGTTAGTAAAACGCGTAACGGCGTAACGAGAATCGGCGTAACGAGAATTTTATTTTTAATTTCATTTTTTATTTTATTTTTCATTTTTTTCTCATTTCATTTTTAACCCGTAAATACGCGAAGCATAATGAACAGGTTATTGGAGACGATGGCAAATTAACTCACTCACTTGCTCACTCGCTCGCTTCCTTCATAATTCCACTGACCAGTGCGTAAGACTTTCGTGGGAATGAATAGTTGTGCTCGTACGTATATAGGTTCCGCAGGTTCCACGGTCTGCAACCCTCATTTTAGTAACACCCTCAAAACCAATTTATTTATAAGCTGTGATTGAACTTTTTTTTAAGATGTGTAGCCTTAAAATCTTCATGTAGTCTACAAGACACCTGATGTTATTGTAAAATGCATGACACCATGCTTTTGTTGCCATGGTAAAACCGATGACAATCAAAACTACTATTTTTGGACAGTTTATACTGCGCATGTGCGTGTAGACACTATGCTATCGACAGTGTGACAGGAAGTTTGTTGACCTAAAGTTTGTCAACCTCTACTTTTTGTTAATTCGAAAGTTGTTAACCTTTTCCTTTTGTTTAACCTCTAGTATACGAGTGACTTAGTTTCTGATTAGTTAAAAGCATTTAAGCATTAGTTTTAAGCATTTAAGTAATTTAAAAGAATGTGCATTTTGTCAGTAAGCGCTATGGAAATGATTTAGTGAAGTATCAAACCGTTTAAAGTTGGGATGGTGCGCCCTGTGAAGACAAGTCGAGCCACTTTAAAATTATTATTTATCCATGGGTTGGGTTACTAAAGCAACTAACTTAACATGAATGGCAATTTTGCCCAAAGGCGATCTCACCTCTAAATGGAATATAATTATCTTTGACAAGAGGGTCAGAATGGGGTGGGGGGGGGGGGGGGGGGTCCACATGTCGGTTGTCGGTTAAAATTTCATTACTTTGTCGGTTGTCGGTTAAAATTTGCGACCTTTGTCGGTTGTCGGTAATTCCAGTTAATAATTGAAAATGCAAGATCATGCAAGTTAATTATTCACATTTGTTATGTAATTTACCGATAAAATCACCAAAGCTTTTATTCTAGATGTGAATTTGTTTTCCTGTCGATTACAGGGTATCGAAGTAAATCAAGAGAGGTAAATTTGACAAGAGTGAAATGCCCACTTTAGCCTTTGGGATACGCAATTTTGTTAGCTACGGAAGTCTTTTTTTTTTCCTAAGACGTGCACAAACACTTATTACACTTATTATTCAACGGCTCTCGTGGCTTTACTGTGGGGTTTCTTTGGGTTTTTTTGCCAAAAATTTCGCTGCCATGCGTATCAATCTGCACCGTTTAATGGATCTTTAATGATTTTACAACTATTATTACCTCTTACCGTCACATGTCGAGACGCACAAATGCACGAACAGCCCTGCCGGATCGTGTATTAAACACACGCTCTGTTGACAAGCTCTGAATGTTCTTCAAAATCTGATTCCTCGTCATCCGAATCTGTCTCATACCCATTAATTTGTACTTCCCTCAGGACTTCCCTGTGATCCTCAAACACCTCAGTAACATCCCCTTCGTCCACAAATTGTATGCTAACAACGCGTTGTGGTACTGCATTCGCAAAAATAGTTTCGAAAACACCGACTTTTCATGGGTCTTCGCGCCATAAACTGCTCATTGAAACAAAACATTCAAAAGAACATCTTTTTGAAGTTTTTCAAAGTTACAAATATCGATAAAATGAGTAAATAACGCAAACTTGCCGAGTTTTAGCTCAAAAGTTTTTTTCAAAATTATGATAGCGTGATTAGCGCGCGCATAACACAGTTTGATGTAAACAAACTGTTCAAACAAACAAAAAGATATTTAAAACCCATCTCATCGTTAACTTTCAATAGAAAAGATCGTTTCACTGAATACAGTGTTGTTTTATCTACCAAACTTGACAAAGTAATTAACATTTTAGCCCTTACTTTGAAAGATAATTTGAAGCTTTTCTTTTCTAGGGAAGGAATCCATTAAATTGCCACGGGAAGTTTTCAACCAATCACAGGCTGACTTTTGAGACGTCAATACGACTTTATATTGACGTCTCAAAAGCAGGAAAAAGTATCTGAGAATCATGACACAACAGCAGGGCGTCTCGTCGGCTCGCTTACGAGCCGCTGTTCTAGAAATGAGCCCGCCGCTGCTCTCCGAAAAGGAGGATCCCGGGGCTTTAAAGTAATTTGAAGACAGGAAATTCTATAATTGACGAAATTTGGAATTAATGTGGTTACGTCTGGTGAAATAGAGCCCACCAAAGGATCTGGACATTTCCTGCGCTAAAAATAAATTCAAAATGCTCTTCTTTCTGAATACAAACATCCCTATAACGTCGGACCATGTCGGTTGTCTGTTAGAATTTATTTGACGCTAGTCGGTAATTTTTTCCTCGTTTTGTCGGTAGTCAGTAATATTTTTCGCCTTTTGTCGCTAGTCGGTTAACCCCATTCACACCCTCTGACAATGTTCAATGCCATTTTGTTTACAGAGTAAACCTAACGTGGAAAATCCTGCGTTTGAAAAGATTTATCTTTCCACAGAGAAAATAAGCAAGGCAGGTAAGGTTAACCATTACATTGATTAACAACATGAACGACTTTTTTTTTTTTCGATAAATATTCTGTCGAGTGTGGAGTGGGGAAAAAAGAATCTTATCATTTTCTCTGACGCCATGGCAACTTGGGTTAACTAAAAATACCAAAGTTTAGTAGTGTCTCACCAATTATTTTTCTTACACTACAAGAATCTCCTTTTTTATTGACTGAGTTAAAGAAAAAGAAAAACTTCAAGTGTTACGTTTTGACGAAAGCAGAGCGCGATATATAAGTATCTTGTTTTGGAATAACGACATAGCACAATTCAGCTAAAACGTCATAGAAATGAAGTGGCGAAACTACAGGAAGGCCTTGTTTTGCTCAGGCAATAAGGTCCGAAGGGTTGAAAACATGGTTGGAAGGGTTAGGTTCATTTTATTTTATTTTGCTCAGAAAATGAGGTTCGAAGTGTCGAGTTCTATTTTTACTCCAAAAATAAGGTACGAAAGGTTGAATATAGGTCCGAAGGGTTAAAAATAAGGTCAAAATAAAATACGAATTACAACACGAGACCTGGCTTTCTGGACATAAATGAAAGTTTAAAAAGATTCCCTTGTTACAAAAACAACCCAAAAACACAAATATTTAAAGAGCTTGTCAAGAAACTTTGGAGTCGTATTATAATTTTGATATTATCAAACGTGGGTTATTCGATCATTACAAAAACCGTAGGGCTGGTGCTTTTGATTCACAGGTACTAGTGCTGCAGTGAACAATTTGAACCTCTATAAACTGGTGCCTGCGTTGAAAGACTTGACGAAGGCATCTTTCTTCTCATACAAGGGATCACTGACTACTCCACCTTGCTTCCAGTCTGTGAGTTGGATTGTGCTGAAAACTACTATTCCAGTTCAGCAAAACGTGGTAAGGACGGAATCTCCAGGGAAGGGTGGATTTCCATCAGTATAGACATTTTTAATAAATATCACGATGCATCATTTTCCGCTAATGACGTCAAACATATTCTTTTGAATTCTCTTTACAATTCAAAAGAATACATTTGACGTCGATAACGGAATATGATGCATTCTGGTATTTATTAAAAGGGTCTATAAGCTCTGTTTGGTAGCACTAATGACAGACTGCCATTTGCATTTTGTGGTAACAAACAACGAATTCTAATCTCCGAAAGAAGGACGAACAATTTCGTCACTTTTCTGTAGGAGTTTCCCCACCCGCCTCGAGCTGCAAACAGGCTATTGAAACGAGATATGACGTCATAAGCAGCATGAGGTCAAGCCACTTTTAAATAAAAATGCATGTTTCTCACCTGTTTGTCGGTGAAAAAAGAAGACAATATTACCTGTAAATGCTACCAAAAGCATCAAAATGTAAAGTTGTATCTTATTTTGCAACTCCAGCAAACAATTTCCGCATTTTTCTGATAAATTTGAATTCTTAGTAAAATCCAAGATGTCGGCCATCTTGGCGCCCATTTTGGATGACGTCAGGCACCCTCAGCAGCGCCACAACCCGTAATATTTACCTTGTCTTGTAGAGCACATCGCACAACTTCGTTCCCAGGGTCTTCTCCTTCCCGTTCCCTGCAGCGAGAGAGAGAAAGACCCTTGCAAAGGCTAGTCACGTGTCTCCCAGAATCTGGGAGATTACCAAAGAAAACATTGAGGGAGGGGCTACCAAGTCAGGAGTTTGGTTGTACTTAGCCTACCAGAGAACGGAGAGTATTTGCATGAAAAAAAAAAACGATCTGGTTTAATCTCCTCGAAGTAAATTTACCCGCGAGAGGTCAAAGGGAAGGGAAGGGAAAGACCCTGGGAACGAGATGTAACATATTTCCGAAATATTGTAACATAGCGAAAACCCAAGGGGGTGGGGTGTGGTTGTAACAGGCGAATCGAATTACTCTGAAGAACTACAACCCTGGCCAATACTTCTTGGGACACTCACTGAAATTACACGCAAAAATACGCTTCCCTAATATATTTTTATCCTACTATTCAGTATGCTTCTGAATGTCTTTATCACATGCCATTTCAGTCCTCCCTCCTCCCCACAGCAATGTTGATTGCCGTGAAAACAATTTTTTACCCGTGAGGTCAACATTGCACTGGGGAGGGGGGAGGGGGAAGGGGGAATGCTTAAAATTGCAGAGTTATTTCGGAAGTGTCCCAAGAGTATTGGCCAGGGTTGTCCGAAAACGTCTTTGTAAGGAAAAGGTTTTAATCGTGAAAAAAGCACAAAGAAAGGTGGGTAAATTGTACGTAGGTACGGAAGTGCACATTAAGTAGTTGAGTGTTCTCTTTGTGTGTATTGCAGTACTGTGCGTGCCTAGGCGGGTCGCCGGGTTAACGTTCGATCATTCGTTTTAGAATTTTGACGAAAGTTTAATGATTTCACATGCGGCTGATTGCAAGACTGTTTTACGCCGTTTTAAATATGAAAGTCCCGATGTTAAATCGCTATTGCGAATTGTATGGTAGGAGTGATGCCTTGGGACGGCAAAATAATGGAGTGGAATGCCTAGCGTCCACATTTTATATTTACTTTGAAAGCATTGCGTGACAGCAACACGTTGTAACAGTTCTCACCATTATTTCTAGTCATTTCTCACTATTTCGAAAAGGCCTGCAGGACAGCCAATAGCTTTTTTAAAAATAAACTGGCATGGAATTCTATCGCTTGTGTGTTATCTCTGTTTTGTACTCGTTTTCATATAGCACAGGAACCGTGTGGCTATTTATGAACATTTCTCACCAAAATGGTAGTAAAATGATTTAATTAAATTTCATTTTTTGTTATGTTATTGAAGTGAGAAATGTTGAAAATCATACATATCGGCCCTAATGTGTAGACAAATCCATCTCATGAACAAGATCAGACGATAGCGACACTATTGACGCTCTTCGACAGATCAGAAGTTGATTAAAAGCATTTCAAAAATTACTTTTCTTTGGTGAGAAATGTTGCCGAGAAATGTTGCCGAGAAATGTCACGAATAAAGTAAGTCGACATGATAGACACAACATGTCACGCGCTATCTGAGCTGCGTTATCCAACTGAAAATAAACTTAGCGAAGCAGCGACCACGTGGAATTAAGTCTTGCTGTTTCTCCTGTGGTATTTGTCTCCAGAATCGCCTAAGTGACAACGCTTACGCATAAAGAACGAACGCCACAGCGCGCGAATGGCGCGTAAATTGGACCTCATTTTCGTGATACAGAAATCTAAAATCTCGTAAAGTAGGCACAAAAACAGGCGACACACGATCAATGAAAGCACATAATAGCTTGTCCGCCAAACTTGTAACACCACTGTTACAAATGAAAGCTTAGTTACACTAACGGACTATGTAAAGAACACGACAATCCAAATATGAGCTATCTTTTCGCTAACAGGCCCTTGAAACTGAGTCACATAGCTCAGCGCATACTGATTGCGATGTTCACCAGTGGAGATAAATGTCAATTCTTTGCGATCACGATTACAAACATGGCTACCTCGACAGTAATACCAACGAAAATAACACCATAGAAGAACAGAAAGTCTATTTCTATTACAAAGCCCATTTCAGACAACCCTGGCCAATACTTCTTGGGACACTCACTGAAATTACACGCAAAAATACGCTTCCCTAATATATTTTTATCCTACTATTCAGTATGCTTCTGAATGTCGTTATCACATGCCATTTCAGTCCTCCCCCCTCCCCACAGCAATGTTGATTGCCGTGAAAACAATTTTTTACCCGTGAGGTCAACATTGCACTGGGGAGGGGGGAGGGGGAAGGGGGAATGCTTAAAATTGCAGAGTTATTATGGAAGTGTCCCAAGAGTATTGGCCAGGGTTGTAGCTTTACGGTGGTCAACTCACCTTATCAACTCATAACACCAAATGTTTAACTCACTCACTGACGCAGCGCCACAGTCTATTTATAATTACAAACTAAACAATTCATGATTCGTTGTTCTTTCAGTTTGGAGCCATGAGACATCTTAAAAACCATGACCACCAGTCCCTGTGTGACAACTTCCGGCCCACGCAACCCCTGAACGGCCGTACTGTGTCTTCATACTCAGTATGAGGGTCAGATTATCAAAGGCGATCAAATGTACCTCAGAACACAAGTAGTGATATTAATGTTATTGTTTTGTCGTACATGGTGAATTAAAAAAAAGCGTCAAATGTTGGATGTGCATATATTTTATGTGAAAAAGTTACTCACGCTTCGATTGGCGAAGTAACCAACAACTAATAAAACTAGTGGGCCGTGTTATTGAGTTTACGTATGGTTACTGTTTGTAAAATATATAAAGGAGCTTATTTCTAAAGAAACTTTCGCGCTACGTCGATGACATCCTCACGGAGACCCAGGGAACCCATTTGAAGAGGGTTCCCTAGTTGAACAAGGTACCCATTTGAATCCCAGCCTCTAATTTGGCGGAATTTTTTGTACCCAATAAGTGATTAGCATTTATCGCGCTTCTTTTGTGACTTCTGGGGCGTTTGTTTGGGTAGGAAATCGGACATCTTAGTGAGAATTATATAAAGTAAAGTCGACATTAATGGTTTTTTGTTATAATTAAAACATCTACCGTTCATGTTTTAATTGGTAAATTGAAAATCTAAAAGTCCCCATCTAGATTCGTACCTGTCACTTCAGAGTGTCTCTTTAGCGGATAGCTTTCCCGAATTTGACAACAAGAAAATATAACTTAAGGAATGTTCCAACATAAAGGTCCTTTTACGAACCACCTGGGCTGATAGCAAAGGGTACTATGCGAATGTTTAGTCATGACGCCAGACAACTCGACGAGCGAATGGAGACAATCTTCGACGTTGTTTTTCCGTCTAGAAAATCACTGACCACTGATCAAAATGAAGGTTTGTTGCGGTCTAAAGAGCTCCTTTGTGCCTTGGAAATTAGTCACCGAAGTCTCTTATTACTATAAAAATCAAAAGATGAAGCAGAGATGGTGGGTTGATGATCACACATGGATCTTTTAAGCGAGAATGTACAGAAATGGTGGGTTAATGATCACACATTGATGATTTACGCGAGAATATACAGATGATGTGGAGCATTATATTATAGCTCGTACCGAAACGGTGCTGGAATATTGGGATTACGTGTCGATTTTTGTGTTTTTCTGTGTGGAATTACACTGCTGATCAGTGTAGTTTAAAACATTAATTTAACCATTGACTGTATCATGTTGTGCACCGGTTGCATGATTTCAGTTTATAATATTTTATTAATAATAACGCAACAATACTTCGCACATTTTGGGTTAAACGTTGACAAAGTGTAACAGCGAATATTACAATATTCGCAACATTTGCGGCAACATGTTGAGCTTGCTTTAAAAACTTGCAACATGTTGCCACAACAAATTATTGCGTTAAAAATGCGTCGCGAATTTTAAAGGCCCAGTATCACCTATTGGGCTTTGCGGTCGTTTGTTTTTGTTTTCAAATGACGAGCTCGCTCGTGATTGGCTCTTTCGGGAATTTTCGACTGCGTTAAATTCAATCGTCTGAATCGTCGAGGCATTGGGCGCGCAATGCATTTTGGGTGATACTGGGCCTTTAATATTCCCGGTCAAGGGTCAAGACTCGAAACGTTCTCACCAGCGCACGATTTGTGTTCACAAAACGTCAGGGCCAGATATGGGTGGAGAAAGTCCTCTGCTACCCAGATACTACTGTTTAGTTCACAGGGGGAACACGAATGACTATTACATTTTCGTTATTTTTATGTCGGCAAACTATAGAGCGTTTTCACTTGACGTCATAGCCGCCATATTGGTGTTCCCGTACAAAAGAATTTTAATTAACTTCTTTTGTTAGGAACAGCAACATGGCTGCCATGGCCTTTGTCATTCGAGTCCCACGGGACTGAAGGTCACGTGAGTGAAAACGCTCTATTAGCATGGCATAAAACATTTGAGAGAGTTTCATTTTGTGAATTGACGATTTTGTGAGACTTAATATTTACGAATTGGAAAGACGGGTTATTTTTTTTTGTAGGGGATTTATTTTTGCGACTTGCAGCAGGTCGGAGAGAACTTTAACTTTTACATCAAGACGGAAGAAATATGGAATAACAGATGCCCTAGTAAACAGTATCGAGTATCTCGAAGGCGGAGTAAATTTTTGCGGGAAAAAGGTTTTGCAGTAGTATTTTTTTTTTTTGCGAGAATACAAAACCCGGAAAAATGTCATGGCATACGGTTATTTCAGAGATATTCCATAACGCGTACATAGAAGAATAAATGTTAATTTTCGGTATTCATAAAAGGTAAAACGGTTTTAAAAAGTGTGATGAGAAACATCTTGTCCCTCGTTTTATTGCCCACATTTAAATGGGTGAGTAGAGGCTTTGTTATCACTGTTGGGTTTGAAGTCTTCATTTCCCTTCTACCCAGTCTGTATTCCGTGTGGGTAATGCCGAAGGTCTTCGGCTTGGGTTTCAAAAGGCCGTGGAACACTGACGAACTAGTCTTTGGTGTATTCTGGCATGTGTTCGTTGATTGATTCTTTAGGTTTCATAGAACTTCGCTGCTCAGCGTAGATTTTGAAAGCCTTTGGCGTATCTTCGGCGCGTTTTTTTTAACACAGAATGTAGACTGGCCTTCTACAGGTAAAATTTAAACATCCCTCCTATTAAATAACCTAACTTGCAAACATGCTGCCGCTGCCTGTTTATTTAGATTTCGTCTTCACTCTTCTTCCAATTCAATTTATTTTCTAGACCAATAGGGTCAACAAATTTGTGTCAACTATCAAGTGACAGTCTGTATTAACAGACTACGAGTTATGCTATTCTGACTAGTAGGGCAGAAGTTTTCATCCGTTTTATATACAATTCTCAACTTCCACTGTCAAGTCAATAAATCTCCAGTAAAACGCATATAACATTCAAAATTGCCCAGTGGAACGAGTACATAATAACTGTCTTGCATACTGTTAGCCAATAAATCAGGCTTGTGTGCGCATCAATACGCCGAGCGCTGATCTCAAATACCACGGGCTCTGGGTACTACGGACAACCTAAGCTCGACGTCGGACGAGGGAGAAAACCCTTCGGTAAACGTTTTAGTGACGGTTTGCATTAACATTTGCGACTGACAAGTAGGTCAGAAGTTAACAATCTGATTTTTTTTCTTCCTACCTCTCATTTTTGGGTAAAACGCGTTTTAACATATAAAATTGTCTAGTTGATCCAGTTAGAATCGTTCTTCACTAATGCTGACATTTTTGTCGCAGTAAGCCACTAAGATAATCTTAAGGGTGCTGGAAAAGGAGAACACGAGGCTATGAGTACGACATCGGTCCATTCTTAGACAAGCTCAAATCGAAATCCAAAAGCGTTGTGTCCCAGTTGCCAAGAGTGATGGCACAATGTTGACCGAACTTAGCTCAGTTCGAATCCAGCACCAGATTCCACGGCGTATAACAACTTTTCCCTCATGGTTTCGTCATCTAAGTACTCTGGTAGTTTTAACAAGTTCATGCACGTGCTGGCAGAAGGGAGCCTATCCTCAATCCCCGCGCTGTGAATACAGAATGGAGGCTCGAGCTCCTGGTGGGAAACAGAGAGATTAATACTTATATTTACTATTATATCAATAATAACTGGTACAAATTACTTACAATCCAGCCCTTTTGGGTTTTTTTCAAGCACTTCTAATCCCTTTTTCGCATGGAAAACGTATCACAAGTTTTCCCTCGCCACACTAATTCATTTTCATTTGAAAACACGTTTTTGCCTATTGTCCGCACAAAAATGTTAATTTGTTCTCCAAGCAAAAATGACGTTTACAAATTTCGCATTAGCAAGGGCATGGCACTAGATTACCTCCATGCAGTCATCTCATGACGTTCTATATCCGAGCTGAATTGTTGGACACAAAATTGCCAGTCACTTGTCAAAACCTACAGTCTGGTTATGGTGATTACGGTTATCAAAATCCTCGGGCTATTGTCATAATGAAGTAAAACAAACCCGTCGTACTGTAGTCCGTGCAGCATTGTTTGAATCATGTGAACTTACGGGTATAACAACCAGAACTTTACAACTTTGGGTATCGTCGTTATTAGTCGCCCTAAGTAGGGCATACTGATACTGCAATGCATACTGATTGGCCTAAGGTGTTACCCGTAGCCACAACTGAAGCCACACAAGTACACCTCGCGTACCGATTTTTTTTTACGATATGGGGGTTGCTATGGAAGAGGATGGGGTAGGTGGGAAATGGGCAGGGTATGAGGTCAATTGCAGCCGGGCAATTACCTTAAAACCAAGCAGAGGAGGGCGCGAACAGCTCGTTACAAACTTCAACAGCTGACGTTTCTGTGTGTCGGTAAACTGATCGACTACTCGCCAAAATGAATGCACGCAAGGATGGTCTTCAGTGAAACCACCTAAAAATACAAAGAAGTCAGTAGCTCAGTTTAGCCATAAGTGAATAAACGCGTGCTCTGAAAGGGTACATAAAAGGTAACGGTAAAGTCGCACACGACCCACGGGTGGTCCACACGACCGGCGCTGTGTTCACACTGGAGCGAAACATGTTCAGTCTGATCTAATGCTGTGTTCACACTAGAGCGAAACATGTTCAGTCTGACCTAATGCTGTGTTCACACTAGAGCGAAATGTGTTCAGTCTGACCTAATGCTGTGTTCACACTAGAGCGAAACATGTTCAATCTGACCTAATGCTGTGTTCACACTAGAGCGAAACATGTTCAGTCTGACCTAATGCCGTGTTCACACTAGAGCGAAATGTGTTCAGTCTGACCTAATGCTGTGTTCACACTAGAGCGAAATGTGTTCAGTCTGACCTAATGCTGTGTTCACATTAGAGCGAAACATGTTCAGTCTGACCTAATGCTGTGTTCACACTAGAGCGAAATGTGTTCAGTCTGACCTAATGCTGTGTTCACACTAGAGCGAAATGTGTTCAGTCTGACCTAATGCTGTGTTCACACTAGAGCGAGATGTGTTCAGTCTGACCTAATGCTGTGTTCACACTAGAGCGAAATGTTTTCAGTCTGACCTAATGCTGTGTTCACATTAGAGCGAAACATGTTCAGTCTGACCTAATGCTGTGTTCACACTAGAGCGAAATGTGTTCAGTCTGACCTAATGCTGTGTTCACACTAGAGTGAAACATGTTCAATCTGACCTAATGCTGTGTTCACACTAGAGCGAAACATGTTCAATCTGACCTAATGCTGTGTTCACACTAGAGCTAAACATGTTCAGTCTGACCTAATGCTGTGTTCACATTAGAGCTAAACATGTTCAGTCTGATCTAATGCTGTGTTCACACTAGAGCTAAACATGTTCAGTCTGACCTAATGCTGTGTTCACACTAGAGCGAAACATGTCCAGTCTGACCTAATGCTGTGTTCACACTAGAGCGAAACATGTTCAGTCTGATCTGACACTGTGTTCACACTAGAGCTAAACATGTTCAGTCTGATCACGAATGAAAATGATCGACACATGTTTATTCCGACCATGATTGAAAATACCTCACGAGGTAGTTTCCATCTAAGCCAGACGAAACACATTAGCGCAAATGTCGTTTCTTTGTTAAACGTTGCATTGCTTTTTTCCCCAAAGAACTCAATAAGTAATTATACAGATTTCATGCGAGCTTATGAATGTTCTGTAAAACAGCATAAATTATAGAAGCAGGCGTGAAACGTGCTTTTGAAATTAACAGCTAATGTGAAAAATGAAATTGCAAACATGTTTTTCGGTAAACGTGTTTTATTGAAACATGTTTACTCTAAACATGTTTCAGTGCTGATGTGAACACAGCATAAGAATATTGCTACCCCACCCCCTGGATGGGATGCTTGTCCATCGCAGGGTTACCCCCAGTATTTTGTCGCTGGTACTCATTTTTACACATGGGTGGAGAGAGACGATGTGGAGTAACACTTCTTGTCTAAGGAAACAACACGACGGCAGAGACCAGGACTCGAACCATCGACCTGAGCTGTACCTGAATAATTCGTGTTTCTTCTAAGATCGTCAAGATCAACTGGAATCAAGGCACCAGATATTAGAACCTAAAAAAAATACATGGATTCAGTTGGACGTCATGCTGCTAATTTGTCACTGATGGTAACAAAAGTACATGAGCAATGTAATAGAATTCCAAAGTGTGATGTCAAAAAGCGTAATTTGAATTGATGTTTGGAACTGAGACATAACTAGAAAAGTTTGTATGGAGTCATCAGAGCATAGAAGTGCCAATATCTCACCCCCAAATTTAAATAGGATGCTGATTTTTGGCAAGCAGGCATTTATTTTCATGCTCTTTCCGAATATCTCATCAAACCCATAAATTCACAAATTTAGTTTCTGTGATGTTCTGTAGTTTATGTCCAAACCGGTGGTTGCGCTTTGCTCTTTAGAACCTTTTTATCTTATTAAGTTGTACCTTTGGTGGTATTTGGCGATATAACATGGAAATAAACTAAGCAAAATATACTTTTTTTCGGCAGGACATTGCTTAATGCAATGGTTGAACTGTAACCGAGCCCAGGAGGTAGTTAGTCATAACACAAACAACAACACATCAGAACAAATAAAAACAATAACAGAGAACACGTAACAACGACAACAGAAACAGAACCGATATCGAATCAAAGGACAAACAGCTCACCTGTAACTCCTTGTGGTCAAACATTCGGAGCCACTGCAAGTTAATAACATCTGATAGTCCAGCCCTGAAGGCTTGACAATGACGGTGAATCTACAACACATTACAACAATAAGAGCCTTGCAAAATATCGAAGCCACCAAGATAACAAGTTCGAAAAATTGGGTAGTGTTTTATAGGCCTTTACAGGTACGGTAAGGAATGTGAATGTTGAAAAGCGTGAACATGGTGAGTCATGGTCCAATTCTTTTCTTTGTGTTAAGAAATGCATGTTACTGAACTAGCATTAGATCCGTATTAGGAAGATATTGGTCCAGTTCTTCTTTGGAAAGTTCATGGACCACGCCTGCGGCTCGGTTTGCTAAGGATGGGATACAATTTCTAACAAACCTGTTTATTAAGTCTGTAGTCAGCAACAAGGTGAATGTAACTGATTCGGTTGCTGTCAGTGACAGGAATATCTCTACCGCCTGGCTTTAACTCTACAACCTACAAAACCGCAAAAACAACTGTAAGATGAAAATTTATGAGGGTTCTCTTTCACAGATCTTTGATAATAGGATAGTTTGAATATCTTCATCAAACAGTTGTTATCTCACCTGGCTTTCTCCGAAGTCATTATTTACCACTGTAAAGTTGAGCGACAGCTCTTCAACATTTCCGCTGTAATTTTTTAGAAATAGCAAATTCCTAGAAAATAAAGCAAAACAAACTCAGAAAACAGCTGTTGGGGGCAATTTCTCGTCCCGCGCCCCTCCATACCACCCCCCCCCCCCCCCCCCCCCCCCCCACCTTGTGTGGATCAGATAGATAGATAGATAGATAGATAATCTTTATTTAAACACGGTAAAAATTCGTCAGCTAAAAATCATTATAATACTAACACAAAGCAATAAACTAATATTAAAAAATATCTATGTGCAGCGTCGCGAAGTTTGTTCGCTTTCGATCTCGATTTTGGAAAATAAGGCCTGGAGATGCCTAAAAATATGTAAGTTACCGTTTTGACCGCTTATTAGAGCTTTTTTTTTTAATTCGGTATTTCCTTAAGCCTGAATTGCGAGTTCTTGTATTACTTGTACTCTTGTACTTTTCAGCTGTACCGAACCAATCTAACGCAAGTGAACAAATTGAATCGAATAGTACGTTTGAGTGGATTTTCGAGTAGCAGAATAAACATCTTCAGTGGTCCCGTCTTGTGTTCTTTTCTCCAACAACAGCCAAATAGATTTGAACAGCATTCAACTTCTACTTCTGAGAAAATAACGTCTCTAATAGCCGACGGCTCCGTCACTACACTTTTGCTATCGCGTGCGGACAAAACAGCCAGCTATGAACCAATGCGACAAAGAAAATCCACCGCTTCAGTTTACTTTCCTAATAACACACTGCATTTGATTATTTCATGTTGTTTGGGAGAAGAAGCACGCGACTGCGTAATATACCAAGATGTACACTGAACGCACGTTACTGATCGTGCAGTGCAACCTTCTTTTAATTGATACTACCCAACCTCTACATTGCGGGAGATTGGACGCGTGCGCCACTTCCGCATATAGCGAGCGCGGAGAGGAGGGGGCGGAGAGGAGGGGGCGGAGAGGAGGGGGGGGTGTTGGAAGCGGGCATATGTTGCTTTCCTCGCGTTTCGCGCGATTTTTGCGTTCACGCGTTGCAAAATTCCCTCTACCTTTTTTTTCTATAGCTTGCCCATCAGGCTATTCTGAACTACTCGTGTACGCGTGATATAAGCTGAAAACTAACTAGGAAATCAACCGGGTGTGTAATTGGTTTTACAAACCTCGACTTTGTTGATCGAATGCGGACCTACGGTCTGCTCACCGAACTTTTAATCACGCAAAATACACTACTATTCCACCCTAATCCAAAACAACATCATCATCATCATCATCAACAACAACAACAACAACAACAGCGAATAACAACAACAGTAGTGGCAACAACGATAAGGACCACACTTTTAAGCACGCACATCCACCCCCATAGTCCAAAAAACATCAAAACAACAACAGCAGCAGTAGCAACGTTAAAAAAAACGACCAAGCTTAAAATAACAATGGTAACAACAACAGTAGCAAGAGCAACAACAATAACATTGACATGAACAACCACATTAACAGCAACAACGACAACGAGCAACAATAACAACAAAAATAACAACAGTTCCTCACCTGTACATTTCTGGATCAAGTGACTCGAGGTGATGAATATCGACATCTGTGCCATGTTTACTGAGAAGTTTGCACAAGAAAAAACTGGCGAATGGTAATTCCACTAACATGTTCTCATACAATGCCTGCGAAACAGAAAACAAAAATAAAAACTAGCAAAATATCCGCCTTAACCGACACTTTGATTTAAAACCTCTTTCTTAGTTTACATCGATCTGCATGCAGTACGAAAAAAAAAAAACATTGTCAAACTGGTTTCCTAGTGATCAATTAAAAACGGGTAAATCTTCAGACCTAAAGACAAATTCTTGGATAACAAAGAATTTATGGAGATTTAAAGAAAAGTCAGTGATTGGTGTACAAGACAGACAAGACGTAAGATGAATCCAAACCTTTCCTAACATCCTTCCGAGAAAGTGGTAGTGTTTTAGATAATCCTTCGCTAATATAGCAGCCTGTGCAAATTAAAACAAATAAACAAGTTAAGTTATAAAGATCATAATGTCTCGAAGTTTTCTGTGCAAGAAATAAAATGGCTTTTGCTACTGAAGAAGACTTTGAACACGCAATACAAACCAATTCCCGAAGAAACAAAGGACAGGGGAGACGAAAGGGTATTTTTCTCTTAAAAACTCTATTTACAGAAGACGATAAATGAGACGTATTGAACACCACACTTAATTTATGTTATACTACTGTTCCAAGATCTAGTGGTGACTTGTACTCGCTTATGGATATTTTTCTGTGCCTCCTACACAGAAAATGTTCCATTGGCTTGTCTCGTAACCAATGTCACGAGAAGAGCACATTGTGACAAAAGCCCGTACAATATTGCGTAGGAAGGAACAGATGGGTACAGACAACAGGGTCTATAGACAAACTAGCAGTTATAGTTTGCGTGGCTTAAAGGGGAAATGTCACGGGGATTTTCGTGATTCTTGGTCAAAAGTGCACAAAATATTCAACATGGGACCTGTTTGCTCATATATAAAATGCTCTAACAACTCTGAGAGGAAAATTTCAAGTGATTCCTCGAAGAGAGGGCAAATAATCGTTATCAGTCTTCGGTGAAGAAAGGAAGACCTTGAACCTTATTTACTTGTAATTATTAGCAATTCAATCTGAGGGCAAAGTAAATACGATACTCGCTTACCATGACAAATGTCCCGAGTTCACAACACACAAGTACGCGTCGCGTACCAACATTTCACAAGTGTAACGCGCAATAGCACCCGGGAAGGGATATGCTGTAATATGCGTACCTGAGGATTTGGATACAGCAGTCTCTCGTGTGTTGACTTGAAAAAACCAATGTTGGGATCAAATCCAGCTTTCAGCAGCTGACTTAAAAATTCCCTACACAACAGTAGAATCAAGAAGAAAGTGAACCGATAAGAACTGGAAACAAACTAAACGCTTGTGCAAAGCGACTGGTAGACTAAGTATGATACTTATTTTTGTAGTCAGTTAAAGAGCTTAGAAAATGTCAGACAAAGGCAAACGTACTTTCTTTCTACACGTCTTTTTTTTGCGAGAGGGAGTGGGGGAGGGGTGCACTATCCCCGCTTATGAATGAAACACATGGGTGTGGGCCGAGAACAAAATTACCGAAGCCCAAATGATTGCTTTCTTAAGCGCGCTTTGCCCAACAAGTCAGCATTTAGTGTTCGAAATAAATGTTATATGCTGTTTTTGAGGGCTGACAAGCAATTAAAATAACAATAACATCTTCCACACTTATATCAAGCTTGAACGCGACAAACTGCCCACATACCTAAAAACCCCGCCACCGTCCACACCAGCCTCCTCCAGACCTTGAGCATTAATCATGCGCACTCGGAGCTTCTGTCTTAGATTTGGAGCTGTTGGAAAATTAAGGGTTGCAAATTAAATCATGTACCAAAACTCTATGGAAACAGTTTATTATGATGGGAGTTTACCTCATTAAAGTAACAAAACAAAACGAAACAATCTTACGGAGCTTACCATTTGTCAGAACAGGCCGGCCGAGCCGGCCAATCCGTAAATACCATGCACAACGTTGTTGGACTTGTAGGAAGAGGTCTTCAAAAGATGCATTCTGTTTACGAACTGACCGGTTTGGCCGTGCAGTTCACTGACCTTTGGTTTGTGCTCTTATCTAGTCTCCTTGTTGCTGATCAAAAGCAATGTAGCCTCTAGGAGCAACTAAGTTGACGCGAGCTAATTTGCGAGACTAAACTTAAAGTTCTGGTATGAAAGGGGCCTGGCCTGGCCATTCTAACCTGCAGTTATCAACCAACTACTAAAATCATTTTAAAACAACTGGTAGACAATATGCGTCATCACTAAGACCATTACTGACAAAATTTTGAAAAACATTACCAAAGTTATATCCGAAGTCTTTATGAACTTCTGTGACATCCTTTTATAGTGGAACTTCGTGTTAAAAGTGTTTCCACTGTACGTAAAACTCGCGCCAAAAGAAAACGCCTTCAGCATTTGAAGCAGGGTTGTTGTCTTATAGGAGCCAAAGCGAACCTTGCAGAAAACCATTGATATTTAAAGGAGCAGTGTCACGGTCATTTAGTGTAATTTCGACAAAATGTTTTTATATATATTATCAGAAACCTAAAAGGGATGGTCCAGTATTGTGATAAATTGCCACAAAATGTTCCAAAACTGTCGATGAGTGGTGTCCAACAATAGATGGACTGGATCTGAATGAATTGCCACTCAAAAGAAAAGTTAGTCTAACTTTTTTTATGTTCCCACATGTTCGTTTCTAAAATGGGCTAGACCAGGCCATGATTTGCTCCTCTTTCACGAATTGGTTGATTTCTTTCTCTTGGTGTATTAGTAAAGGTCTAGTTTCGACCAAAAAAGGGTCAACATCTTTATGACTTTGACCCTTCAACCCTTTCACTCCTAGAATCAATTATGGAGACATGTATTGTAGTTCTATCTTTTGAGTCTGTGGATGAAATCCTATGGTGTGATCATTTAAACCAAACCTCTTCGGCAGTACTTTTGCGTGCTAACATTTGGTTTTCAATATTTCACAAAATAAAATTTGGTATTTTCCTTGCATTTTTTTATTTCTATTCTTGGCACTCTCGGGAGTTAAAGAGTTAAGATCCCATGATTTTGTGTCACCTTTGTCTTCAGTAAGTTGATCAAACGCATCTTGGTATATGTAGTTCCTGTTGACTGTCACATCAATAGCTGGCCCCATCATAAAGTTGTGAAGATCTCCTTGGGCGTCCGAACGATTCTTTGCAATAATTCTCTGCAGCAACTAAGGAATAACAAATCACATTATCAGTTACCGCCCATACTGCCTTCATCTTCGGGAATACTAGCAACAATATTGCAGGGATCAGACCGTAATCTTCCGAGACTACAAGCCAGACGTCTCCTTTAATCTCGCTACCGTGGCTCCCGCTCTCACGATATACAAGGTCCTGCATCGCAACGGTTAACACATGCACCTTATGAGTTTTACACAATGTGTTATTCTCTTTATTGTTATATTGCTGTTGTACACGAGAAGACAACCCCATTAATTACACAGGGACTCGGAATCGAGAGAATAGAGCTCCAGTTAGTCAAAGAATCGCATTTTGGGGTTAAACCTAATCCAAAAACAACAAAAATGTTGACTCTTGATGGTTTTGCAATCTCACCTTGACTCTGTCTTTAAAACGAACAACAAAAGGTAAGTGCTGCAGAATGGACATGTTCCTGGTTGTTGCAGATGACATCCCTGGTTCTAAGACACCCTCAACTGTGTCTAGAAAAAACATGCAAGCATTAATATAGGAACAACTTCACGAGAATGCGTTGACGTATTACTTTACAGTACATGGTTTACAGGCCTTACGGAGACGCAGTGATGTAGTGGATAGCGTGTTAGACTTTCCGCCAACCTGAAGGTCCGTTGGTTCACGGACCGGTCTCTGCCATCGAGTTGTATTCTTAGACAAGAAACTTTGTCCAAATTGTCTCTCGTCACCCCGATGAATAAATGAGTACCCCCATCCTGGGATAGTGGCGATATTCCTAGGAGCTTCGTGCTAAAGAAATGGGGTTAACATCCAGCCATTCGCCACATTAGAAACGAGAAGGAAACTGGGCCGAGTGAACTTTCGCAACGACTTCTGGGATCGTTACAGGGGACGCTTCTTTTGTCTCTGTCCCCAGTAACAGTCCCAGAAGTCGTTGCGAAAGTTCACTCGGCCCAGTTTCCTTCTCGTTTCTAAAGTGGCGAATGGGGACACCTGCGGCTCGTGTTCGACTTTATCTTTTTACCTACATGGTTGCACTCAATAGTACAAGTGTCAATAGTATGACTACAGATGTGAGTGTTTATTGTTGACTGATGTTTCCGAAATCTCAGTGTACATTGTATGTCATCTTTTAAGTCAAAAGGGAGGTGGGATCGTAACTTGACGATTGAGAAAGCGCCTTGGACAGCTGCTATTGGTCCAATGTTGATCTCATCTACCCCACCCCACCCATGAAAGAATGGGTGAAACTGAGGGTGTTAACAGCCAAGGAATCATTATTTTTGTCCTTAGTCGTTCTTCAACGTCCCCACTGGAGACGGTACAGCCACTTTTACGTAGTCATTTCAATCTACTTGGAGATGGTACATTAGCTTTAAGCCCGACTTTATCTTGACCAATGTGTGGCAAATTATTTTCACCTACCTTCTTCATTTAAAAACCCGTCAATTCGCATCTGTTAAAGCAAAGAAATTAGCAAGGTGGCTTAGCAAAGAAACTGGTGAACTTAACATAAATAAAACAATAGTGCCAAGCTAATTTAAAGCTAAAATGTAAATGCCATTTTTGTGACTACTCTTCTAAGAACAGAGTAGCTACTATTCCATGGAGTGTTTAAGTCTAAGTGTAAGTAGCTATAGTCCTCATCTTCGAATAGTGTTCGGAGTCGCACATCGGGCTTCGATCGACAATGACGCCCGATGTTTATTCGATGTACGTATTTTGTATTTTCGTTTGTGACGTATCGTCGGCTATCGTGCCTATCGGCGACATGTACGTTTCTTATTTCCGTAATCTCTCATCTGGTGATCGACACATTATCAAGACACCGGATATCCGGCACGACGTAAATATCGACGTCAGCAAAACAACGTAACGGAAGTGTCACGTCAAAATCCTCGACCCACTTTACACTTTAATACACTGTATATCTCCAGTCACTAATGATTTTTTAAGTGAAGGACGAATCGCTGGTTTCCTTGTGGCAGACTTCTATTATAAGACAATCAGAAGTGCAAATGTAGTTGAAACGAATGCGGACTAACTCCAAGAAGTATTTCTTGGCCACATCGGGCTTCTTATTTTTCTCTGTCAACGCTAATGAAAGAGGCACAAAATGTGAATACCGGAAAACGCGTTTATAATACACACTCTCCAGAGTCACACCAGTTCGAGACCTTCTGTTCTAACGACGCGCGATTTCGTGTGCCTCACCAACTTAGTGCTGATAATGTTGCCACTGTCTCATCGTGAATAGCAGTGAATCTAAGAGTGTAACAAACGTCGATTTACCTGAGTAGGGTCTATGCCGACTTTATGTGATAACCAGTGGCCTTCGGCACAGAACTGTCTTCTTGAGTCTCGCGAGTGAAGCTGACGAACAAGACTTGTCACGTCCTACATGAGGTAAAACAAAGTAACACTTGTAGCAATTAATGGTTTGACCTTGACACAATGAAGAATAATAATCCCGATAAAACGAACCGTCAGTTGAAACACGAAACAGTTTCAGTCAACGAATTTGAAACTTCAATATATTATTGCAGAATTAAACAGATAGCTGTAGCTCATAAGTTATGTCCACTTTTCTAAACTTTCGACTAAGTTAGATAAATAGAAACGCATTACAAAGAAGATGCAGTGTAAATAATACCCTTGATTATTTATCTTCCAGTTAGCCTTAACTCCAGACAAGCATTCGTTTCAACGGTTTTCAATTGTGTCGAAAGTAATTTCGCGATTGCTTTGATTTTGAATTGTGACGCTTTGTGATTGGCTAAAATCCTCGCGTCGCTTTCTCAACCAATCAGAAGTAAAACCAAACCAATCATGCCTCGTTCAAACGTGTTTTTCCGCGCTTGGCACCAGTTGCATTTAATGGCTTCCAGATTCGATTGGTTCATTGGATTGTGTACCTCTGTTGTGATTGGCCAAAGTATTTACTTTGATTTTGGTTTCAAAGGGACATTGTCACTCAGATTCTGCTGTGTTTTGGTCAAAATACACCAAATAGTTGACAAGGTACCTTTGCTTAAACATACATACTATTGTTCTTAGAACACCAAGAAGAAAATATCAAGTGATTTATTCATGGAAAAACAAACCACAATACGTTTTTCTGCGATTTTCCCACGACACTTGGTTGGAACTTGAAAACATTGGCCAATTTTTTCAAGTTACAATCCATTTCCATCCTGGTCATCCGCAGCCAAGGATAACGAATACTTGTTTCTGTGCACTGGTAGAGTATTTGTTAACAAAACTGGACCATTATTTGCAGGCTTCCATTGAAATAAATATGTTTTTTTGGCTTTTCAAAGTGATTACTAAAAATAGGTGACACAGCCCCTTTAAGAGACTCAATAAACGGTCATCTGGCATATGCATGGGTCACAAACCTTTAAAAGCTTGATCCATTTTTCTTTGGGATAAAATTCGTCCGTTTTCAATAATGCAGATTTGGCTCCGACACTTTTCATAGCAGCAAGATACTGTCCAGTAAAAGTTGGACTTGTCTCTGGATAAATAATCTCTATAATGCCAATCGCAACATTGCAGAAAATTGAAGACATGCTTTCCATTTCCTTGAGAGAGAATGGCATGAAGCAACTTCTTTGACCTGCAGAAAGATTGCAAACATGTAATGGACATTATCATGTAAACTTCAGTGAAATAGGAGGATTTCTCCCACTGCGGAAAAATCATATTTTGACACATATGAAGATATCAATTTGATCTTCACCGCAAGGAGTGGATATGCCAATGTCTTTACGTTTGCTGCCATGTTTGCCCTCATGAAATGTCGAACGAACTAAAAGGTGTTGGTAGACCTATAATCGAAACATCTTCGGATCTTCCTTGGAAATCTTTTGTATTCAGTAATTTTCGGGAAATTTCGGAAAATATATCGGAAACGTTCGTACAAACTTCCAACAGTATTCGGAGGATGTTCAAAATTTTCGGAAATCTTCGAAAAATTAATTAAAACCCCGTAACTAGTGTCGTTTATATAATAAACGAAATAGCACATGACTGCTTGGAGGGAAGCGATTTCTCTTTTTTTTTTTCAACTAGATATCTTACTCGTTTGCCGAGCTCACTCGGGAGATACATTGTATGAAGTTGAACACTCGAATAGAACTTTCATCTCGGCACCCCCATGTTTTATGTTCTATTTATGCGTATCTTACAAAATAATAATAATAAAAAATAAGACATAGAAATTTGAATTGTTTTGTAACAAAGGCGCAGCTGTACTTGACAAAATGGAGAAATAATGCAGAGGCACACAACCGACCGACTGACCGACCGACCAACCAACTGACCGACTGACTGACTGATTGACTGACCGACTGACTGACTGATTGATTGATTAACTGACCGACTGACTGAATGACTGACTAACTGACTGACTGACTAACTGACCGACTGAATGACTGACTGACTGACTGACTGGCCGACCGACTGACTGACTGACTAACTGACCGACTGACTGACTGACCGACTGAATGACTGACTGAATGACTGACTGACTGACTGACCGACCGACTGACTGACTGACTGACTGACTAACTAACTGACTAACTGACTAACTGACCGACTGACTGATTGACTGACTGACTGACTGACTGAAAAACTGACTGACAGTTTTTACCTTCTTCTTCATAAAATTCGTGGTCATGAACAGAGAAAAGAGCGTTGCTGAGCAAAGATGACAAAAGAGACAGTAATGGAGTTATGGCACCGGCTTCTTGTATTGAAAGATTTGTTCCACGCGATATCAACCCTAACAAGGGAATTTCTTTCCTGTGAAGCAAAATAAATAAAATAAGTAAAACTGAGTCAGCATTATAATAAATGTAAGTAAAATGAAATGGGAGAAAAGAGTAAAGAAAAAGTATAAGAGATCAAAAAAGTTCAAACTGTTTTCACGGACAAGTTCACTCATCGCTCGAACAACAAAGAAACTTCAACTACAGCTAGCACACTACAAATGTACTTTCAATTTAATTCTTAGGAATATCGAACATTACTGAAAACCAGCCATTGACCAAGCTTGTTGTTTTTAGCGTTTTTATAGGTCTCGACTTCGTCTCGGTCTATGAAAACGCAAAAAGAAAAAGAAAGAAAGAACGAGGCAAATATCCAGAAATCTTGACCGAACAAATTTGGCTAATAAAGGATTTACTTTCGGTTTCCCAGAAACTTTTTTTCTTGCGGGAACACAGCCGACAATCGCGAGTGACGCTCTGGTCAATCAGAGCGCAGGATTTGCTTCATATTGCCTGTTCACGGAGCCGACCATATAATAAATGGAATTATTTTACAGAAAAGCTCGTACATGTATCAACGTTTCTGATGTGACCAGGTGGCATGGTACTTAAATTGTTTTGTGTTAGAAAGCAGCGTGAAGGTATCACTCACCCAGTACTTGTAAACACTGTTGCAGACCGCACATTGCGCCAAAGTTCTCTTACAAACACAGGGTTCAAGGCCAGCGTATAGAGAAGCCTGCAGAGAAAGTAACAAAGAAAGTAAAACTTATAAGTTCCAGTAAAGAAAACAAAATCGTCACATTACAATTAGCCTGCGCGAAACACAAGAACGCCTGTTGTGCAGGCTACATACATTACAATTTATGCGACACATGGAGGCTCTGTAAATACATGTATCAAACAGACGTTCAAAATGACAACAACAAACAAACAAAAAAAGTTTCATTCAACCTGACCATGGGCAACACCACGAATATTGCGGTACAGGTCACTGCATTCTTTTTTTTATTCATGTTAGAAAGTTGCGGCAAGTTTACTACCGAAGATTGTTGTACAGTTTCATACTGATTCGAATTCAACTCAACATATGGTTGTGTATTACGCTGCCGTCATCACCTTACTGGACGTGTTTAAAAAGAAGGGAGCATTTGTTTAGTGGTTTCAAAAGGTCATTTGCTTCTGTACCAGGGATCTAATTGTCCTAATGATGTTTTTTTCCTGCTCAACTGTTTTTTTTTTCTTGTTGTTTTTAATAAAGCGTTTCTTGTCAAGAGCGCGACAAACAGAGGAATGCGTATATAAAAAACGTTTATGTACGATGAAACGTGTTCGGACATCTAGCATGCTGACGTGACTGGGCGAGTTAACGGAGGAAAGGTTGGGTGCATGAGCTTTGGAATAAAAAAAAAACGCAAATTACACAACTGCGTCAATAGAATTTAATACAAATGTTGATCATAAGTTATACAATAACTAAATATAATACACGCGCTCCGATTGGTCAAAAGCTATTGACTATCATACTGGTAAACCACATGGAAAACGTAGTTATTATATAAAAGCAATATACCTCGCCTTTCTATCGTTTATCAGTGCAATAAACCACTTGGGTTGTTGGAATGACACTCGAAAAGGTTGTAAATCACTTGCCTTTGGCTCGTGACATCTTCTCATGATCTTCCAACATCCCGCGTGGTTTATTGAGCCGATAAACCATAATAATGTGCGGTCTATTGCTTAATTCCATCATTTGAATTTGACACACCTTGTTTTGTGGATGGGTAGCCTGTTCTCCGACATCAAAAAATGACAAATGTTACAAAGTGCAGTGATGACTTCTGACTCATGCGCCACTTCTCTGTGTCTACAAATGATTTATAAATGGAAACAGTTAAGGCATACCAATACATACCTGAAATATTGAAGTAAGAAATTACAAATTTTAAACGATTTTTTATTATTAAAGCAATTTTACCTTGTCACAAGAGATTCCAAAGTCTTGACATGTTCTTTAGAATCAAGAACATTCATACATTTCTGTCTTAGAATTTCAAGTGCAGGCTGTTGACAAAGAAAACGAATATTCTTAGCATTTACGTGCTACATGTATAACAAGCACACGGCTTACTGGCGTGTAAACAAAAGTGTATGATTAAAGGTTTAAAATACATTATTTTTATTCTTCCATACGGTGAAACCTGTATTAAGCGGACACCCTCGAGACCCACGCTAGTTGTCGCTAAATAGAGGACTCTCTTACCGACTAAAGTTTCTTTTTCAGTACAAATAAAAGTAAACATAGGAAGAAACTGTAGGGACGCAAGCAGCTGGTGTCCGCTTAATACAGGTTTTAATGTATTCCTGTTTCTACTCTTTATTCGTTACAAACTGGCCTCTGAATCTAGAGAACGACAATGGATCAAGTTATCGATACACGTAAAACAAACGAAGTGTGTCATTTGACAATGTTTTTAGAGTTTTTGATGACTTTTTTTTTCAAAATACGCAAGCAGAAGTGAGAACATAATTAAATTTCCTCGATAAAACATTTTACCTTTCTTTCTTGAAACTTTTGCGGAACGGAAACAGACAAGTATGGAATAGAATTTTGGAGGGCCGTGCACATCGTAAAGCGGACCAAAGGCTTCCATGAGCCAATTCTTGAATACGAAATGCTCGTTTTATACTTAGTGGATGGCGGACCGGGAGTCATTTGTAAAAGTTCAAAAAAAGCAAATTTTGTTTCGAAAACGATGAATTAAAAAAAAAAAACATGTCTTAACATGACATAAATGTGCATTGTGTGAAATGAGGGAGAACTGGATGACATAATACACTGTACTTTAAGTTATGACATCAGGGGAAAGATCAAAGAAAACTGTGCGGCCACTCCAGTAGCAACATGATTATTTTATTTTTGCCTATTGACCACATTAAGCAGCAGTTTCTGCCGCACGAGGCAGCCCTAGAAGAGTATTGCTTCGGCCGCAAAGTGAAGTGTACTTTTTTTACAGACTGTGAGCATACATAATTATTACTTACTTTGGAAATGATCGGTGCGAACTGTTTTAAACAGAACTTTTGCTATCCGCGTTGTATTTTAACTCTGGTCTTCAAATAAAGGCGTTACCGAACTAACATTTTATTGTGCAGAAAATAACAACGATTTGGTTCTAATCCTGAATCGTTGTGAATAAACAACACCGGGATGTATTAACTATCATTCTTCATGAGTTGGGTAAAACATTTGCTTGTAAATTTTACACGCTAAGTGAATAAATTCACGTGCATTTTCTTTTACTCGCGCGGTAAATTGCATGCAATATGGCGTCTTTTCACGCATGAAACCGTAACGCGTGTGTGATGCTGCAATACCCGTAGTCTGTACTGTACATTTGTATCATACGGACCTGCTGGGGATCAACCTCCATCTCTGATTCACTGTCACTATCATCATCATCAGAACTGGCAGTAACTGGTACATAAAAAAAAATAGAGGAAAAAAACATTTTACACGTTCTTTTGTTCAAAGCAATTTGGGATTATGAATACTTGGGAATAGGCAGTTAGTATTTGTGTTCATTTTGGAGACATTTCATTTCCTGAATGACAGGAATAGTTACTATTATACCGCACCTTTCAATGACACGCAAACACTGCAGTTCAAAGCATAACGAACTAAGGTTTATGTTTTACGCTGCCATCAATCATAATTATGGCGACAGACATTGGACCCCTGAAAAAAGAAACTGACAAACTGGATCGAAATCCAGCAATCACAACCCACAAGCATCAATCATAATCCACCAATCACGACCCACAAACATGACCATGTGACCATTTTACGTAAAACGTTGTTTACTGAGACATCCGCTATGATAATTGCGGCAGTGACAATTGAAACTGTTGGTTGAGTTTTGAACTTCAGACTTCACATTTCAGTCAGTACCCTGGGTACAAGAGGTGTTCTCGCGGCACGCTTTCGTTAGATGTTGCGGCCGACCGAAGGCTGGCAAGCGCGAGAAAAGCCTCTGGCAACCAAGGTAACGTTTCATTGAAAAGCGCAGTAATAGTTACACTGTAGTAACACTCGTCTGTTTATTCTGATCCTAACAGTAGAATGAATGGAATCAATGGACTGTTACCTGTGTAGTGAATTTAACAAGAAAGTATATAACTAATGCAATAATACTTGCTTAATTTAATGGTAAAGATCAGCTGGGTATATTTACCTGGACGAGGAAGTTGTACTAACAAGACCTGTAACACTTGAATATATCTCTTAATTACAGCAAGATCTGACGATGAACCTGAAGATCAAAACATGGCTTTTGTAAGATGATACATGCACAGACATGTATCCATGAGCTGTAAGGTCTGGGCTTTGCTATTAACTCCATTAGGCAGTTTTTTGGGGCTTATCGTAGAACTAAAGCTTTCATCCTCAGAGTCAATTATGGAGACATGTAGTGTAGTTCCAATTTTTCAGTCTGCCAAAGAAACCCTATGGTGTGACCATTCAAATGAAACCTCTTCAGCAGTACTTTTGCACGGTACCATTTTGTTTTTCAATATTTTACAAAATGAAATTTGGGATTTTTCTTAAATAATTTTTTTTGGCACTCTTGGCAGTTAAACGGTTAATAGCTAGCAAAACCATGATAAATGCAATGTAAGTTTTGAGCGGTACTGTTACTGCGTGGCCTCCAATAAACCTATAAGTACATGTACATTTTTTGTATGTAAAAATTGTTAATAGAATTGTACCATTATAATAAAAATTACACAATACCTAAGTGTTTCTCGACAAATGCCAGCACTCCAAACAAAAGCCATGGGGTGGGGTTTACTCCACTATTTCTGCCTAACATAATCAGGAGAGTCTCTAGCAAGATGCCAAACGGGAACCTAGCTGATGGATCGGCTAATGACGGCAGAAGGAAACATGTTATCTGCTCTGACATTTCAGGACAAAGGATGTCAGATATGAGGGCTGAAAATACTTCATGCCTGAAAAAGAAGAGTAAATTTAAAGGTTGAAGTGTTCTTTGCACAAATTCAAGGTGTTTGACATCTTGATGATACTAAATCTCTTGAGCATTTGTGTTTGTTTGTTTGTTTGTTTGTTTGTACTGTAAGAGGGATAAAAGGTATTTGTTCATGAGAAAAACCAATAGAAATTACATTGTAATAATAAGAGAACGGGTATTGAAATCTTGGTGGCGTTCATGATTATTTTCTTTTACACTCTACCAACTGTAATTCACTCTACCAAGATTTAACACCGTTAGCACTGAGTATGGAATGTCACCTGAAAAAATAATTGGGATAACTTCCCTCCATCCACAGATTTAAATGGTAGATCCATATTAAACGCATATGGAACTCAACTCTTTGCTCTAGACGATGGCTTCATACACCATGTAACTGACTGCCCTCTCTAATAACTAGTTGTAACTAAAGGCATTACATATTACCTTATTGGTACTAATTTTCGCGGGCACTTAATTTCGCGAAAAAAAGGTCGGCATATTTCGCGGGTCTTTATTTTCGCGATTTGGGTGCAAAATTATTTTCTTAGGGAACTAATTTTCGCGAAAATGAAAAAAAAAAACATTTTATTTCGAGAATTTTATTATTTTACACTTCTTATTGCTGAAAATCATCAACTCATAACAAAACCAAACTATATGACGATAGCGGTACAGATGAAGAGGTTCAAAGTAACACAGATAGTGAAATTTGACTGTTAAACTGTTGTTTATCATCTGTAGGCATGCCATAGAGCTTTTACACGTTATACACAATACATGTACGTAGACATGTGTTTCTTCATTAAATCAGTTGAGAAAACAAGAAATATAGGAGGGTATTAAATTTCGCGACAGTGGGTAGAGGGTTAGAACTACATTGTGCCATCTCCTTAAAGACCTACAGTAGTATTGTCCATTATGCTTCACAAGCCTCTGGACAATAAAAGCCTCGCTCCTGTGCAAACCAAAACAATAACAGAGACGCATTAAGCATAATGGACAATACTGGGTCTTTAATGCCACCACTGACATGTTTAATTCTGTATGTGAATTATTAACAATTTTGAAAATAATAAATGCTACCCATGTACATTAACCAAATGGTTTCTGGTGTTAATGTTTTAATTTTCTATCAAAATAGCTGGAGCTCAAACACATCTCCGGCCTCCAGATCTTACAGGTATTTTGACAACCCTGAGCTGTGCACTATGTAAGTACCTATCATTTGCAGTAAACACAGTTTCTTCTCCACTGTTGGTTTGACTGCTGAGGTGAAGCGGACTTATGACCAGATCCTTGATGGCTGCAGCCAGGGGAGTAGGGGGAACAACAGATATTTCCAGACTGGATGGTACTCTTGCATTTAACAAGGCACGGAGGTATCTAAAATATCCTGACAAAACAAACCACAAAAAAAGTGAACGGCTAGGTGGCTGGACAGTATTCTGACAAACTAAACCACGCAAAAAAAGGTGAACGGATAGGTAGGTGGCTGGACAGTATTCTGATTAAATAAACATCATGCAAAAATGAGTGAATGGTTAGGTACTGCTGGATGGTAATCTGCATGGGCACAGAGGTATCTTACATATGCTGAAAAAATGCATGTACATGTACATGTAGACCATACAAAAATTAGTGAATAAATAATACCAAAAAAGAAACAACTTGCTATACTGTATCCGCATGCATACTCATTTGTTATATCTAGTATAAAATATATTTATTGACAAAAATGGTCCATACAAAAAGTAATAAAGGTATTGCAGGGCTCGAAATTAACTTTTTCGTTCAGCAGCCAACTGGCGACCAATGGGAACATTGTGGTCGCCAGATCGTAAATTTTGGTCGCCAATTTTATTCAATACGTATCTTATATAAAACACACTTAAATGTTACTTTGCATGCAAGAAAAATCATAGGTAGAAAGAAGCAGCATAGGAAAGACTTACGAAAGTTAGCTACCAGTGTTCACAGCTGACATGTCTTTAACGATGGTTTGTTCTTAGTTTTTCGAGATGCAGGTAAGCACATAACGTTCCGAGTTCATAGTTTTCATAACTAGACAAACAAGGGTCCTTTACCCTTAATTTTACCTCTTCACAACATACCGTAAACACCGACGTATATAAATTAAAGCCGCACTCGCAGATAAGCCGCACCCCGAGTTTGAAGCTCAAATTTTGGGGAAAAGTTATTTTTTTCTTAAATAAAAACGTAAGTCAGAGAATTGGCTCTAAGAAACGTGAGCTATACTTTGCTTCTATCCATCGAATCATCCTGTATTGAAAAACCCACACTTTGATCGCAGCTACGTTCGTTTGCCCGCCGTTCGTTCAGGCCACAACAAGCTTGGAAACAGACTTTCTTTGGCTTCTTTCGTTCGTCTTCGGTGTTCCTTCATTGCTAAAAGCTTCAAAATGTCCGACAAAGATAGCGAGCACTGTTTTAACACAGGTATTTTGACAATTTGAGGCTAAATTTCACAATTTATAAACTCAACGCTCGCGTTCGTGTGTTGTGTGTTCGATGCGGACCTTTTTGCTCAATTTGATTTTTGGCCTCAGAGGCGCTCTAGCAGCTCTGTGAGACAAACAAGACTAACTTTTCTACGTCGTCTTAAGTTAAATAAGTTTTGCTCCACGTTATACACCTCAAATAAAGGCTCTCAAAGTCTGGTCAACTTATATCACTGGAAAGTACGATTGATAAACTATGATTTGCAGAACTCAGAGGATGTTAATACCGCAGATAAACCGCACCCCCGATTTTGAGCAAACATTTTGGGCAAAAAAGTGCGGCTTATACGCCGGTGTATAAACTAAAAGATTTATTTTAGTGCAGAAGTTTTTTTTGTGGTTATCGGACAAAACGTGAGTCGCCAGCTGGCGACCAGTTCTGAAAATCGAGTCGCCAGCACTCAATTTTTGGTCGCATTGGCGACCAGTTAGTCGCAATTTCGAGCCCTGAATTGATAGACAAAATTAACAATTATATTTATGTAGGCCAGGAAAGTTTTTCAACTTCACTGAGTGTGCAACTTTCACTTAAAATCATTATCAATGGATTTTCTTATATAATATATAAATTATAAAATTTTCTTCTTCTCTGATTAATGCAACATTTAATTGTCTTAAAAACATTTTGTTAATGAACATGTATGTACACTGTATGTACCATTTCTGATGAGGTAGACTGTGACCATTGCCGCATCTTTTTTATTTCCAGCAGGATCAACAGGATTATGGAATGAATCATGTGAAGTAAACACTTCTAGCATTCGCAGTTGAATAGCCACTGGTTTGGAATCCTTCAGCGATAATTCAAGTGACCTGTGAAAGGAATGTTTACATTGTACTTTTATACAATTTTGTACAGTCATGTATTATAAATTATAAAACAATATATATTTAGAATAAAGAAGTAATGTTACATGTGGAATGATTATCTGTTGTTTGAGCTTTGGAACAATAGGTTTGGAATCTTACATGTATGTACAGCATTTGATGACTCTCATGACGTGTGCATGAGGGGAGCAAAATGATACAGTAGAGAGAAAAGCAGCACAACTTCACTATTGTTCCTTGTCATTGTTCTGTCTTTGAGAAAAATATTATTTTCTTGAAATCTCTTTCCAAGATTATTGAAACAATACAGGAGTGTCTTGAAACTCAAAAGTTGATACTCGTAACTCAAAACTTGGGCCTTGTAGTTCAATTTTCAATTCTCTAACCAGTGGCGGATCCAGGGGGGGGGGGGGGGGGGGGGGGGGGGGGGGGGGGGGGGGGTCGGGGGGGTCCAGACCCCCCCTTTCAGACCTGTGTCTCCCTTGTGGTTCATAAAAATAATAGAATAAAATTGTTTTATACGTAGTTGTTTCACCTCCACCAATTGACTGATTGTCAATTTTTTGACTTAACAAACGCTTTTTGAGTTTCAGGAGTGCTGGAAATTGCATTTCAGAGGGTAAAATTGGAAAAATTTCTGGGGTAGGCATGAACCCGGACCCCCCTTTTCAGAAATCCCTGGATCCGCCTCTGCTAACCTGTGTTAAATTGTTGACCTGTACAATGTATTAACATTCACTATGGGTGACTGTTTAATTAATAAATGTTTCTAATCACTACATAAACTGTAATATGTAAAGAAAGATGTTATGTTCTTCATGTCACGAGTGTTGGACAAAGAAAAAAACCTGAGTCCCTGACAAAAATCTGAGCCGGTGACTCAGATTTTATATTCCTTAGCTTGTCCCATGCTCGTGACATCAGATCAACACTACTATAAGTCTATCAACATCTTTTTCATCTCATTACCATCGAGCATGTACATTGTACGTTGTGTAACACTGCCTTAACCTGTTCTTATGGAATGCATGATGTACCTGCTACAAATAAAGAGAAGACGTTTGATTTGATGAAGCCAGCTGACATGATCTTCAATTTGTAACTGGTGCACAATGTGACGATTCCTCAGTAGAAATTGACACATCCAAATCTGGAATAGTTAAAAAAATTAGTGTTAAAATTAAAAAAATTAGATTATTGATTAAAGTTATTTACCATTAATAACAAGACATATTGTACATGTACATTCATTGTCATGTAGATCTCGAACCCCAAACATATTTAGTTGGACATTATAATTTACAAAATTTATTATTACTGTACATTAATTTTATGAATGATGTCATTTCAAATCAAATCAGTTTTGCATACAATTGCACACAATGTACATGTACCATATATGCACACCTTCGGACCCTCCCCTCTCCAAGTTGTTTTGTTCCACTGACTCCTACCCCCTGCATCCAACTCCCCCCCCCCCCCCCCTCCCTCCAATGCCATACCCATGCCTGGGTAAGGCAGGACTACATATCGCAGGTTCAATGTTCCGTAACTCTCCCCTCTCCCAGGAATTTTGCTCCACCGACCCCCTACCCCCTGCAAACTCCCAGCCCCTCCCTCCCTCCACCGGTGTAATCCAGTAAATGCAGGAGACCGAAATATTACATATCCTGGGATTTACATTTATATTTATTGTACTGTAGGTGGCAGTGCTAAAGCGTACATAAGAAACATGTTACCTTATGAAATAAGAAAGACTGTTAATTTGTCATTTATTGTCCCTCATTTTAATTACCGCACAGAGACATGGCACTTCTGCAGCAAAGCCTTTGCAACCAAGCTAGAGAAAGTTAATGAAAGGGCCATTCGCTTTGTTTGTAAGGACAAAAATGCCCCTTACAGAGACTTGCTGAAGGCCCTTAATTTATCATCACTGGCCGAGCCACAGGCATACAAGATTGGTGACACAATGTTTAAATTAATTAATGGTGCTGGCGTGGGTTTCTCAAAGACATTTCGGGCCCGAAAGCCATTTTTAATTCTCAGTTTCTATCAAGTGGAGCTGAAGTTAATAGCCCACAAGCCTGCCCGGCGTGTTTCGTCAACTACGAATTCTATTTCTAAGCTTTCAAAATAAACAATAACTTATTTCTTGTCATTAACACTGCGCACAAAATAAGGCTTTTCGGGCCCGAAAAGTTTTCGGGGCTTTTGAGAAACGCACGCCTGGTCCCAACTGCCTACCAGACTTAATACAACTTAGGAATTCTTCATACAATTCGAGAGGACACAACATTGTTAATTTACCTAAGGTACATGTACATGTACATACGATTAAATACGGTTTAAAATTGTGAAAATACAAGCTGCCATCTGTAAATTAGTTTTATACAATTTAATTAATTTTACATGCTTTTTATTGTACACAACTATGATCCATTTGTATTATTATTTGTTCTTCTTTAATCTAGTAGTTTATAGCCATAGTTATTTTTATCATTTATCTTGTTTTTATTTTTTTTAATATTTTTTACTTTTATTTTGTGGCGTACCTGTAAAAATAGTTGGTGCGCCCTGCAGGATGCACCAATACCATACATGTAGCTAAGTGTAACGACCATGTTAAATATTAAATTTTCTATTGCCTATTGTCTATTGCAACATCACATAGTGACATAAGTGCAAACTTAAATTTGGTTTTAATTAATCAAGGGGAAATCAAGTAAACTTTCTACCCATATTCAACTTGGGAAATTATTTGCATATTCATGAGTTGAAAACCATCTGTGGACATGAATAACACATTTCAAAAGGAATGATATACAGTATTATCTAAATTCCATACCAGTCGCTGGGTGTCTTTTGAGTTGGAATGAAAAAAGAGAAGCCTTCTTAAAAGAACTCTAACAGTACATGCAGCTGGGCTGGCTTTTGACTTTTCCACTGAATGCATAGCTTCGTCAAAGGAAAATCTCTGAAGCTCATACTAAAGGAAAAGAGAATTCAGAAGAATTCACACTGTAAGTTAACATCTTACCCTAATAGCTCCTACACCTTCACTGTTAAAAAACATGGACCTGTACACAATTGTACACTCAGTGTACATACAGGAGAGTCTCCTGTCATCTAAAGAACATGGAGTGCTACAAGTTGTATCATTAACATTATCAATAGTCAACTTGGTTGATCCAAACATTTTACTGAGTATACATCTGACTTTTGTCTTCCGAAACAAGTTCTGTTTGGAGAAATGAAGGGCGGTACAATGTACATCATTCTTGAGCAAGACTCAGATTGGAGAGACAAGACAAGAGAATTAAATAACCATTACAACCAGTCAAAAGAATTGTGATATAGACCTGGACAACTGGGAGGGTCTTGCTCAGGAGCATGGAACTCATACTGCATGGCAAATTGTACAGTGCTTTTAATTACTTTTTCACAACCAAGGGATTAATGTACATAAGGAATTACCTGCTGGTGTCGCACCCATTCTCCACGTAGAAAAGATTGAATTTTGAGAGCATTGGCATTTTGTCTACGCAAATCCTGGGATAAAAAAACAGGACCTCTATTTACAAATATTTTCATCAAGATTGTAAAGTTTATTAGATACCTTCATTTAAAATTAGGGTGTGATCCCTTCAGTGGCAATTAAGCAACTGATATCAATGCATGTACTCAGGGCTTCTGATATTACGCGTTAAAAAAATGGAAATGATGCGATATTTTCGTGGCAAATTATGCGATAAGCAAGGACTATTATGCAGAAAATTATGCAAATTATGCTATTTTTTCTGGAACTTTTTTATGCATGTTTTACTAGGTTTCAGAGGAAGAAAACGAAAATACCTGTTTTAAAACGGTGCTCGCTATCTTTGAGGGACATTTTGAAGCTTTTAGCTATGAAGGAACATCCAAAACGAACGACAGAATCCAAGAAAAGAGTCTGTAAACAAGCAGCCATCTTGGTTAACCTTAATAGTAACCAGGCTAAATAAAACATGTGCTCAAGAAATTTACACGGTTACCAAGCTTGTTGTGGCCAAGAACGAACGCAGTTTCGATCGAAAGTGGCGGTTTGTTTATTTGATACAGGATAATTCAATAGAAAAAAACAAATTTTAGCTTAAGTTTCTTAGCTAAAGCGATAGTGTATCGTGTGGTTTGTTCACATTATCTGATTTTGTGTGATTTTTTACGAATTATGCGATTTTTGGTGAATTATGCGATTGGATGCGATTTGAGGCCGATTATGCGAAATCGCACCATCGCGTAATATCAGAGGCCCTGTAAATGCCAGCTAGCTTTTTATTTGCTTGATCAAATCTACAATGGTGTTCTGATAAGAAAGTTGAAAAAACATGCAGAACATCACTCAAAAACGTAAAAAAACGTAAAACTCAGAGGGTTAAAAAGACCACTGAATAAATTACATGTATAGCACCGTCACACAGATATGTACTACATGAACATGTACCTCTCTTTTTTGCCGCTCAGCTTGAGTTCTTTGAATTAACGACATCCTTTCTTCCTATTCACAATTTATAATAAATTTAGTCACATTAAACAACTCTGAACAATGATAGATGAAAACACTGTCAATGCGGTACTGTGTTTATAATTTTTATGATGTATATTTAACCCCAGGTTATTTTAAATTTCTGGCTTTCAACAATCAAAGAATTAGCATTTTAGTGAATATCTACATTTACATGTACTTCTTATTTCATCTAGAAGCTTAAATACAGTCGGAGGTCCCCCCACTTTACAGACACCCCATTATATTACAGACAGTTTTCTTAATCCCAGCAGAGGCCCACCTACACTGTAATAATATGGACACCAGTCAATACCGACAATGGCCAGCTTTTCCCAACCAGAAATTACCAGAAATTCGAGTCACGGGTCATATTTCATGCGGAACAGCTTTTAAATATGGCGGACGAAAATTACAAAGGATTGTATGGCATTAAAAACAAATTTCCAAATAACTGAACTATAATCAAAGATACTCATCTTCCACCGCTCCAAAAAGAAAAATAACTTCTTAAAATTTACAAAAACGTTTTTTGTTACATGGTTTTCGAATTAAAAGTTCGGACAAATTGAGATACAAAATTTACCCTAAAACATACCCCGAATGTCTCATGTCTTTTCAAATTTCTTCAAATATTCCTCACCAAAATCTCTATTTTGGAGATGAGAGCTTGCTTGAATTCATCTTCCACCACTCTCGACAGCTTCGTCTAAAGACAAAGCTCCAGAAACCGGCCAAAATATCCTGTACATCGATTGGCAAGTTCGGACAAATCAGCCGCTTTGACAGGCAATATTTAGTTCATTCCGCCAAGGCGCTGTGAAGAAGATACCCATCATAACAATGCAAGAAAACGAGAAGACGTTTGGCCATATCTTCTCTTTCCTTCGTTGTTTTGGTAGCCATTTTGTATTGAGTAACCAGGCATTTTTATGTGTAAATCCACTGTTCATAAGTACAGCAGGCTACTAGTAAATAAAAGTGATTTTTTGTCGAATTTTCTTAAAGCTACAAAATTGCGAAACCAGAAATGTGGTTGCACATATTCCACTTTGTAATTAAAATTTAAATCTTACGACATCACATTGCTTTAATAGCTTCAACGCTATTCTTTGCGGAATATTTAGGTTTAGCCATGTCTGATTTATTGGGCGACAGTGAGCAGTGAAACGTTGATGCTAAACTTCGAATGAGCAGCCCTGTAAAAAGTTACCGTAGCCGGCAGGATCGATGTTGAGGAATCTCAGATAGCCTTGTCAATTGAAATTACTATCTATACTCTGGGTTTATACTTCCTCTTGCGTTTAAAAACAGGTCCCAAATCCGTAGATGAAAGGTTATTTAACGCAAAGTAATCTATCTGTTCTTTGTCAGTATCGCTCGGATCGCGGCATGTTGTTTTGCAATCTGACACTACCGAGCATGCTCTGTCAATCTTGCAAAAACCGCAGGTATAAAGTATCGCGTGAACGAAATGACTCGAATTTCTGGTAATGCTGAAACGATATCATACAAAGTTAACCTTGTTAAAATGGACAATATAGCTACATGTAATTCTAATCCTTAAATTTTTCTTAAATGCGCCAACATTGTCATGTAGTTTAACATATAATTTATTATATACTGTCAGTTTAATTGATGATGTCTTATCATCGTAATTCAGTGCAGGTACAATAATATTGTATTTAACTAGTGCATGCAGTGTCTTAGTGGAGTTTGATGTGATAATTTAATTATTGCAGTTTTCCAGGTTAAAAACAATAAAACGCTTAAACACGTCATTTACGGACAGTTCCGGTGTTTTTTTCGGCATCCGGGGTTTGGCTGTGCACTTATTAGGAGACTGACAGTGGAATAATTCTACAATCTCCTGAGCGAACGTAAACTTATTAGTAATTGTAAGCTTACATGATTACAGTGATGATCAGTTATATATTGGAATCGAATTTGGAAGTTTCGTCATACATTTTTTTATCGTACGGTAAATTGTGTTTGTAAACTTGCCACGATATCTGAAACAAGGAGGTTTCACAAACAGATAAGATAAGCAAGTTGAATTGTGTATAAAGGCGACATCGATCAGTAAATATGTACAGGATAAAGATGTGATTAGTATATAAGCATGAGCTTACAAAACTGGTCATAAAATACCTTTTTACTTGCACCACCCAGAGAAACAACTCGTCTACTTTTAAACTGTCCATCAAACGAAAACATCGTTATCTAAAATGCACAACAGAGTTCGATTTCTGAAAAGAAATTCCACAAAAACTGAAAGTGCTGCTGACTGAAGACGCAAACTGTTGTCATTCCTTTGTAACCACTCATGCTGACTCTGCAAATTGGTAGCCAGGCCTTTATAATGAGGCACCGGGCCTTCTCTTCCTTTAAACATGGCCGAAAGGTTGAGTTTACAGCTTGCATTCGCTTTAATTGCACTGATCGCTGCTATATTCTACAGCGGGAAAGCACAGTTTGTTTTTAACAAGATCAATCAGATTATCCATGGAAAGAGAGGCTGCTCTCCGATCGTCAGCATTGGACATGTCACCCTTCATTATTTTGGATTCAGAGGACGAGCAGAAGGCATTCGTCTGATGATGGAAGATTTTGAAATTCCTTACGCTGAAACAAATTACTCCACAATAGATTGGCCTGAAATAAAAAAGAAGGGAATAGAAACAGGACTGTTTACTTTTGGCCAAGGTAAGTGAAAAGAACTTTTCAAAAACATGAAAAAATAAGTGCTATCACAAAATTGTTTTAATTTGTTTACAAACTTCCATCTCTATTTTTTTCGGTGTGCCTGCATGTTTAACTAAAGCTTATTTTGATTGAAATTTATTGAGTTTTTTTTTTATTTATTTAATATCTTCAATTTCCATTTTCTCACATTCTACTTTTGGCGTTTTCTTGGAAACCATATTGTCGTGACATACAGAAGGCGTAAACTGCATTTCAGCCAATCATTCTGCGCCATGACATCAGGCAGATGCCTTCATTTCATAAAATATTGATAACTGTTTTAGAATAGGTATCTCGTAAATGTTGAATTGAAAATTATTGAGAATCCTTTGGCTTGATAGGTTGTTGAACTAAGTTATCAGTTTACACAGTCATTTTGTTTGCATGTACAACATTATAAAAAGAGTTTTTCAGCTTTAAATTAAAAGAATTCTCAAAACAAAACTGTGACAGTTGCTGTAGTTAAAATGATAAAGGGTAAGGTGGACTGGGGGAGTCCAAACAGCTTTCAACATCAATCCCTTTTCCCAGTTCCCACTACACTGTACTTTACCTGTGCATTGCATCTGCTTTCTAGTTTTGAACACTGATCTTGTCAGCTGTACAATGTAGCTAACCATAGTGTTGAGTTGTACATAACTGCTGTGCCTTACTGGGCAATCTAGTTTGATATCATCTCACTATTTTGGTGTTTCATTCTTTGTAAAAGGTATCAGCCATAAATTGAATAGGTTTTTGCTATCCATGTTTTCACTTCTTGTTTTTGTGGTTGAACAGTCCAACCATGTTGTCATCAAGTTGACTGTTTTTCTTTAATGTTACCTCAATTTGGAGTGTACAATGTATTATTTATCCCAAATTTGTAGCACTATTTTCAGCTATCCCCCCACCCTCATCCCCCACCCCCCATCCTCATCCCCCACCCTCATCCCCCACCCTCATCCCCCACCCTCATCCCCCACCCCCCATCCTCATCCCCCACCCTCATTCCCCACCCATATCCCCTCAAATACCCAGTTAACATTTTTAGGGAAGCAACAACAAATGATATCTTATCTACTGTATTACGTTCTCAACTTGCAGAAATCTTGTTTTTGCACAAAACCCTTCAAATTAATATCCAATAGATCCCTTTCTGATTCACCAAACTGTAAATCAGAGCGTAATTTACTACATGTATGCCTGACTGCATTGACCTCTTGTTTTTCAGTTCCAGCCATCACAACTACAACTGGATTACAGCTAGTTCAGAGCAAAGGTTTGTTATAGAGCCATCATTATAATTTATTATCAAGTCAAAATTATGCTCATTAAATCACAAGAAATATTTTTCATGCACTAAACACACCACTGTAGGTTCATAAATATTATATATTATTTGTATTCAGATTTCTGTCTGAAATGACTACAATAATTTACCTTGCATGCTAAACATTTCTTCCTTCATCATGTTGGAGCAAATTAAGCAAAACAGAGAAATAAAATTGACCCAAACCGTGGGGTACTTACAAGTGCACCACATTGGTCAACAGTGGTATCAGAAATTATGCATTAATGCATTAAAATTGTGTAGTCTGTACGTAGTAACCATCTGCTTTATCTTTTTTCAGTTATTATGCATCACATTGGTCGCTCTGTGGGGCTTGACTGTGATTGTTCAGATATTCATACATGTGAAATGTTGGTGTATGGCGCAGGTAAACTACTTTTTATTAAATTTATGTACAGCTGTACTGTACTGGTACACTGTATGTACTGTATGTACTGTATGGTATACTTCAGGGCAATGTGAACCATGTTCAAGTGCTACAATGTACATGTACATGTATGCTTCAATACATACATGTATGCAGTATGTTTTTAATCCTTGCACTCCCAAGAGTGCCAAACATAAAAATTCAAGAACAGTCCCAATTTTCATTTTGTAAAATAATATTATTATATTGAAAAACAATTGGTACCATGCAAAAGTACTGCTGAAGAGGTTTTATTTGCATGGTCACACCATAGGATTTCATCCCCAGACTCAAAATTTAGAACTACATTACATGTCTCCATTATTGACTCTGGGGGTGAAAGGGTCAAAAAATAAAGTTCAGTTAATTATGCAGCAAATAATTATAAAGGTAAGGTTACTGTAGAATGCATCACAAGCATAAGACACTTCACACACACACACATACCTGTGTGGTCAATAGGTGGTTTGCAACCATTTCCCAAGGATTTAAAAGACAAAAGCCAAGCGGCCATGCTGGTGGACGGAACAAAAGAAAGTTATAGATGCTAATGAGAGATCTTTTGTTTCGTACACCAGCGTGACGTCAGGTGAAAACGTCCTATAGTAATAATAATTATATATAGATAGGCTGAGCCTAACAGCGTAGCTCTTTGAACAGAAAGCTGATGATAAGCTTAGCTAAGGTTAAAGGTCGGAAGCACAAGAATTAATATTGACGGCCAGGCTATTTTTCAATTTTAGCAATTCTCAAAAATAGTATTACGTGACCGTCTGCACAGTACGTTTAGACCGTACAAAAGTTCACAAAACAACTTTTTATCAGTCTAGAATAACTAGACGTATGACTTATTTCCGAATAAAATACACCTGTTGCGTATCAAAAATTGCCCAAGAAACTGATTTGGAAATCAAAATTGCAAAAAATACACAGACATATTTGCATAAGGCGATGCGAGTGAAGTTAGAACTATAAAATCCAAGTCTTGTTTAGCGCATAGCGCATAGCGCATCAAGGCCAAACTGTCTTAATTTGATGAAATTTAAGAAATCGTTACAACTGAATTTGAGCATGTTTTATAAACAATTCTCCAAAACTAACGAGAACACAAAGAAAAAGTCAATCACAGATTGACAGACAACATACTGTAAATTCCCATCGAAAAATGTAATTTGTTTTACCTTTAAGTCCCTCGACTGCTTGGGAATTCTTTAAATCTCCGCTTCTTCGGTTCTGAAATCCGAAGAAACATCTCCCTGCATTGCTCCTGCATTGCTCCGGCATTGATAAACACCTATGAAATTCCTCGAAGCAAGATTTTATCCCTGAAAGCTCTTCTTTTTCCACTATTATAGCGGCTTCTGAGTATCCCTTAATTACTGACAGTAGCATCCCTGTCTTGAGTAGCAAATAGCGAAAAAATGCAGGGAAATAACGACTTTAATTTGGGAACGGTTTTCTCCGCTAAGCACAGCTCCAACTAAAGTGTTTATCGAGCTGACGTGACATCGGCCGTGTTGCCGTGTGAAAAACAAAGCGTCGCTTTGGTTTCAAAATTGATAAGATCCCGGATGTTGTGTGGCGTCATACGCTCATGTTTTGCGACGTCATACGCGCCTGCGAGCTAGCCTTTTACGACGCTTGGACGCACACACGTTACGGACGCGTACCCACGGAACATTCTGCTAGCCATAACCATGAAAAATGACGGGCATACACTGTAGGTTCTATGAGTATGTTGCTCCGCCAGCGGAGATGCCAGCGGAGATGTTTTCAACGTCTCGGAGATGTTCACGAAAACGGTCGCCCAGTCTCCTCCCTGTTTCATTCAAACGTGACAAAAACATAGGCAACTTTCTAGTTACGAGCGCACTGAAATCTGACGATGAACTGGGTACTTTTAAATGCACACGCACACGATGTAACACTTGTCCTTTCATTCACAACGCGGACAAAATAACAGGACCCAAACGATGTATTAAGGTTACAGTGTACCTTCGGGGGTGTTTCCAGTATAACAGCTCTAGCGTCTTAAGATTACACTTTATATACCTAAACCCAGATATCAAATTAAAGCTTATAGAGCTGGCTATCTAAATATGGAAACCATTTGGTAATAAAATAAATTGTCGAATTTTTTACGACGTCTAAATTCGAACGTCCGAATCAGCTTTAAAACGCTATAACTCAAAGCGATTACTGTATTTTGCTAATTTGATTTGTTTACGGGTTTCCGGACACGAAGCGCTAAAAAAACGTGTCGGCGATTTCCCATATTCAATTGCAGTGAAAAGTTACAGAATATTTTCGAAAAGGGAAGAAAAAAATTGGAGTGATCGCACGGAAATGGCTCTTGACGAAAAAGTTTTCGGAAATAAGAAATTCGCCGACACGTTTTTGTTGATTATATGTTAGCCTAGCTTCTGTCCAAATTTGAGGAAAATCGAATAAATTCCCTTTGCGTTGTAGCTCTTTAAAGTGTCCCCAACAAGCGAAAAATGAACTTTGAGAAAACAGCGCTTAGAAAAACATATCGCTTCATAAACAAACTCCGCCCACAAAAGTTATACCGTCATTTCTCCGTCAATCTTCTCTATTTTTCGATAATTTTTTTTTGGATGAAAGTTCATTCTGTAAACTTTATTTTGACGCCAAAAAAAAAATTTCAATACATTTTCGATCTGAAGGTACACTGTAACCTTAAAATCACCGATCGTTTTACATGCACCTCCGTCAATGTTATCTACTGCATAACATGTACTTTTTGCAAAAAGATATACATTGGCGAAACAGGGAGGAGACTGGGCGACCGTTTTCGTGAACATCTCCGAGACGTTGAAAAAAATGACAAAGACGCATCCAAACCGGTCGCGCGCCATTTTAATCTTGCTAACCAATGTAAACAACACATGACAATCTGCGGCCTATCCCTACACCAGGGTAACACAGAAAGCCGTAAAAACCTAGAACAAAAAATCATCTTTCAAATCGGCACTCTCAAACCCCACGGAATCAACGAACGCTTTTCATTCAACTAATTTACATTTGTTTTTCACGTCACCAAATTTCCACCAATAGCGTAGCTCCACCGCTTACTATATAAAACCACACACTACCCACAATTCCTTGATTCGCTCCGACGAAGGGCTAGCGCTCGAAACGTCAGCTATTTGAATCTTTTTACGTTGGTCAATTTACCTTATCGACTCAGTCGATAAAACTAAATTCTCGTGTCAAATTACGAAAGGTTTATCTTGCGAGAAACCGATTAATTTCGCGCAGCGGTCTGTCACGGGTCAGTACAATAACTGCAACTCGATGGTTGTCAGCAAAATCGAAGGCGAATCGGTTGCGAATGTGTTTGAAGTTTTCGTTTACGCAAGCGATCTTAAATTAAATCTCTTCGAGATTCGCCATAAACAAGCGACATTTAAAGTTCGATTGCGAATGTGTTTGAAGTTTTCGTTTATGCTGAATCTCTTCGAGTTTCGCCATAAACAAGCGACATTTAAAGATCGATTGCGAATGTGTTTGAAGTTTCCGTTTACGCATGCGATACACTACGCTAAACCTCTTCGAGATTCGCCATAAACAAGCGACATTTAAAGATCGATTGCGAATGTGTTTAAAGTTTTCGTTTATGCAAGCGATAAACACCGAAATGTTATGAACGAACAGAGTTCAGCAAACAACGTCTATCGAAGCGTTTGGTGATCGCCTTGCATGCACTTAGCGCGATCGATGGTTCACTTGGTTGCATCTTCAAACACCGAGGAAAGAAACCAGATATATTTCAAAGAGTCAGGTCAATGCGATGCTTTTCAATGGGGTTTTCTGATCGCCATGTTGTTCAATTCACTCGCGTATTTACAGCTGTAGCTCTATTGTCGACGTTATAATATGGTACTAAAATCGCGTGAGAAGGCTAAGGCTTCGCGCGCGATGCGAATCGCGTAGCGCGAGACACGAATCGCGTAGCGCGCGACGCGAATCACGTAGCGCGCGACGACGGGCACTTACTTTTGGGAGGTACTGTACATGTATAATATAAGAAACAGTGTAGGTAGTAAAGTCCAATCAGGCCATAGGCAGCCCACTAATCCAGATTCCATAGCAGAGTAACTGCGTGATTAACTCTACACTTGTACAATGTATAAAGGTACTATGCAGGTAGGTTACATCATACATAAGTTCGATCAGGCAACAGGCAGCCCACTAAATTAGGTAAAAGAGTTGCTATTAATACCCTCAATGCAAGCTCAGACAATGTAGATGTTTTGTGTGTGATGATACAAGGCAACATGATGACAGTCAGACCATGGATACGAGAAGCTAAGCCTGAAACGTTGATGATGAAATTTGTTTGACACTTTTCCAAGAAAAAAATCAATTTTATTTCTTCCAATATGTTATTTTTTTATTTTAAATTTGTGTACTCGTAGTTAGCCCCAATTTCAGCCTCCTCTAGATACTCCCAGCCACTACTGGACCATTCACAAAGCCTCAAGCAGCTAGAACTAATGAGAGGCAGCTATTAATCCACAGGCTATACTTGTAGAGTGTAGCTGACATTTTCATTTATCTTTATTGCAGAGGACCTCAGAGCAAAGCTCGGTCCTGTCCTCTACAGTACAAATTTCTCTGCAAAGATGAGGGATGATCATATAGAATCCGTCATATACACATGGCTCTCATTTTTCGAGAAGCTTGCTCCTGAAAACTCTACAGATAAAGAGCTTGATGGGCTTTACTTTGCAAGTGAGCGTCTCACCTGGGTTGACTTTGTTATTTTTGAACTTTTGGACACTCATGTTGAGTTTGGTAAATTAACCTTTTATGGCCAAGCAGAAGCTATTGACGTATTGGTTAATTTCCCAAAGCTTAAAGCATTTTATGAGAATTTTGCTAGCAGGCCTAAGATTGCTAGATATTGTAAAGCGGAAAGAAGAGTCCCATTTAGATTATAAGCTACCAATAGCCTAATTATTTTGTGGTCAGGCACTCTTCATTTCTCTGTTCTTAAACACATGGACAATTCATCAAATGTGAGAAAAATGTAAGCATGATGGTGGGTTGAAACTTAGCATGGAAAGAAGCACAGAATTTGTAGCAACGATTCTAAGAACTCTGAGAAGCTACATGTACAATAACAGTATATCAAACATTCAACAGAGTATTTCATAAAATATATTCAGCACTTCATTTCAATTAAAACCCCACTGTGCATCTTTTTTTTTTAACTCTATTCCTTGTTTAGCTTGCACAACAGGCGCTTTTGGGGTGATCAAGCAGGTTTTGGGGTGTCAAAATTATGCAGTGCAAGACACGTTTTTCGCTTCCCTCTCCTTGCATGTCTCCACTGCATGCTCGCTCGCCAAAACCTGCTTGAGCACCCCCGAAAGTGCCGGTCTGTTGTGCAGGCTAAAATTTCCCTGTTTTTGGGAATATTTCTGGCAAGTGACTAAAACTATGATTTACAATAATAGTAAATACAAAGAACGCTACATTTCTATGATTATTTATTCAAAAGTTAAGTAATTTATTTAAAAGCTACTTCGCCCTAGAGAGGTCACAATGTATAAACCAGCATTATTCCTTTACTCTTTCACTCTTACCATGAGATGGTCGCTAATGTACATCTGTTATCTAGTATAATACTATTAAACTTTGGATGGAATCCCAAAGTGTAACCATTCCCGGCAAATGAAAGCTATTGAGCAATACTTTCCTGTGGTACTGTTTATTATGCTGTACAACGTGGTTCTAACTTTTGTGTCCGTGGATGAAATCCTAAAGTGTAACCATTCAAATGAAAGCATTGAGCAGTACTTTCCTGTGGTGCTGTTTATTCTGCTATACAAGGTTGTTTTGACTTTTGAGTCTGTGAATGAAATAAGGGTGACCATTCAAATGAAAGCTATCGAGAAACGGGTACTTTCATTTATAGCCGTCAGCTTCTCGATATCTTACAAGATTATATTTAGTATTTTCCACTGTTTGTTGAAGGTTAAAAAGGGTGAAAAGTAAAATTTTCTATTAAAAGGTACATGTACCACTAATAAAATATAGTAGCTAACTACTTTAAAACAGCATCCAATGTTAAAAGATTCCTCTTAACTGTTTGTAGCACATTGTTTAAAACATGTTACATATTCAACGCAGTTTACTCGTTGCCTTTAGATTATGTTGGTGATTTTTTTTTTACTGGGGATGACAAATAGAAATAATAAAAGCACATGTTTACAGTACACAGTTGTAAATTAATATATATTACATAAACGCTTTATGATTAACAAAAAGCTGTACACCGCTTGAACTCGTGGCGTCTTTAACCCTTTGAAAATTGATTTGCGAGTGTTTTTAAGTGCTTTTAGGGAGAAACAAGCATAAGCCTTAAATTATGTCTAAAAAGTACATGTAAGACTACACTACATTCAATAGCCGACACTTGAAACCTCGATCGCTAAGCAAATTGCAAATTACATTAAAAAAAAAGGCCGGCACAGAAATCCCACGGCAGTTGACAAGCGGCGAACACAATATCCATGAACACCTTGCATTCAGTTGAAAACTTGTGCGCTGTACATGTAAATATTACTTCTGCTTCAAGTCAACACACACGGAGAGATCGTAGTCGTTGGCATAAACTAAACTAAACTGTATGTACTGATAAAAAATATGACGCAAAAACAGAAAACTCAAAGCCGATAACTCATCGGCTGCGCCACGATTAATTAAGGGTGCGTTGAATTGGGCGTCTTCCGGAATAAGAATAATGAACGAAATCGAGTCGCTGAAATCACTGTTCACGTACAGTTTCTCTGTACATGTACGCCGCGGCTACACTAGAGAGAAGGAGAACACACTTGCGATTTTAGATGCTGGGATTCAATTGGGTATTGTTCAATTTGGGTAGCCTGGGTTTCCGACGCTGGAGGGGGCCTCCCATGTATACATTGTAAGTGATCGACGGGGGTGATCGTCGTACATTTTAGGAATTAAAATTCGTGGATTGGTATCAACAAGAGTGTTTGAATCGAAAATGACCACAATCGGAGTTACTCTGGTATAGCTTTCAGGGCCCGGTTGTTCGAAAGCCGATTAACGCTAATCCCGAGTTAAAACGGTTAACCGAGGATTTTATTTCTCTGTTTAAAAATGTTTTCAAAAGGTCATTTATAGCTAGTGAAGACAAGTTTAAGTCGAAACGTAAAGGCGGAAAACTTTGGAAAATTTTCAATTGTTTAGTTATTTAATTGGATCCAAAATTGACACTAATCCTGGGTTAGCTTAATCGTGCTTTAAACAACTCGGCCCAGGATATCAAGCCAGAAAAATATAATGACAGGGACAATTTTTCAAAAAGTGTTAGTACTGCTCAGGAGTAAAATTTATGTTAGCCACATCTACAAAACGGGTTTCTGCTACCTTTTAGGGGATCCTTTCAAAATTTCCAACGATCAGATAACCCCGTCAATTTTACATGGGAACCCCCTCCCTAAATTTCGAAAAAAAGTTGATCATTCGTCAAATTTACAAAGATATCCATAAAGAATGTTTATTATATTGTTTTTTAATTCCAAAGGGTTTTTTTTTGCATTTTTTTTTTACATTTTATGTACAGCAATGTTTAAGTCAAATGAATTAATATTCCCCAAGAAATCCGTGTTTCTAGATGGCAGCCTTTGGTTTGTTTACCAAGGTTGCTATGGAAAGGGATGGTTGTCATGGCATCAAAAGTACCAAAATAAATGCAGCGGTTAACATTGCTTGCATCTGCCAAGTTTGGTTTTGTTTGGCCAATTGAAAAATAAATTATCAGTTTTAATCTGTTTTCACTGATTTAGAGCTAACTGCCTCCTTAACTTTCGCTATATGTAACGGACACCTACGGGAACACGAGTAGATTTCGGTAAATCGTATTCGCGGGTACTTTTACTTCATTCCGGAATAATGGGGTGCGCGTTATAGCGAGGTATCCACTAGGCGGGAGTTGACTGTACGTTTTGGGAGGCGAATCGTTACATTTGGAAATAGTCCATTTTACAGTTGGGTGCTTGGTAACCTTGCCTTTGAGTGGAAGCGAGGCTGGAGGTGACTTTGCTTTGATACAAACCTTTTGCCTTTCATATGTTAATAATGCTTTTCTCATGCTAACTAGGTAAATGTACATCTGTAAGGCTCCAAGGCCTGAATCATTACAAGGTCAACGTTAGCTTCGCTTCCACTCAAAGGCCAGGACACTAAGAAGACAACTGCAAAACGGATCGCGGAGGATAAGGGGGAGGGGAGAAAATATTTTCGGAATTCTACGGTACAACTGTATCTAATAAGAGGCAAAAAAGACTGGGGATTTAAAGAAGACCCGGGTAAGAAGCGTAAAACTGCAAAAAGGGGACTTTTCATCGCATTTTTACTTTTTTTTTTTCAGTCGGATAAACTGCTGAGCAACTTCAATAACTTCAAGTAATCTCCTTTCATATTTTAATTTCCAACCAATTTTATACATGTAATTTCAACTGCTTGACAAAAATTACAAAGCTTAGCCTACAGCATACACCAGTAACCCCTTTAGATTTAGATACAGTACTAGTGATTCTTTATCAATGTAACTCAAATATAACAAAGTCGTTTGTGCGACCCGACTGCGCTCCTGAGTAAACTGAAAGAGCTTCGTCATGTCTATGTGTTCGTCATGTCCACATGTCATGTCCATGTCAACCCCAAATACTAAAAAAAATCAAGCTATTGCAGTTCTCTGGGATAGAATCCGGCGTAAAATGAACTTCAGCCTTTATTCCTGTAATAACCCTATTCAGCCTGGGCTTTTTTTGAGTTTCTGAGCCTGGGGGGGTAACTTTAAGAACATTAAGGCTATGACAATAAAACCTAGAGGGTACATAGTACGTCCAAACCTGTCTCCTTTGCGGTTCGCACAATGGAACGATGACGTCATATGACGTAGTTATTAGGTAATTAGTTATACGGCCGCCATCTTGGATCCGCCATCTTGGATTTCTGAAATTTTTTAAAACCTCTTAAAAACCGTCCAAATTGACGCAAAATTAATCAAAACCAATAAATAAACGCTAAATGACGTAAAAATACAAAAGTTATACCAATAAACATTGTTTTTCCTCATTCAAAGGTATAAATATGCAAATTTCAGAAAACATGGCTGTCAAAATCTTGTTGCCATGGAAACATCAAGTCACGTGTTCAAAAATTGCCATATGAAATTGTTGCCAGAGAAAGTTTAGGAAAAGTCACAAAGTTTGATGGCGTTTGAATACATATTAAAGAAGTTATGAATGTTGAAAGTTAGCGCGGGCATTTTGTGCCCCCCCCCCCCCCCCCAATCAGGCCGAATAGGGTTAAAATAAAATGGCTGGAGGCTAACTTTAAAACTCTTTGGTTAATTTAGCCTCCAAGCTCTAATGTTAATTTATATTTTATAAGTATTATAATATCTGTAGTTTTTCTTGTTTAGTGTGTTCTTGTAAAATGTATATATCTATTGTTATGAGTAAAATACAATTGTATTGTTTTGTATTGTATTGTATTGAGCTCTTGTGAGAGTTCTCGCATTTTCACTCCAGATGTCGAGTTTGCACTGCAACAACGTTCTAGATATATTAACTGGCATGGCAAACCCCCGGGGGGGGGGGGGTGGTGGGGGGGGGGGGGGGGTGGGGGACACCCATGTAAAAATGACGGGGGAGCTCGTCGTACCTTTTAGGGGTCAAACTTTGTAGATTGGTACCGCTTAGGGTACTAAAATCTGAAATGACCACCGTTAGAATTATCGCGGTACCTTTTAGGGTATGGGCCGAAAAAATATGACAGAATATGACATGTGTTGTTTCAGAATTGGTACCTTTTAGGGGTAAAAATTTCTTTTGAGCCACGCCCATCAAACGATATTCTGGTACCTTTTACAGAACGTACGTGATGCAAACAGAAGAAGAGTTTTTACATATTAAGAACTTTCGAATTCCTCCAAACTTCCAAGAACGATTGCAACACGTTACGTTAGTACATAGCAATCATTTTCTAGTTGCTTGCCATTTGGAATTTACCCAAAGATGTGTTCGCTTCAGCTCTAAAACGACTACGACAGTTTGGTAAAATCATCTGCCTCATACTAGAACTATTCTATTATTATGTGTTTAACTTTTATCTTCTGTTATAAGTTCATTACATGGTTATTGTGGTTATCATGCATAATAAAAATATTTCTGGCCAAAGAAATTTCTGTCTCCAAAAGGTCTTGATGTTAGCAGGCAGGTTATAATTTTAAGAAAAACGACAAAACGTTTTAGTTTGAAAAAGTAATCATTGTCCCCGGGATTCTCTTCCCACTTCACCTACATTTTACTTTAAGCTGCCCTACACAGGACATTTTTCTGTCGTTACTCAGAAAAGGATTCGTCACTTTATCAAGCGCTATTGCAATGATTTGGATATAAAATTAGTTTTTTCTTCCTTTAAGATAGGCAACACGTTTAGTGTGAAAGACCCTGTCCCTGACGGGTTTCGTTCGCGTGTGGTTTATAAGTTTGTATGTGCGGGCTGTAATGCCTGTTATGTCGGCGAAACAACCCGGCATTTTTCCACACGCGTGCGTGAGCACTTAGTCAATGACAGGACCTCTCACATTTTCAAACATCTACTGAATTCTGAACATTGTCGTACCTTGTGTTCACAAGATTGCTTTCATATTTTAGATCACGCTTCTACGAGTTTCCAACTTAAGATAAAAGAGGCTTTTCATATTCATAGAGAAAAACCGTCTTTGAATCAACAATTATATCATGTAAATTTGAAACTATCCTTATAATTCTCACATTGCCACGCTTTTATTTACATTGTTGTTACTAGCATAATTAACATTTGTTCCCACCTATATATTCACTGTCAACGCTTTGAACATTACTTATTAACTGAAGATGACAGAAGTTGCTGTCGAAACATGTTTTTCAAACTAAAACGTTTTGTCGTTTTTCTTAAAATTTCTGTCTCTGAGTTCAAATGCAAATAATCAGTTTAAATTGTTTTTACCAAAAAGTGGGATCAGCAGAACAGATCGACTTAGTGGGAGTTTTTGAAAGCGAAAACGGCAGTTTTGGAACTGAAAACTGGAAGCAGAATTTTGTTTGCAGATCCCCTTCTGCTAACATGGCTTCTATAAACCGTATAAATCAAATATCGTTTTCAAACATTTAAACCTCCACTTTTAGATAGCCGTTTTCCCAGCATAAAAATATAAAGCGAGTACGAATTCATGCATGTACCTTAGCAACCAGGTACAACCTGACACAAACTGCATGGCCTGTGAACGGTCCGATATATTGCATTATTTCGCCTTTCCTTTGTTATTACAGTTAAAAGTTGATTACATGGAAACTAAGCATCTTGTTAATATTTTCGTAGCTCATTTCTCCATCTTTAAAAGCTTAACTTACAAGTACAACACTTCCTTTGTACTCAAACTTTTCTGCTCGATCGATGTACTCCTAGTATGGGTCAAGCATCTACAAATCGTACTTAAACTGAGATTGCTCCAATGAATCTAACAGAGCTTCAGGTTCTTCTTTTGATCAATCCTGCGAAAATATAATAAAGATAACGTTTTAATTGCTGTTCGCTTTTGTGTAGTGACAATACAAGCGGCGCATCATGATAAAATGAAATTATTCAAATAATTGCTCATAGCGCTGTGAGTATTTCACCTTTGAGCGAGATAGAAAAAAAGAAAAAAAAAAGGTCGGGGGGGGGGGGGGGGGGGGGGGGGGGGAAGAAAAATATGATGCTATTTTTACCTGGCAACTTACTTTCAAATGAAAATCTTAGAAATCTGGAGCGACTTCTTCCACGGCCCAAGACATCTTTTGGCCATTTAAACTTTCCTGAAAATTAAAAAGAAAAATAGATTTTATGTTTACCATTTGCATTTTCATACGCCTACAGCTGCAAATCAAATTTAAAGATCTAACGTAACGTGTATAACCAAAAGATAGTATGTAATTTAAGTACGGGAGTTCCGATCAATAGAAACCCGTAACCGCCATTTAGGTAATGCTTCACATAATAACTATAGTAAACTTCATTGTTCTGCGGCATTGGCTCTTTCCCACATAGAATATCTTTGATTTCAAGAATAGAGGAGGGACTGATGGTTCATAATCATATTTCATTATAAAAATACAGAAAATCCATTTGCGTCAAATATATTTTAGGAAATGCTAACGTTCGTGCATAACCAATCAGAATAGCAGAAGACAATAGCTACTAATTTTGCTTCTTTGATGAAGTTCCCCAAATTCAATATCTTTTAAACACTGCATGCTGTGCGATTGGGTCTCAAAATACTTGAAACCTTAAAAAAAATAGACTTAATGCACCTTGAATCTTAACTTTTTAGCGGTTGTAAGTCTAGACCAATGAGATCACTAGTTGTAACAATGAAAAATGTTGACACTCCATCGTGCATTACCGTTCAGCGCTATCCTTCTTATGCGGATCATTACTTAATAGGGCTAAAATATGCACGCACATTTGTAGTCGGAAAGTATCAGCTCCCAGGGGGGATCAGGGAGGTATTTGAGGAACAAGCAATATTTAAGAGTAAACATCGAAACATTTTCTTAAGAAACGCATATCCGAAAGGGGACAAAACCTTTCATCTTATCGTCCCTTCATTTCGCGACAAAAGGACTGTGCGTCGTTTGAGGCCTACCAAGGAGTCAAACGCCCGTTAAAGTAGCTTTTAGGTATTCAAACAGCTCTGGTTTGCTTGAATCTACCAGTGTTAATCCGCCTTTGGAAAAGTGCATACAAGCCTGCGTCAAACAAGGGAAGGCCTAAAGTTGAAAATAGTTCCCATTTGGATGTGGTTCAGCATAAACATAAAATCTGAAAGATGGAAAAACGGCTTGGGATATTTCTTCAGGTACACGCATGCAACGAGTTCTGATCAGTCTTACATAGTTAAGAATAGTAATGATTGGTTTTTGGAAATGCTCACCTTTTGCTTGGAATTCCAAGATGAACCGTATCTGTATCGTCCGTTATTCCACCTTCTGCAAATAGAAATCATAAGTAATCAGGGACAAAAATGGGAAAAAAAGAACTGAATGAAAAATGATGCTAAATTGCATCCGAACTTCATGGCCTGATAGAAAGGAATTTTTACATAGGAGTTGAACTATAATTTTATTAGACTATTACCATTAAAATAACCATCGTCGCCTTCGCCATTGCAATTGCCATTAGTACCCTTACCATCATCACTACCATCAACATCAACATTAAGAGTTTAACAGTAACCTAATTGGACTATTACCATTGCCATTGTCATAGCCAACACCACTACCGTTACTATATAAATTGCAATTTTCATTACCGTAACCATCACCATTACTAATACCATTACCATTACTATTACCATTGCCGTCACATTGCGATCACGATGAACGTAATTGTCCCATCACCATCAACATCATCATTACCATCAACATCAACATCAACATCAATATCAAAATCAACACTACCATCGCCACCGCCATCGACATCGACATCGCCATGACCGTCAACATCAATATCAACATCACCATCAACATCACCATCAACATCAACATCACCACCGCCACCGTCATCATAAACGTCATCACCATCACCATCAACATCACCAGTAACATCGCCATCACCATCACCATCATGTCACCACCATTACTACCACCACCACAACCATCGCAATTACTATTTCCACGATGTCAATATCCATTACCTACATTCCATACCTACAACTTTTACTCCTCTACTCACCTGTCATTTATGACCCTGCTGTCCTTGTACGCTCCATTAACGCACTGTACCTTGGAAATGTCCCCATAATCCTTCAGATTAAACTGCTCGCCATAAGCTGTCCGGGCGTTCACTCGCGCGTCTGAAACGGTCACTCTCGAGCCACGTGCATCGTGAAAACTTGAAGGATCCACTATAAATGAGTCGCTGTTTTTTCCTGGTCTGCCGCCAGACTGAAAATCGTCTTCATAAGGAACAATTGTAGGAGTGCTGGAGATTTCATTTGAAATGTGCACGCGTGTAACGCCATTGAATCCGGAAGACCTGCGACGGTATGAATCGGAAGGATCAGTGACGATATATGAAGTACCTCGGCGACCTGAAATAGAATGCGTTGTGTATCCTTGGGAAGCACTTCCTCCTCCGGAACCCGAGGTTACAAGGTAGTTTCGTGAAGCGCTAGAGACACGTTGTTGACCGTTGGAATTGTCGTAATAGGAACCAGACGTTACCCTTCCGGACGTTTGGGACATGTTTTGTCCAACATGGTGCAAATTAAATCTCGGTGGTTGAGCTGGGACGGCCTGTACCGTAATGACCATTTTTCCTCCTTCGTCTCTATACGAAGTAGCCTGCCTTGTGGTTCTGTGGCCCTCGTGGATTTTCTGGATAGTGTGCATTGGGACAGTGTAAGGTTGATTGCGTCTTAGCACAATTTCGTTTCCAGCAACCTTAAAGAACATGAGAAAAAATAAGTATAACAAGAATATTCACACATGCGAATAGAAAAGGGTATCATTTGCAGGCACAGTAGCTTATGAAAGTGTAATATGGTGGTAGCCTATGAACAGGTTTGTGATGTTTTGTCCAGCTCTCTGTCAACCGTGCTAATGCAAATACAGGGAAAAAGCATCTACCATATTGTTAGCCTGTAAACAGGCTACTTTTGGAGTTATTAGGTTAAAAGAAATCGGCGAGCGGGGTGAACCAAGCGCGCGCTTTTATCCCAATACCCCAAAAAGGGGCCTGTTCACAGGCTAACATGGTGAACGCTGTTTCCCTGTTTGTATTCGCACGGTTTACAGTGAGGACAAAGCATCACAAACATAAGCGGAAGTCCTAGAAAAATAATCGATTGTATACACCATTGGGAGCAAGTTGACTACATCCTGCCGTCTATGCTTTTGTTCCGAGCATACGACCTTCTTGTCTTCCAAACAGTTTGTGTTATTGTTAAACGTACTGGCAGCTGATGCATTTCTATTTCCCGTACTGATGTCCATTCTCATACCTTTGATGAGTTATAAGGGGTATGGTATCGCATATACATTTAATATTTTACTATAAATAACAACCAAATTTACCTTTGAATTGTCTCTTCGAGTTCTCCAAACTGTGCGCTCTTGTCTAGCTCGAGAGCCATACCCATCAGCAGACATGAGCAGGTTGCCATGGTAATATCGAGCACCCGCGATGTAAGCTCTGCTACCAGCGGCTCTGCGCCTCCGCCTCACACTACCATGTCTCTTGATCTCTCTACTAACGCGGAACTTCTTTGTTTTGAGCCTGTTGTCTTCTTGTATCTTGAATCTGATTGGTATTCGTGCGGCGCCATCTTGGTCCTGTTCTTCATAGTAGTTTGTGTAGTAGACGCCATCTTCGTAATCGTCACGGCTGATTGGGATGGTTACACTGCCGTCCGACTAAAACGCATCGTGTAAATATTTATTATGCAGCAAAGACGCTCTACTTATAAGTGTTCAAATCAAACAGTGCTTCCCGATTGCTTTCATTTTAGAATAGTCACACTCTAAGAGGCTATGCCATCATCTTTAGTGATACTTTAAAACCCCCAAAAGATTTTTTTTTTTTGGCAGTGGAAATCCAAACATAATTATTCTACTAGAGTGCTGAAAGTAAATATAAGTGTCTTGGGCTTAAGATGACCCGAGGGAAATGGATAAGGCACTTGAAAAATTGGGCCAATTTTTTATTTACCTTGTAACTTGGAAAACTCGTCAAAACTCGACAATTCATTCGATATGTTTCTTTAAGTAATGCAAAAGCACTCCGTGTATGACAAAGGTACTTAGTTTTAACACGGGAAAGTTCTGACCAAAAAACGTCAAAATGCCCATGCCGTAGCTCCTTTAATGGATCAATTCAAAGGCCATCTGATAAAAATATTAAAACACTTTGCTTTTTGCTATAATAGTAACTGTTAGTCTTCTGCTAGTATAACATACTTTGAATGAAATGCCAATATAATTTTATAAGAGTCAAAATAAGGCGAAAGCAAAGTTACCTCGACAATGCGGTCTTTCTGTTGCAGAATTCTAGCCCACGCTTTCCTAAGGAGATAAAAAATAATAATGTCTATTACAATTGCCACAAAACTATAAAAGGAAACAATTAAACGCTGGAGGCGTTACAACATTTCATGATAATATTTCAATATTTCATATTGCATAGTAACAATCGGTTACGGAATACCGGAATCCAATATAATTTATGTCGGATCTCAAATAAACGCGGATAAAAACTTGAATATAAAAACGCCGGAGGTGCTCTTTTAAAACTCGTTCTTGTCCACCCGGCGTTTTATCGAGAGATTATGATATAAACAAACAACGCACGCACTGGTGAAGGTAAGTGCAAACACTCGTGAACAAAGAACCATCTCGTGTTCGAATTCCGAAATCCGCCTCCTATGTGGATTGATAGCATTGGCTTGTGATTCACTCGAAATATTCACTCCTGGTTGTACGGTTTTCCTCCATCCACAATTTAAACCAACGTTTTATAACTTCCAAATTAAACTAAACATAAAGGAGCTACACGAAAACAGCTGTGGCGGTGTAGTTTTGGGCTGGGCTGGGATGGGACGGTCGATAGTGGCGACAGCACACACCTCTCACCAATGTGACCTGGGTTTGATTCCCGAAAGCGACGTGGGTTGAGTTTGTTGTTCGTTCTCGTCCTTGCTCCGAGAGGTTTTTCTCTTGGTACTCCGGTTTTCGTCCCTCGACAAAAACCAACATTTCCAAATTCCAATTTGATCCGGAAACAGTGGAAGTGAGAGCTACTTCATGGATTCCACTGAAATTCCTATGTATTTATTTATTTATCCTATTTATTTACCTATTAATTGATTACTTAATTACTTAATTTATTTATTTAAGATCAACGTGGCGACCGGCAAGAACGTATATTGACCAGTTGGAGACCGACACTGGAATGACCAGATGCGATCTCCCTAATGCCATGGATAAGCGGAAAGACTGACAGAAGTTAGTCAAAAGCATCCGGGCGCGTTCAAACAGATGTAGATGTATTTATTCATTTTCTATATTGTATCATGAAACAAATATCTCCCCAACTTATCTCAAGTTCTGTTGGGTCATTTTGCTTCCTTCTGATACCTGCATGATTAAAACACGATCGGGTAAATATAAATACACTCACCTTCCCCTGGTAGTTAAATCTCCAACTTTGATTTTCACCACGCCATTCTCGACCCTAACAGCATCCGCTCCATAGACGTCATCAACCTTTATCTTTCTAATATATGGATCCGCATTCTCTTTGGCATCTCGTAACACAATAGCCTTCTCTTCTGGTGCAGCTTGTGCAATGATGCATTGGGGGCGACTACGTTTTTCCGGTCTACCTCTAACTCTCACATGTACATCCACAACATCATCCTTAGCGCGCCGAGAGTTTCGTCTGAAGGACCTGTGTGTTTAACGAGAGAAGAGGGACACACTTCAGGTGTTATCCTTGTTCGTGGATCGTGTTGAGTGGCGAATAAAATGAGAATTCCTTTTCACTCCAAATGCAACAACTTACATCCAAATGTGGACTGTTCTTACCCAGCCACTCCCACTAGAAATCAAGCGACGTTAAGCGGGAACTTTTGATTGTGTTAAGCCTTTAATACCTGATAACAACATACACACCTTCTCTCGTAAGATCCTCGACGAAAGCTTCGCCTTCTCACTGGACCCAGATGCAACAGTTTATCCACATCTTCTGCAGTGTAAGCATTAGTGTATCCATTCCATTGTCTCCAGCTCCCAAGTTCCAGCAACTGGTCGACGTCCTCGGCGGTGAAGGCATTCCACCATCTTTGTTTGTCCTTCTTTGGAGACGAGGGTTGCTGTTGAGAATCTATCTGGATTATGGTCATTCCACTATCTGTCATATCACCTGTATCCACGACCTAAACAAGTTAAGAGTTTTAAGAGTTTAGAGGGACCAATGTTCAAGCTGATACATCGTGTTTTCATGATTATGGCCAAGAGCTTGCCTTAGGTTGATTTACTATCTTGAAATAGGAGGGTAAGATTGCCGAAGGTGATAAAAGCGAAGAAATGTTCACCAAAGAAACGAAATAAAGGCTAAAAGATTCAAACTTCCACAAGAATGGCAATTAATTTGATTTCTTGACTGCCTGTCACGAAATCCAATATGATGAACTGTAATCCTTTTCCATCCTTGCAATGCTGCACCTTATGGTCAAACGACTGCTTCTGTTTAGCTTATTAGAATATAATTATCCCTTTGAACGATTGCTTACGAGAGGCCGCGACGTAGTTTTAACGGATATAAGTAAAGATCTACATGCTGAAAAGGTGGACACAACCACATATTAACAACCAACAATGATTGATTGTTTGGCGTCGGATGGTTAAAGAATCCACACACATGTTTATAAAGAAACATCAATGCAATATCTCTCAATTTTTTTTTTTTTTTTGTGAACTGGTTAAATAGATGCAAAGGGAATTTCTCATGTCATTATTTTTTCAAAAGAGATTTCAAACAATGGGAGCAGGCCAATTTTCAAAACAATGTCCCAATAGAAAATTCAGCAACACGGAATTGATGATCGTGCCTGACCTGGATCGCTTAGTATTTAATACACGATACACCACGATGCACACTACCACTAGAGTAACCTTCGTTTGAAAAACGATTTCCCTGAGTTTTTGCAATTTGGCCGGTTCGTCTGTCAGGATCGTTTTGCCGCTTAAAGTGTCCCTAACATGGAAGGCGGCTTGTTTGATTGACCTGAAAGAAAGCTGAAAAGCGAGTGACGTTAAAGAGAATAGCTACGTTTTAGCTTGCCATTCGTTTGTTTTGCGCGTTTGCCCTCGTCCGCTAAACCGATCAAATTGCTTGCGTCCAGTTCGTTTGCTGTTTTAGTTGTGTTCGCGCATAATCGTTTCATGGTCATACGAAAATCGCCTTATTTAGTTGCCATGCAACAATTCCCAGTGGTAGACACGTGGCGTAATTCAGTGAAAAGCGGAAATGTTACGCACAATGTTGGAATAGTCACCGGAACAAAAGTTTTCAAAATGGCCTTTTACCTCTTGAATTCGCGGTAAAGATCCTCTGTGATCAATGGGAACACCTCTTAATTCATCAATCTGGTCAGGTTCCTCAACGAACTCTGTAATGGTGGAATCCAGCCGTTGAATCCTATCTGTTCCAACTTCCTCTTGAATTTCAGGAGCCGTCATCGTCTCTGCGTCACGTCGTTGTATCATTACTGCAGGCTTTTCTTCAGATTTGCTATCAACCTTTGGAACGACTTCCTCTGGTCTTTCGTCGGTTGCCGTGGAGCGTGCGGTCGATAAATCATCTTCACGGATGCTACTCATCCGGCGGTAGGTGCTCGCTATGCTCGTCTGCCTGCTGATTTGTCGGCTGATGTTTTCCAATGTATGATCAGTGTTCTAAGGAAGAAGCATTGAATTTAATTTTATGAATTGAGTGCGTGGGACAGCTGAAACTGTATGAAAATTAGGTAAAACACCGAATATCCTTTGGGTTGGTTGCTTAGTGATTCATTCCTATATTAATACAAAAAAGTACAGATTCTTCTGCTCTTAAGACCAAGTGTCGGATATTCGATATGATCAAAACAGGAGGTTACTGCAAGAGGATGAGTCATGCATTATAATATTGATGGAATATGTTATATATCGTTAAACATTTAAAATTGCCTATTGCATGATGCCTTACTATCCATTTGGAGCTAAAAGGACCGGGCGCACACCGAAAATTGTTGGGGAAATACTTCTCTTACATTACTCGTTCGAAAACATTTGAGAAATCATAAATGTTCTACAAATAGTTATGATGCTTAAAACACGTTAGGATCCTGGTAAGTTCTAATGACGATATGGTGATGACAGTTAACAATTATTTACCAGTTGATAACTAGCCAAAAATACGTGTAGTTACTTTATTTCGGATAAATGGAGAAATCCAGAACAAGGCCTGAAGCCGAATAGCAAAATAATCTCCCGAGTTTAAGTAGCCAATCAGAGCGCGCGAAAATTATATGCTATCCACTGGTTTGGTATGTACTTATTGCACTTACCTCTCTACTCACATGTGGTTCTTCAACATCAGCCATAGAGCCTCTCTCTGGCACACGAGCAGTAGGTTGGTACCTAGGAATGTGAACTGGATCCTTAACCTCCACATCAGGCTTCTTTTCAGAGTGTTCATCGACATATCTCTCCAACCTGCCGCGAGATCTGGAGTCATCAAGTGCGTCAACCTTGCTTTTGAGCTGCTCGATTTTTTTTCTGAGCTCGCTCATTGCTGAAGGTTTACTTTCCTTGTATTCTCTTACTGTTTCAACGATTTCTGTCGGAGTAAAAATCTTGCTTTCATGGGATGTGAGAATTTCTTCTCGAAGGCTTGTTCTTCTTGGAGAATGATCAGTTCGCTCGGACAAACGTCTGGAGGTATTCACCCTGGAAATGGAACTATCAACGTCATCTGTGGAGCCTTTCCGAGATATGACAGAATCTTCTCTGGCAGTTTTTCTCGTCACAAATTCACGCGCCGTCTGTTCTCGGTTTGAACGTACTTCTCTTGCTCTCTCTTTTATTTCCCTTTGGTTATTTTCATCTCTCGACCCCTGTACAGATACGGTGGAATCTTCTCGTTTGCGAATAACACTATCTCCACCTGGATAAGGCAATGGTATTGCCTCGCCTGGTCGAATTGAAGACTCTGGGGGCCTATAGGGCTTTGCTGGTACAGACGACCCCGTTCGCCTAGACTGTTCTGGTTGTCCGGGGGGCTCAGACTGTCTGGGAGACTTTTTTGGTCCAGTATGCTGTTGTGGTCTGGAGGGTTCTGATGTCCTAAAGGACTCTGTTGGTCTAGACGCCTCTGATGGTCTAGACGCCTCCGTTGGTCTAGATGCATCTGATGGTCTAAACGCCTGTGTTGGATTAAACGTTTCAGGTCGTCGGAATGGTTCGCGGGAGTAACTGGTGTCTCTATCTCCCATTCCTTTGGAGTAGTACGCGGACTGATCCTCTTCAGAGACACTTCCATGAAAAAATCCTCTAACAGAGCTTGGACCGTGGTCGTTATTCTTGGTGGATGTCATGGATACCGTCGAATCGGCCCTAAATACTCTCTTGGTTGCATATCCTTCGGTCGATCCAGATCTGGTTTCCCTGCTAGTTCGCGTCGGCTCGTCAAATTCGTTTCTGGGAGAGATCAAAGTATCTCCTCTCTCGATCAGTCTCCTTTCGCCTTTTCGTAGGCAATCATCGTCAAATTTTCTTGCGAAAAAGCTTGGCTGTTCATTTTCCCTATGGCGATCCAAGGAAGGATCAGCATAGTCACTTGGGCGGTAGTATTCCTCTGAAGGTCCCGAAAGAACGTCATCTCTAAACTTTCTGTCCACGTTTATACGTTCAACTCCTGGAACTGCGTCTACATCCGTTCTCAAATTGCCATCTTCATTTGTTCTGTAACTGTATTTATCATCCTTAGTATCTCCATACCTCTGTGTTTCTTTACTCTGCAATTCATCCTTAAAAACTTTCCCATCTTGTTTGGAATATTCGTAACGCTTAAACATAGATGTGGCGTGCCCACTTTGTCGAACATCTTTATCATCCTCCACCTTGTTAACTGGACGCATGGTGATATCCGAAGCCTTTTTTGATAGAGATGGGAAATCTCTTGTTTGAGCCTTAAGCTTGGCGATGTCTTCTTTTAACTTGTCGTGGATTGAAGGCTCGCGACTTTTCCACCTCGAGGAAACGTCTTTCATCTCTACTCTTGAAGACGACGGCGGGGTGTAAGGCTTGACGTGTTCTCGTGTTAGTGTTTCAGTCTTGAGTTTAGCAATGTCTTCTTTAAGCTTGTCCTGAATGGAGGGTTCGCTACTGAATGAGTAGGGCGAAATCATGTCATCCTTCTTAATCGCACGCGTCTTCGCTTCTGCCTTTAGCCTAGCTATGTCTTCTCTTAGCTTCACATGAGTTGATGACTCCTTTCTTGGTGAATATGAATCCGTATCTACTTTACCAATGTCTCGTCTGCTTGCCCTATCACGTCCAAGAACATTGTCGAGCTCAGTGCTTCCATGTCGATGAATATTTGATGCATAGCTTGGATATACGTCATTGTCGTCTTCCTTATTATAGGATCTCAGCTCTTCAGAAGACATGCTTCGTGATCTTAGCAGCGAGTCCCGTCTTTCACGCTCTTTTTGGCCTGTTTGATCGGTTCTGTGGGCATCTCTTTCAAGTGATCCAGTGCGCCTCGTCTCTCGTAGTAGCTCTTTGTCTTCATTAGATCTTGCTCTTCCTATGTAAGAAAGAAACTCCCCTCTTCCTGGCAGTTCTCGGTAGATTCCCAGTCTACTTCTGGTTTTGTCGTCAAGGGCTTCTGAAGATAAAGAACGTGTCTTGATGCTTCCTGGGAATTGCACGGAGTCAATGCTTCTTCTTGAGCGAAACTGCTCCTCATTTCTCCGTCGGTTAGTGACATCATTGTATTGATCATTGGATTTACCCGCTGAAAACCTTGAGGACCCTGAATCTTTGTCTTTCCATTTATTAGAAAGGGACAAATATGCACTTGAGGTAAATTTGGAGGGATCACTGCTGTCATCCTCGGAAAGCCTTGTTGTGAGTCTTTCTCTTTCAAGTGAGTTGGAGGCTTCCTTTCTTTCCAAAGCCCTTCTCAGAATATTAATATCTTCCAGACCGATAGTTTTGGAATCTTCAGCTGCACCATCAGAATCGGCATCCTCTAGCTTGTCCCGCCTCTCGAAAGAGCTTCTATGTCCAAGAGAATCAGACAAATCCGCTTTATCAGTAACCGTCCTTCTTTCTCCCCTAGTGTCGTCCCGTCCGTAGGATGATGCTGTGTATCTTGATGCACTTGCTGAATCTCTGTCTTTTTCGCCTGTTCCTGTTCGCTGGTCAGACATTTTCCTGCCACTCCCTGATCGATAAAAGGAAGATATGACATCTTCCCCATTTACGACTGGCTTATCAGATGTTTTAGCGTCCCCGAGATCCTCATCTCTGGAGTACGAAGAGTAGAATGAACTGATAGGACTATCCTTCGCATTTTCATCTACACCATATGGTCTACTTGACGTATCGGTGAACGTACTTGTGATGCCCTTTAAATCTCGTGTCCTAATTGCCTTGATGTCTTCTCGTGTTTTGTAAGACGAGCTGGATCTTTTGTCGATGACACTTCTAGTTACGACAGACTTTGTGACATTCTCAGTTACATTCCTTGCATCTTCCTTCATAAGGTAGTTATCTCTTTCAATGCGACCTTCTTTAGGATCGACAAACATGTTTGTTGTATATGCAGCGCGACTCGAGTCACGACCGGAAGTGGAATCGCCATATTCTCGAGCTCGAGTGTCTCGCGGATCGAAAGAATAATACTTTTTGGAATGCATTGTACAATGCTCCTTTAAGGCATTCGAGATGTGAAGAAGATATCCAAATTATGTCATCCAAGAATGATCCTGAAAAGAAATGGATAGTTAACGATTTACTTCCTAGCATCTTCAATAATATTGTTATCTTTCTGAGTTCTACGTCCCTTCTAAATTATTAGATTCACTTAGTTTCTGAAACAAGTGTTATGATGTACTGGAAATCTATGATAATGTGAATATGTGTACCTGTTAGACGACACCAAAACTTGGTTAAAATCGAGCCCACGTCGTATAACTATTTATACTGAAATATCGAAAATTAAAGGATTTATAAATATTTTATGTACAATTGAACAATTGATTCGAGATAGTCAAGCCTCGACTTAAAACTACAAATAAGAGACATGTCTTAGGATGTTGGTGGTTAACAATAAATAAGGCGGGGTGGAGAATTAATCTATTAATAATATACATGAAAAAATTACTCGATTCTGATTGGTTAAGAGCAGTGCAGTTCAAGTGTAACACCAGTGCAAAACGTGTAACACCAGTGCAAAAAGTGTAACACCAGTGCAAATTACAAATCGAAAAAAAAAAATTTTTTTTTTCTTTTTTTTTGCCAAGAAAAAGAAAAAAAAATTCCAAAAAGAAAATTTTGCAAAAAAAAAAAAAAAAAATTCCAAAAAAAAATGGATGCAAATTTTTTCATGTATAATTATTAATAAGTAATCATACGGTTTTCTCGTTCAATTTGGGATTAATTTGCAAGCGGCTCGTGCAATTTTGAGCTTTTTGGAAAACTCACTCGTGCAAATTAATCCCAAATTGAACTCGAAACCGTATGATTACCTATACAAATGACTCAGTGAAATATAATTTCATGGAGTGAACGATCCTCGCAGTGATTTTAGCTATTGCAAAGAACGCCTGAAAATAATTCTACAGTTCCATTTTATCTCGCGTCCGTTCAGTTATAGATCACAGATGACATAAAATGTGGTAAGAACAAAGAAGGTGGCCAACGAGCCGAAGGTGAGTTGGTCACTGATGTCCTTACCATATTTTGACTTCTTCTGTTATCTATAACTGAACAGACACACACCAAAATACAATCTATTTGTTTTATACAATAACAGGGAAGTAAAACTATCCTACAACTATCCTCGTAACACTCGACTATGATCATGGTTATTCGATGATTCTTTTTTCTAATTTCGGCATTTTCAAGTCAACAAATTAAAACAACCTTTTGCTTCGGTTAAGCCTTTTTTTCTTAATTGTCAATAGCTTCTGCTAAATTATCTCACTTGCCCTTTCCAAAATAATGTCGTCCACGTTTTCAAAACTGTCCGCCATGTCGGACGAAAACGGAGAAAACAAATTATCCATGACGTCAGCCGTACGTCTGTCTGATCACAGGTAATGGCCAATCAAAATGCGTCTAGAATTCGGTATATCGCATAAACACTGGTATCTACCGAGCTATAGTTATCGACCCAGCTGGGAAGTTGTAATTGTATTTATTACATTAAACTTTATCTAAGCCGGACACCCTTAGGACCAGCTGTAGATGTCCGCCTAAAAGAGGTGTCTGCCTTGCTGCAGAGAGTTTAGTTATAAAAACAGGTTCTAGTAACTCAGATAAATTCAGCTAGAACCAGGCAGTCACTGACATCCAACTTAGGGGTGTCAGTCTTACAGGGGTGCTCGCTTTGAGAGAGTTGACTTTATGCCCGTAAGCAACGTATGAGTTAAAGTGGGTATAAGACATGATCATATTCACCAGTTTCAAGTTCACATAAAGAAGTGTCGCAAATCCAACAAATTTGGTCACGATTTGAAGTGAAACCGTGCAAACGTGCCCGGCGGTGTGTACTTCAAGCAAAATAACAAAATACAGAGTGGCAATATTTTAATTTTAAGTTTAAGCCTTGTTATGGAAATCACTAAAGTTGGTAAAAGAATTTCAACACGATGGGCAATATAACTTGGCAGTGTCAAAAGCTTCAATCAGCTGTGAAGTTAACTAACCGAACATACAGCTTTGATTCGGTAATGTGAGTTTTTAAAACATTTCAGTTGGACAATCTTTGGCTAACAAACGGTCAAATTTGAGAATTGCGGGTTCGTTTTCTAATTAGCCTTAATATCAACCCATTGGATTAAATTAATCCGTGAGTAATTTACTTTAAAAAGTAGTACAATAACCCTAACCAATACAAGACAATAATCCAAACTGAAAAAAGGAAAGGATTCATCTCAGGCGTCACGACTCACCATCTCACGTATCATGAAAACAGGACGAGAAAGCTTTTTTATACGACAGACTTCATTTGAACTTCTGCTCGTGTATATTCGAATTTTATGAAGAGGTTTTGGTTAACATTTTTTATGATATCAACCTACAGGGCACAGCGTACTGTAGCTAGTGTAAAACGTATACGTCAACAACTGAATATTGACGTAAACATTATCGATATCGAGTTTTCAATCCAAGTTTTAAATAGCTACCTGTGTGAGAAATATTATTAACCATTTTTTTGGTCCAGAAATGTCCAAGTTCCAAATAACTACGTGGCAAAAATAGCAAAAAAGAAAAACAACGACACCACAAATATTTATCCTGGATAAGCTTTTTAACTTATCGCAAGAAAGTTTAAGTGCAACAGCTTTGACAGCTTTTATTCACGTCAGGCTCCCGGTTCAGGAGAAGGAATTATCCACAGACTGAGTTAGGACTGTTAGGAGTTAAATTTATAGAGTACTTTCAGTTCGACCATTTTCGAATTCTGTTGTAGCTTACATTTTGAATTTGTCCTTAAATGAAAATATTATTCCTAACAATAAGACAGAAATCACTTCTGGTTCTTGTGAAATGCGACAAATGTTAATTTTTTTATGTACTCCCGTGTGAAGGTGTTTGGTAAGTTCCGTCAATTCTGTGTTCGAATTACAGTTAGCTTTCTTCTAGTAGCTTAAATGACCATGATGAATTTAGTCCATAATTAACTGGAAGGTACATGTGGGCTTTTGTAGGCAAAGCGTTTTCATCCGTTTGTTAGAAATATATTAATCTGGCTTGCAGTTATTTTAGGAATTGTACACCCAGTTCTTGGTGTATAATGTTATTGTTGTATAATATATTACACTATTAGCTATTGTCAGTATTTTGATTTACCTGTCAGAGAATAAACTGATCGATTCCCAGATAACGACTAATACGAGCTTTGGATTTCCATTTAACATGGGTAAGAGGGAGCTGTGCTGTATTTACGCTTTCTGAAAATCTTAACTGGCCGCTTTGAATATCACAAATAATCACCGCTGATTCAGACGATAACGTTAGCCATTATTTGTCCCACGTTTCGAGAACTGTAGGTAGTTCAGTCGAGAAAAGCATTTATTAATTATTCGACATAGCATTTTAGAGTTTGAATGCTCACCGAAACGAGTACAAAATAATTATTTTATGACGTATTACACTCTTCAAAAACTTGAGGAGCTTTTGACTCGTCAGTTTTTATTGTTTCTGGCATAAAGGCTCGAAAAAAAAAGAATAGCTGAAACTCGTCAAAATACCCAGCCGTAGAAAACAAAGCAGCTGCTGATCGAATAACATAACATTTTTCATTTTTAACATATACATTCCTTGTATATCGATCAAGATTGATGCTGTTTGCAGACCCTCGCACCCGAATAATTGTATTGGCACTAGATTTTAATACAGGGCCAATTAATTAACAACCCTTTTAACGTGAACAAAAAAAGCATTTAGTAATTACGCAGTCTCATAGATATTGAAATACCTGATGACAATAACTTAGGATTTCTAAACGTGATTGACCTTAAAATAAAAGAGAAAGATTTTACACGAATTAAATATTGTTAATTTCGTTATTTGCCGAGCAACCATTTTCGTAGGTGACTATGCAGGAATTTCAAGAACATCGGGCACAGGACGTCGGAGCCAAATAAAGGCTATAATTTTCAGAACTGCTTTGTCTGTCTATAGGGTAAATAAGATTTTTCCTTGTTTCACTTGCCTGTTTTATAACTTTAGTATCACTACATGTTCAGCTAAAGTGAAAATTGTAGTAAATTGTTATGTTCTTTGATCCTTACCAGTCTTTTCACCAAGAGAACAAAGTTTTCTTATTGTTTATATATATTTTTTGGCGAAAGTTCGACAAATGATAAAGACAAGTGTATTATTTTAAACGTTCATCTACGCACATAAAATAAATGTTATTTCAGATTCTCAATCAATCCAGTTCAACTTTGACACAAAGAATTAAGTTACGTAGCGAGAAAGTCAAACATGGCTTCGAAAGATAAACATCTATTTTTATCGTAAGTTACTCTTACATGCTTGAACTACGTAGACTGACTATTTCACAAATAAAAAAATTGGTTTTGGCAAGAAAAAGAGACCACTTACCTTTAATGTGAAGTCATTGGTCAACCGAGTAATCGGGAACGAAGAAAAAATCCAGAAGAGCTCCAAGACACAGCCTTCGAGAGGTAAACCAAATGCGTTGTACTGTGATAAAAAACCTTGCATGCTAAATGTGATAGCTTGCATGCAATATTGTAATATCGGGAATAGAAGACAGTTTCCACGTCACTGGTTTCTCAAAAGAGATTTTACATGTGAAAAATGGTAATCAAAACAAAAAGCAATATTACTTATTTCTAAAGACTATTGTTATTCTGACGGGTCAAACTAAATGCAACGATTTTAAGCAAAAAGAGAGACCAGTTTTTAACGTAAAGTTTTAAATGTTACCTTTTCAAGGTTTGTTCCAAATTCGCGAAACAAAAGCTTGGTTTTTATAAAAGAGCATATGGATAAAATCAGTGAGTACATGTATGATTTAATTTAAGTACAGCTTTCTGAGCCGTAATTTTCAGTAATGCCGGCTTTATGTTCTAAATCGTAGTTCTAACTACAAACAGTAGAAAACTAGTTAGAGTGATTTCAAATTTTGAATCAAATATGTTTTCAAACGCTATCTTATTTCTACAACTGGCCTTTGCATAGTTCTAGTGGGATCTACCAAGAACAACTATCACAAAAACCAATACATTAAACACTGTTAAAAGCCATTTAAATATAGTGTTAATTGGAGTCGATGGTATTGGCTTTCGAAAAAAGTTCGCTTCACCTATTAAAAAATAGACCAATTTTGATATATTAAAATTCTAACTTGACTCCGAGGCTTAGGGTAGTTAAACAAAGATAAATAATTATTCATCCCTAAACTTCAAATGAATGTGATTTATTTTGTTCTATTCCCCTAAACCTCAGTAACCATACCATTTGCTTTCCAACCGAAGATAACGCAAGGATGGCGGAGCCGGGAAGCTTCCCCCCCCCCCCCCCCCCCCCCAATTTCAAGCATAAAAATTGAAAAGAAATAGAAAAAAGAAAACATAAAATGATCCTCCCCCCCCCCCCCCCCCCCCCTCCCCAAAGGGTCGCGCCACTGGCGCTCGCTTTCAAGCCACCCCTCCCCCCAATTGAAAATACGCTCTGACGTCCCTGTAACGGTTTACTTGGCTAAGTGGTAAGCACCCCAGCTTCCGCACTAATCTCGCTCAAACTGACACTTAGATGTTCCAGAATGGAGGTTGATTTGGGCGAGTCAGAAACTTATCAGCTGGGCAGCGATTTAACATATTTAAAAAGGGCTGTATTGTTTGCGGAATTTAACATTTCAAACTAGTAATCTACAAATGTTTCACCTTAAGTCATAAACTCGAATACCAACGTTTGTTATAACATAACTGAAGCAAAGCGCGCGCTCTGATTGGTTACTCAAGTAGTTTAAGGCCTGGGTCAAGGGCTTTGACCAGGGAAAAACGGTTTATTCGTAATAACTTTTACAAACGGAATGGAACTGAATCGAAATTTGGCACATAGAAAGATATTATCGTCCTTAACATTTTTAAGTATAATAAGCTTTGGCATAGGTCACGTGACATGTCACGTGGCCATTTTTCTTAAAATAGCAAATATTTGACGAATTGGTGACGGGTTTAAGAGAAAACATCAAATAAAAATGCTTTTCTGATGCAGATTAATTATCTCCAGCCCTTCACGTTTGGAATGAGTGTCCATTAATCTCTAAAAAAAAATTATGAGGACAAAGGTCATTTTTCAGTCCAAAATTCAACCTATAATTATTTATAACTGTAATTTAAAGACTTGAGGACAATCATTCCAAAACGTAGAAAGTTAAATATGTTAAACCTCCATCGGAAAGGCTAATTTTTTTTAACTATAAAAAGAAAATTCGCTACCAAATCGCCGATTTACGTAATTTTAAAATTTTGATCACGTGACATGTCACGTGACCAAACTTTTGCGTTAAGGCAAAGAACATCAAGATTAACATTTAGGGAAAATTTCATTTTGATCCAGGTTTTCTCGGTGAAGATATTAAGTGTCAACCATATTTTCCGAACACACTTTAAACCCAGGCCTTAAAATGCTTGAGTAATTCAGCAGCGTGTACTATTTGCCCATGGGTGTACGCTGCTGACGTGTGCTAATGTTTACAAAGCAAAAATTTTCACAGACATTGTTTCCAAAGTAATGGCCGACGTCCCTTCTGCCAGAAATGCGAAACTGTCATAACAGTTGTCTGAAGATGAAACAGAAATACCATCCTTTGACATATTTGGGAGCATTTTTCCCGAGCCACCTGCAAAGAGATTTGCATGTTTAAGCGAAAGCGAACTTGAAGAGCTTGTAAGTGAGCGACACTCAAAAAAGACGACAGAAGTCACAAACTGGTCTGTGTCAACATTTAAAGGTAAACAAAAAGTTATTAATAAAAGCTTAGTTGGAATTCAGTAATAGGCTTTACTATAAAGATAACGAAATAATGATTTAAGACTAACTAAATATTTACAAATTGTTCCTGTAAGTTATGGGTAAACCCAATTACAGCCATGCTCCGTCACGCGTGACCAGTATTTTTGAAAATTGAATGGAGTTTTCAATATTACGCGTCGGTTTTGAAAATTAATTCCGAGATTCGGAATTCCCGTGAGAATTTTACCGCATTTTCGGAAACAAAGAGCAACAAAATATCATTTTGTTTGAAATGTTACATATCCTAACAATATTAGGTTTTTTTATGCGTGCAGCGAAGTTATTTTCCGTTAATTTGTGACTTTCAAAGTGTTTTCCACAGAGATCTTCAAGGTTTCATTCAAATCTCGGACGTTACAAAGAAATATTCAAATGTTCATTTCATTCTCTAGATTACTGGTCACGCGTGACGGAGCATGGCTGTAAATGCTAATGCGTAGACAATGTCGACGAAAAATTACATTTTTCAATTTGCTGTTTTCACGATTTTAAAAAGCGCTTACTTTGATAACAGATGAAAATAAATTGAAAAGTTAAGTTCCATTACAAACCAAATTTTGATAGTCCATGTCTTTTTATGTTATTTTTAGCTTGGTGTGCAGAAAAACAAATTCAAACCCCGCTTGAAGCGATGACAATAGGTCAGCTTGATCAAAACCTACGCAGATTTTATGCAGAAGCGAGAACGAGAAAAGGCGAAGATTACAGTAGATCTACTTTGCTGGGATTTCGTCATTCGATAGAAAGATACCTCAATGCCCCGCCATTTAGCAGAGGCCTACAAATTTCAACTGACCCAAGATTTGCAAGATCAAACCTCATGCTAGATGCGCAAATAAAAAATCTAAAACGAAGCGGCAAAGAAAATGTCTCGCACAAACCTGCTATCGAGGAAGAAGACCTCCAGAAGCTGAAATCAAGCGAAGTGTTGTCCTTGTCGTCACCGCTTTCCTTGCTGAGAAACGTTTGGTTTCATGTCGTCCTGTTTTTCTGCAGAAGGGGCCTTGAAGGGCAAAGAAGCTTGAGAACGAACAGCTTCAAGTTTGAAACCGATGCGGCTGGAAGAAATTACGCAACCATGAGTCACGATGAATTATCAAAGAATCATCCCGGAGGACTAAAGGACTTTGAAAGCACAGAAAAAGAAGCCAGAATGTATGAGACCGAAGACCAAGGTGACGGCTACAAGGCCCTCAAATTGCATATCCAGGAGGTAAATCCAAAGTGTACTGCGTTTTTCCAGTATCCGAAGAAAAATAACATGGCTCTAGATGCCGTTTGGTACGAAGCACGACCGCTTGGAATAAACAGCCTCGCTAAAATGATGAAGACCATCAGCGAAGAAGCACGTTTATCCAAAATCTACACAAACCATTGTGTAAAAGCCACTGCCATCACTCTGTGGTCCAACGCCGGGATTTCAAACCGCCACATCATGGCCATTTCTGGACACCGCAGTGAGCAGTCTCTGGTAAGCTACAATTCGCGGCCTTCGACCTCACAGCTCCATAACTGCAGCCAAGTCTTGTCGAGAGCCTTTTCTCCTTCTGCCAACAATCACAGCCAGTCATCAGAAACTTCTCAGCAATCCACGTCGTTCCAGACCAAACAAGTGGCAACGAAATCGCTCTTCGGCGACTGCACTATTCAAAACGTGCAAATTGTTTTCAACGGTTCATCCTCTGAATCGATCTGAAATTCAGTCCATTTAACTTTTAAATGATTTTGGACGGTTGTCTACTTTCTTCAGTTTGTTCATAATTCTGCTGAACTATTTCACCGGTTGTTGGATACAGACCTTGAAAAGAGGATTTTGATCGATATTTCAGGAAACGTGATTAAACTTTATCGAGTTGCTGGTGTGCAGTCGGTTGTCATGAATGAATTTTCGCGCGCTTGTTTTCTCTTGTCATGTAAGACTACACGAACATTTTTTTGTGATGTAGCTCAATAAATGGACTTCTGTTGTTCCAATGTTACGTTATGAAACAAATGGTAAACGCCATAGCGTGCACTATTGAGTTACGGATGCACTTGGGAGGTTTGCTAAGCACTCAAGAAGCTAGAGTCGCACTCGGCTATCGCCTCGTACGACTCTTACGCTTCTTTCGTGCTTAGCAACCTCCCGCGTGCATCCATAACTCAATAGTGCACGCTATGGCGTTTACCATTTGTTAATTAAATGATGGTTTTGTGGCGGTAAAGGTGTACCTCGCTAACTACTTTGTTATTATCAATGAAATCATCAAGGGTCATTTTGTGTTGTTATGTTTTAATTGAGAGTACACAAATAGTCTGAATCATGTTCATTGCCATCTTCTGTTTTTCTTTCTTCGCACATGGCCTTTACCAGTTTCCCTGATTTTAGAATTTCTTAACCCTACTTTGCCTAGGGGGGGGCACAAAGTGTCCGCGCTACTTTCAACATTCATAACTTTCTTAACATGTAGTCAAACGCCATCAAACTTTGTGATTTTTCCTCAAATTTATCTGTCAGCAATTTGATATGACGTTTTATTGATCACGTGACTTGATGTTTCCACAGTAACAAGATTTTGACAGCCACGTTTTTACTTTGAATGAAGAAAAACAATGTTTATAGGTATAACTTTTACACTTTTACGTCATTTAGCGTTTATTAATTGGTTCTGATTAATTTTTAGTCAATTTGGACGGTTTTTAAGATGTTTTGAAAAATTTCAGAAATCCAAGATGGCGGATCCAAGATAGCGGCCGTATAACTAATCGCCTAATAACTACGTCATATGACGTCATCATTCCATTGTGCGGACCGCAAAGGAGACAGTTTTGGACATACAATGAATCCTCTAGGTTTCATTCTCATAGCCTTAATATTCTTGAAGATACCAGCCATCCCCCCCCCAACCAGGAACTCAAAAATAAGCCCAGGCAAAATAGGGTTAATATGCCGCACTTTACCTCACGCCATTCATATCATATCTACATGGATCAAATGTTCTATGGCCCTGATTTGAAACCTCCAGCCTTTTTGGCACGTCGTGCACTTCTGAAGATCAAGGGGTGGCTCGTATCTTCAAGAATATTAAGGCTATGAGAATGAAACCTAGAGGATACATTGTACGTCCAAAACTGTCTCCTTTGCGGTCCGCACAATGGAACGATGACGTCATATGACGTAGCTATAAGGTAATTAGTTATACGGCCGCCATCTTGGATTTGTAAAATTTTTCAAAACCACATTGTGCAAAAGAAATTAAAATCGAAAATTACCCAAAAATTGCACATGAAGCGAAGTTAGGAAAAAAGGTATTTCTCAAGATCGCAAAAGAGAAAGTAAACAAACCTTTGAAGGTGTACAAACATAACATCAAGCTACTTTTTGACTCCATCTTTAAGTAATTTCACAAAACCAGTGTTAATCTCTCGATTAATTTAATACCGGTATACAAATAGTAAGGTTTGAAATGTTATTGTGATTTATTTGAAATCAAACATACAGAATTTCTTTTTTATTTTTGCAAAATATATATGCCATATACCATGTTTTAAGATGTCTATGTGGGATTTTCAATGCGAAATCTTAAACGCGCAAAATTTCACTTTTACTGACTGATTTCAAAGTTTCTTGTTTATCGTCGTCATGGTGATATCGCTTTTACCAGAAAATATATCATGCCAAACTTCAATTCAAAACCAGTTAGTGGTGAAAATTTCACGTTGATCTGACTTGTGTGCCACTGGTGGCACGCTAGAAGCTTGACACTATAACAAAGTTATTGATTGATTGGAGAAGACCGCTTAAAAGCTCATTGAAAAATGGAGGTATCACCTCCAGAAAACTGTATCGAAACACCTTAAAGGGAAACTTAATACGCATTCCACACATGGAGGAAATACTGAGGGTACAAAAGTAACACGTTAGCGTGACAACGTCACAGTTAATACAGCATTCATTCCCTTCTTTCTCCGATCCAAGAGACAATTTTAAAAGACAAATCGCCAATTCGTCCAAATAATAATGAACCACAGTCAACGTCGCTTTATCAATTCGATGTCCATGTTTTACAGCTAGTGCTCTTTGGCTTATTAGCTTTCCATTGAACGACAACCAGTCAACCCATCTTGAGGCCGCGATAGATCTTCACACTCGATCGCATCTACTCCATGTTATTGGACAAGATGTAGGCAATTCGTCCAAATAATAATGAACCACGGTCGATATTTGTCAACATCGCTTTAACAATTCAATGTTCATTTTTTGCAGCTAGTGTTCTTAAGCTTATTAGCTTTTCATTGCATGAAAACCTATCTTCAGGCCGCGATAGATGATCTTCACACTGGATGAGGATTATGTTTACATTCTCATAGCATGACTTGTCGTGCAATGTTGCAGACCTGACCAGATCGGTTTACGTTCACAGTCTTGATCATTCTGAATTCTATTGTTGGAGAGATAAAGATATGGTTTAAATTTGTATGTTTTCTTAGGCCGTATTTCATAATTAAAAAAAAAACGGATATAAAATGCCAATGTGATTGTAATGCTTAGCAAACCCTCTAGGAAAATGACACTCGTGTTATTGACTCATGCATTTTAGCGAGTGTGTCAATAAAATCCGGCATAGTATTTGCTCCACAGAGGAAAAAGGTCAAGTGGCATTTATTGAGATAACCTGCAATGCAAGGATAATGTCAAAGATGTGTGGATAAGTGTTATATCAGTATCTTGTGAAATAACTAACAGATCAGTTTAATATAAACATGTACCTTGGAGTCTTAGTTTTTAAACGGTTTTAGTTTTAGGTAGCATTATACACTATATTCTTCGACTCATGTTTGATGTGGTCTCATCACGTTTACTCTTGAATAACGTATTACGAGGAGTATAGATCACATGTACAACACTCTAGAAGGTACCAAGTGATAATGATTTTCTCGCCGTTTCTCACTTTTACAGATATTTGTAAAAGCCTCCTTTTACACTGCGGAATATCTAGTGTTAAAACTAACCTTAGTGTTCTACTCATTAGAACATCATTGTAATACAGGGGAGGGGGTCATCGATATTTTTTTTCGATATGTTCACCTTTTTCCAGTGAAAAAACATATAAAATGCTACCAAAAGCATCAAAATGTTTAATTGTATGTTATTTTGCAACTCTAGCAAACAATATTTGCAATTTCCACATTTTCCCGATAAATTTTCATTTTTAGTAAAATGCAAGATGGCGGCCGTCTTGGCGGCCGTTTTGGATGACGTCACGGACCCCCAGCAGCGCCACAACCCATAATATTTACGTCATCTTGAGAGCACATCGCGGGCTATCTATTAGATGTAAAACATTCCCGAAATATTGCAACATCGCAAACCCCCCCCCCCGCACCCCTCCTTGCTGTTAGTTTTCTATCTTGTTTCCTACACTTGGCCTTCATCTTATGCTCAATTCTAGACAAAATGTTATTTTGACAATAAAAAAAATAAAAAAAAAAATCAATGTGGTCTACATTGTGAATCTTCGATTGTGGAGTAGTTACACTACTAGCTATACTACATACCTCTTATTAGCCGAGTTCGAGGTCCGTACCGTGAGTACGGACCGAGAAAAACGAGGCTAATAAGATATTTATTATATCTCTAAATCGGAGATAAAGGAAAACCTTGCAAGTCAAAAGATGGACGGCTTCATTTGACTGACGTACGTCACAAGAAAGCAAAGAGCAAATTTTATTGGCTTTCAAAAATAGTGTGATCGGTCCTCGATTCGGCGTGAACTTGCGTGGCTTGAATGAAAACTCTATAAACAAATTAATTTATTCTTCCATGTGTTCGATAGGACGACGGAAACCAGACACAACGTAGTTTTCTTTGAAAAAATTCTTAGTTACTGGCGAAAACAAGTGAGGAAAAGAAGAAGGAAAACGCCGCGATAAAATTGCCAAAACAAACGTGTTTGTCAAACTGGAAAATGTGGCTGTGGCAGCTTTTGGGTCTACAGCGGTGAACGAAGAAACTCTCAAACTTCAAAAAGGATATTGAAAATATCTCCTCATCAAATACTGCAAGCTGTTTTTGGCTTTTCGTTGTGCTTTAGTGGCTTCATGCCAAACTTTCAGGGGCACCCAACGAATCTGTTCCTCGCTTTATCTGTTCCCCAGAGGAATTCTTACTGGCTAGCAAAATATTCTGTACATATTTATTTTTTAACTGACCATTTTTATGCTGGTTGACTTGAGAAAGGAGTCGCAAGAACAAACTGTGCTGGCTAACTTGAGCAGATCGAAAAGAGACTGGAGTCGAAGAAAATCGGAGGACACTTCCATTAATGTTTCATTAGTTCCCAAGCCCCTTTTGGTAACTTATTATTATTGTTTTTTTTTTTTCATTTATTCATTTCTTTTAATTGCTGGCTGTGAAACAGACATTTTTTTATCCAGCTGGCTGGGAATTTCCCTGTGTGTTATGCTGGGAAAAAGGAACAGATATATTTTTCCCAGCAACGTACGAGAACACCTGGAAATGCTTTTATATCATGTATTTTAATTTATTTTAGTAAAATAATACATTTTACCAAAGATTGTTCGTTGGGTGCCCCTGAACTTTGTGCATGGATGAGTTTGAATTTCAATCGCACCTGACAAATTTTCAGCGTGAGCTGCAGCAAGAGCTGAGCGTATTTGCGAATACGCAAAAATTGTTTTCATGGAATCCACTGCAAGGACAAAAATTTCGCTGAGGAATCAAGGTACACTTTTAGCGTAATTCTGTAGCCTCAAGTTTGTTCTTCTTAGAGCCACTGCCACAAACGATAACTCCGAACTTAAGTTTTATATAACTAGACAAGAACTTATATGATACAGTTTACCGATGGAAACCGTTTCAAGTTGTTTTGCAGCTTTATGTTTTTCATAGAGAAGTTTTCCTACAAAGGTACTCTTTTTTCAATGCTGAATTAAATTGTTAAAGTTAAACGAATTTGCCAAGTTACTCGAGTTTTTACAACTTACAGCCTATAAGCTAAATACCAAAACAATAAGCATGTAAGCTTTATACTCAAGAAAATTGTCAATGCTTTTTGATTCGCGGCTAATCAGTTTTTTGCTAAAGTTATAGCTAATTTCATCGAAGAGAGTTTTTGTAACCCGACATATTAACCCATTTAGCTCCAAACGTTTCCTCTGGATAATTTTTAATGTAGAAAACAACTTTTGAAACTTTTGTTAGCGGATGCTAGACTGATGCTGGGACTCTCAAATTTTGCGGTCCGTACTTTGACCAATCATAGCGCGCGTACTAACTGAGAGATATAATAAAAATTATTATTTTCTTATGTACGTTTAAAGCCCGATTTCGCTACTCGTAGAGTTCTTGTTACCATATTTTCTCGGCATGTGTCACTCAATTCCAAGAACTATCATCCCTACACACTATGATCATTTAATAAACTAAAAAAGTGAATTAAATCAGCAGGGTCTTATTACCAGTCTTATAGCAGTTATGCACGAGGTACTTTAGACTCAGTACAGCAATTTCTTTGAATAAAAAACAAATTGTGCTCAAAGTTTGGATTGAGATTAAAAATAAATTTTGAAAACCTCTAGTTCAGTGACGTCAGAGTTTCTTGAGCCGGTGAAGAAAGTTTCTTTGTTGGCGTTTTGAGGAATCGTAAATCCAAAACCTACACTCGTAAACACACGCATAGGAGCCGACGGGTGCCATACCACAAGATCGAAGTACTGCTCGTTTCCAAATCCTGGCCCAGACTGCAGATAACATCGTATACCTCCAGGCACACCTGGTATCTGAGCGATCTTGATGGGTTCACTCCCAGTTGGACTAACCAATTTGTACGGAAAGGACTCGCTGTCTGCTATTGCATTGGTATCAGGACTGGCTAAGTAAAGAAAGTAACACAGTATGATTGCACTGAATTATGGCTGCAAATCTCGTTGTTTATTTTACAATCAATTCATATATGGTTGTCGTTCACTGCCAGTTCCCGAGAAGCAGATACATGTATACATCAAAATTGAAATGCTGCGACGATAAAAAATCCACCATAATAGCTCCGAATGAAATTGTAATCGGCGAAAGTAATTTATAAGTAACTCGCGATCTGCAGCAAAGATCTCGCGAGAAATAGTCGTCGCGAAAGAATTGAGCGTAAAGCCAGGCAATGATTCAATTATTTACATTAGGAAAACATCAAATATAATAAAAACTCATTCACGGAACTCTGTTTGACTTAGGGCGAGTTCTTTTGGGACTATTCCGGAATGGAAATAACGGAATAGACAGTATTCGTGTTCTTTTAGGACCTATTCCGTCTTCAGAATGAACGGAATACTATTCCCAAAAGAACGCGCCCTTGAAGTTATTAAAGGGAACCTCCATTGTTACAACAAATTGACGTTAAATTGTTGGAAATAAAGTCTAAATTAAAAATGTTTAAAAAACAGGTGCAAATATAATTTTAGGGTACAAAAAATGGATATGAATATCGCCTATTTTCCCTTTTAAATTTCCGGCGCGCCGCCATTTTGAATATTTATGACGTGTTACGGTTGTCTAATTGTTGCATACAAAAGAACTTCGATTCTTAAGTTGATGTTACACGGTACGATTCGCAACGACGATTTTTAGCGCAACATGGGTGCACGGACGATTTTCTTCGCAATTTTTTTGTTGCGAGTTTTTTATTCAGCTTCAAGAAACTTGCAACGCAAAAACACGAATTTTGCCCAAGTTGTTTCGTGTAATATACCTGTCGTTAATTTTATTGCGCTAAAAATCGTCGTTGCGAATCGTCCCGTGCAACATCACCTTTAACAATAGCGGCAACCGTAACACGTCATAATAATTCAAAATGGCGGCGCGCTGGAAATTTAAAAGCGAAAATAGGCGATAATTATATCCATTTTATTTGTACACTAAAATTATATTTGCACCTGTTCTTTTAAAAATTTAAATTTCGACTTTATTTCCAACAATTTAACGTCAATTTTTTCTGACAATGGAGGTTCCCTTTAAATAGATACGCTACTATACCTAGCCTAACCTTTGCAGGATTGCTATGTAATAATTGGGCACAAATGCAATAAAGTCACAAGTATAATATAATAAGCAAGGAATCAGATAATTAACTCTGTGTGTAAATTATAGTGCTAAGGTCAACCCATAAATTTCCCTGTACTAGTATGGAAATGAGGGACCACACGAGGGAAAGAAAAAAATCTTTGACCTCGGTGGGATTCGAACCCACGATCTCCTCCTGATTCGTTGTTTGTATCACCAGTGCTATGTGGCTCAACATTTATTTGTACCCTTCACATTCTCATTGCCACGAATTGCGTCGCTCTACCGCTTGAGCCACGAGGCCGTACGGGAGCAGATTGTGGGTAATAGGGTGGCAATTCGTGGCAAAGAGAATGTGAAGGGTACAAATAAATGTTGAGCCACGTAGCACTGGTGATACAAACAAGGAATCAGAGAAATAGCTCTGTGTGTAAATTCTGATTCCTTGTTTGTATCACCAGTGCTACGTGGCTCAACGTATATTTATATTATAATAAGGTTTGGTCACAAATGTAATAAAGTTTTCACGCATAGGCACAAAAGTGAATAGCATCTATCTTTCAAATTTGATACCTGATAGGGATTTTTTTTTATACAGCTTCAAAATGTCCTCAGCTGTACCTATAAGCGACCCTTTTAGGGTAAATAAGAGATAGAGATCCATGTAATTGCTTTCTTTTTTGCTTTTATGATCAGTGCATTCGCCCTCGCAGTAAAAAAAAAATAAGCGAACTGCTTTCCTAACAAAGTTGAATACAGCATTTCAATATTTTCGCTAGGTAAACTCCAAAACAATGAATCGTGTATGAAAACTTCAATGAAACGGATGTGAATTGTGAACACCATTCGCCTTAAAATTATGTCGTGTTGAGTGTCACGCGTGCAAAAGGGACTTGTTAGCGGTCCATTAAGTTAATTAACATGGAGAAATATTTTCCACTCAATACCTTTCTGTAGAAATATATATTTTCTCTGGACTTTTTTTAAGAGAGCTCTTGATGAGATTTATTCAAACATAAAATATAATCTTCAATTTTGCCAACTGGCAATTTCTTTTTAGCTGGGTGATACCTTAAATGATGTAAAATAGCAAAATTAAAACCATGATGACTGATGACGCCATTAACTTTGAATGACAGGTGCCATTAATCACGTTTGTGCCTATGTGTATAACCTTTATTACATTTGTAACCAAACCTTATTACACTTGTGACTTTATTACATTTGTGACCAGTTATTGCACTTGTGCCTTCTACATGCCATTCCAGTAAAATTATGACTTTTAAACTCAAATAATATTCAGATTCTAACTTTTGCACTTTCATCTCCCTTTTTTGCAATAAGTCTGTCGTCTTACTGATGATAAATATCGTCAGGGCATTATCAAAGTGAGTCTTAAACAGTGCTCGGATCGGAAAGCACTTGAAGGGATAGATGAGATCGAGGGCCCAAGACTCCTTATTGAGACTTATATAACGTAATGTCGACACTTAGAATTTTATTTTAAATAAATTTTTAAGTGTAAAATCCCCACTCCGGATTGAACCTGTGACCTTAGCTAGGCTTAGGCTTACATAGCCTACCGTACCACTGTACCACCTAGCTTCTCGGGTTGCTTAGTCCTAAATTTAAAAATATAAACTGCTACCCCTTACAGTAACTGAAAGCTAACCAGTTACTCCGTTATATAAGTCTCAATAAGGTGTCCCATTTTCCTGTTGGGACCTCTCAACTATCCCTTCAAGTGTCCTCCGTTCGGATCCACAGAAACTTTGAGGCATAAAAACAACGGACATCACTTTGGACAGTAGGTCATTATAATATTTACTGATCTACATGTACATTTAAATGAGCATTTCTTGGTGTTGCGGAAACTATTGTTGGTTGGCTATTGTGTTGTGTTGTGTTGTTGATATTAGAGAGCTTAAGCAACGACGACGGCAACGCCAAGGAAAACGTCACTTGAAAAAAGGATTCGCGCATTTTTAAACTACTTTGCAGTTGTTCCAATTTGTTTAGTTTGTCTAATGTGTCTGGATTGTCCAGGAGCTAAATTTGAAGGAATGGTTTTCCAGTTCAAATGGAGAAAGGAAATTTAACCGTCGTGTGTCCACGTTCTCCACAAAACCTATAATTTGATCATTTCACGTTGTTGTTTTGCAGGCAACGGCAAAGAAATGTACCAAAATGTAAAACGCACGTGCAGAGGCATTGTTTTCGCTCATTAAACCTATTGTTTTGTGCCGTTCTCGCTGCCGTCGCCGTCGTGGTTGCTTAAGCTCCCTATTGTTCAGATGCCACGGAGCTCTTAACAACCTCTAATTTCATTGGACCTGGGAACCACGCAGCTCTATTGTTTTCAGGGCTAGAGTCCATTGTTGCGTTGTTTGTTCTATTGTTTTCTCAGCAAATCAGAGAAGACCTTGTAAGAGCTGCGTACTCATATTGTTTAGTGTCTTTTGAATCTTTTTGTTTTACGTCACCTGGTGATCACAACATCCGAAGCACCAAGAAACTGCCAGTTAAAATGATCAAAATACAAAACGCTTTTAGTATCATCGATACATAACGCCCATGACAATCGGAAGATTATTGCGCTTTACAATCATAACGCGAAAATTGAAGTTCAAAACTCAACCAACACTTTCGTTTTTTACTGCCGCAAATATCACAAAGGACGTCTCAGGAAACAACGATGCTTTAAGCAAAATGGTCTAAAGGTCATGTTTGTGGGTTGTAATTGGTGGATTTCGAATTATTTTGTCAGTTTCTGCTTTCAGGGGTCCAATGTTTGTCACTATAATTATGATTGACGGCAGTGTAAAACGTAAATCTTAGTTGGGCTTTGAACTTCAGATTACGCGTATTTTTGAAAGGCGCAGTAATTAAACAAAGCAATTAAGTGCATACCTGATTCCCATGATTTCGAAGTGTAGCCACCGAATATGTTTTGACCACTTTGTATCACTACAAGGGTGGGACCTTTGTTATCACAGCAGCGATGAAAATCTTGCGGAGTTTTTCCATCGGCACTAGCTCGGTACAAAAGAGAACAGGTAGCACCAGAAGGTAACCATGACAAAATAGCTGAACGATGAAATTCACTTTTTATAATCACGGATGTTTCTAAGGGATTGTTGGCCATTGAATCTTCGCTTTCAAGCTGCGCTATTATCCCTTTAACTTGATAGAACTTAGCCTCTGAGAGCAGTTCATCTTGAATTAGTCTGTCATCTGGGCAACGAAGCACTCCATTGCGAAGATAGTTCAAGATGTACCTTAGTTAAAAGTATCAGATTAAGAATATCATAAAATGAAAAGCTGACGACAGCAGTATGTATGCGATCAGCGGATAAGCTCTCAAAGAATAGAGTCGCTTTAAAGATTTAAACTAGTAGTAGTCACAAATCAAAAGAGGAGTTTGACATGTTTGATATGACCTGCGATCAGGCCTCATTTTAGCAGCCTTCTTATGTCCTCTCATGCGGTCGTTCGTTAAATTAGGGCCTGATATAAACTCTCACCGGACCTTGTGCCCGTAACTTGATTGGCCGTTAAACAGTAGTACGTCATCAGAGAATAATTAAATTATCTTGAGAGTTTTCGTAAATTAATCAGACAGCCATTGCGAAGGGACAAATCTTTTGAGGTGGATATCTGCCTCTCAGGGATAATTCTTATTGCTTTGAACTCGTGAATACGCGAAGCTACGCCAAGCGTAATGAAAAAGTAGAAGACGGGGACAAATAGGCAAATTTCACTCCTTTCATCGGCTGTGAACATTTTTGGGTAATTCCGCTGACATTAGTGTGTCTTTTTAACCGTTCCAAATGCAAAGAAATGCAAATAGTCTACCGCCGAAAAAGAGAACATTATAAACGCGGTTTACTGATGTTTCGCGTTTGGAGTCATTTAAAGGAAAATTAAAACCGCACTTGAAATGAATTTTTCAACATAAACACGGGTTAAATATTAGAATTTACCCATGCTATAAATTACTTGTGTATTAGCTGGTCTAATACACAAGTGTAAGGCGCTGTACTTCACAACCAGTGTGTTCGAATCCTGGTAGAGACATGGAATATTTTTTCCTTTCTTTTCTGAAGTATGATAAAGTTGACAACCTTTATCGAAATAATTAATTTAAGTACTTTATTTCTAAAATTGCGACCCAAAACATTTACCGCGGTGACGCCACTAACTTTAATATGGATCTGTTCCTCAAGTGCGTACCTCTATATATTATGAATTTTTAGCTGAGGAGTATTTCGTAATGCGTTTCGTATTCGCGAGTTGGCTTATAGGAGCCTTTCATTGGAGAACTGACAATTTCTTTGTCTCTTTGGACTGACTTTCGATTTTGCGCAAGCTGAAGCTCTGCTGGAGTAGAAAAATCAAACAACAGCAAAGTACAAATTAAATAACAGAGCAGCGATTTGTTTCTACTTTTTGCGAAAAAATAAAAAGGCAAAACGTCCGTCCATAAATTTTGCCCGCCCCTCCTCTCCCCCCCCCCCCCCCCCCCCCACCCCATTCCGGGGGTGCCTCCCATTTAAAACTTACGAGCTTTTTATGGCTCAAACTTTGTAGATTAATTTGGTACCGCTGAGGGTGCTAAAATCTAAAAAGGACACCGTTTTCATTAGGTTTACACAGATAAAAAAGGTAAACTACAACTGAAAAAAAAAAACTACAAGGAGACGACATATTTTTTGCTCGAATAAAGAAAAGAATTGTTTCATCATGACTAAACATTTCGTCTCGTATCTGATTAATAGCTACACAACGGACATGTCATGTTCACGGTTTTTTATGGGCGGCCGTCACCGCCAAAAATACAAACATTGCAAACGACTTAGAATAAACATGAATGGTTCAATGGTCTTTTGTAAGTTGGTATAGATGATCTAGAAATGATAAAGTTAAAATGTAGTTGGACAGGTTTTCTTTGTGGAATGAAATACTCAACCAATAAATGGTTTAGACAGTTCACAAACCGTATAGTCGCCGTTGTCGAAACGGTACAATATAGACACAAATGATCAAGTCTAAATGGGAATAGTTCAGCTTCCGTTTGTAAAACCACACAGACTAAGTAGAATTGGTGAAAGTAAATGAAAATCGGTCTAGTGTCCAATGTTTAAACGACAAAGTGAAGTCTCAAATGGTTCAGCGTCATGTGAGATGATTTAGTGCAATACCAAACGGTCTAACGTAGTGTGAAATGGTTTATCCTACCGACAAAAGGTTAGTTATCAAAATTTGAAATGGTTTAACGTAACATCAAATGGTTTAGCGTAATGTGAAATTATTTGGTACAATACCAAACGGTCTAACGTAGTGTGAAATGGTTTAACCTACCGACAAATGGTTAATCGTGATTTGAAATGGTTTAACGTAACATCAAATGGTTTAGCGTAATGTGAAATAGTTCAGCGTAATGTGAAATAGTTCAGCGTAATGTGCAATAGTTCAGCGTAATGTCAAATGGTTTAGCGTGACACCAAATGGTTTTCGGCGTAATGTCAAATGGTTTAGCGTTACACCAAATGGTTTAGCGTAATGTCAAATGGTTTAGCGTGACACCAAATGGTTAAGCGTAATGTGAAATGGTTTAGTGTTACATCAAATGATTCGTGCCGAGACCGCCAAAAATACAAACATGAAATGGAATAGCCTGCAGTGAAATGGAGCAGCTTGAAGTGAAATGATGTAATCTATGTGGGGTATGACGTCAACTAGTCTGGAATTTGGCGCCAAAATACTCACGTGCTCTGTGCAGTCCACATGAACTCGCACACGACGAACAACTTCACGGCCTTCACTTCGTCTCATCGGCTTTATTGAAAATCCCCCGGTAAGTTTGCCTTTTACCTGATTTTATTTCTCTTAGCCAATTATTATTATTCTGCGACAAATGGTAGTGATGTCTATTGCAACACTGGAGGGCACATTGGCACAGATAAAATGATGTTCTGTGCGGCCTGTCAAGAATGTTTATTCGGTTTTTTAGCAAAACTGAACTTCATCTTCGAACAATGCCGCTTTTTTTCTTGTTCTAGCCTTCAACTGAAGGCTTTGGTTTGCTCTACTTTGCTTGAAAGACATCTAGAGACCAAGTTCGATTCACTTTCATTTAACGTTGCCGGTATTTTGATGGATTGTCCGGGACTAAAAACAAATAGACCAGTGGCCGTTCATTTAAGCTTTAGCTTATTAAATATAACTCGTAAGTTCATTTATCATCGATGGTTCTTTTGTTTCAGGTTATTCTGACTCGTGGTTTTGGTCATGGTAAGAATTTTGCAGTAATGAGTTTTAGAAATATTTTAAATGAGGACTATAATTATGGTAAAACGACAACTGAGATGGTTATCGCTAGTGACCTCTTGGTTAAGCAATGTGTTTTTTTCGGGACAAAAGGCAATCTTCACCTCTGCTGTCATTTAGTATAATCGTTGTTGTCATTCTTCACTGAATTAATTTTGATTTTATTTTAGAGTTCCTCGTCTAATCAGGTTGAAGTGGCTGATCTTTTGCGAAGGGCGTGTGCCGCGCTTGGTGGCGCGGGACAATCTTCAGCTCCCTCCGTCACACCAACTACCTCATCTCGACCAACAGGAGCCCTCCTGCAACCAGCTGTTGTTCAAGAGCATCGACGGCTTTTCAACCGGCAATCGGTGTGTGTTGTCATTGCTTTCATACAACACTTTTGGAATTATTTGACAACATTAATGTCCTTTACCATGATCATAGTTTTCAACCGATACTGAAACAAATATATTAACTTCAAGTTATGTTTGTTTATAATTTATTTTTTTATGGTGTGTATGATTAAAAAAACGGTGGCAAACCAGTCATACACCAGTGCTAGAATAGTGAAACAATTTAAATGTAACTAGGTGTATGTAAACATTCCTTTTAATTTTATTAGTTTAGTTGACCAACACTCTTTTTTCTGTTACTTTAACATACTTAAGAGAATCCAGCCATATTCCGCAAGCCGGACGAGATCCCTGAACCAACGAGCGAGGAGTGCTGCGGCTTCAAAGGGTAAACTGCTAAAAATGTATTAAATGATTTTAATATTACTACCATCAGATAAGGGCTTAATAGTAAGAAGCCTCCAAAAAGTGTAGTTTAACTACTTTTTTTTTTCGTACCGGTTTACAATTTGACAAATTAGTGCTGGTTATATTATAGCGGCTAACATTCTCAAGATATTAGTTTAGTGACGTATCCAAAACTGACGAAAATACAGAGAGTTCAGAGTTTATTCCCCCCCTTCCCCCCCCCCCCCCCCCCCCCCCCCCCGTCCCCCACTCAGGGGCTCAAAGATGGCGGCCAAAAATTCAAAGTCTTAACTACACCAAAAATCACATCCAAAAATATTGTATTTGCTATAAGCTCCATTAACTCGGCTTATAAGCACTTATAATGCAAACAATAACTTTCAGCTGATTCAATTTTGTTTATTTTCGCGGCTTATCTGAAATAGCGTGACGCATTGCGTGACACATTTAAAACCTTTGTAAATCGGAAGCAAAATATCGTTAAAACCTGAAACGTTTTGTGAAAGATTGTAACACTTGTATCCACATACCATGTTAGAAACAGCTTTGTAGGACGTATGCTTTAGATTTTTTAATTTTTATGACGTCATGTGAAAACCAAGAATAAATTTATTGTTAAGAAAAGGGACTTTTACTATTCATTTCATACTGAATGGCAAGCAGTATCACATTTATATTCTTTCTGTCCACGTGGTTTAAATATTCCTTTTAAAACTGAATTAATGGTCTAAAAGAGTAAAAAGATGTTTGCATCCTATCAGTGCCGTGTGCTAAATCCCACAATGATTTGTCCATGTTTGTTTTTTTTGCAGAAAAAAACTATTACACGAACGTTTGTTTGCCTGGCCGAAAAGGAACAGGACCACGTCCCATCGACAGCGGAAAAGATGAAACTTAAAAATAATTTGTTGGGCGAGAAAAAACTTTTACTTCCTGCAACAGGGAGTGCAGAAGCCGTGAAAGTTGTGTTACAAGAGTAAGTTCTTACTTATAACAAGTTAGCAAATTTTAAGGGTTAAATGGCATAGGGCCTAATTGTATGAGCCGTGCTGGCCCAGTTTGCCGCGTTCTCGGCACCTATGTTAAACGCAGCAAAAATCAACTTTGTTATTACATGACAAACGGACGAGTCTTTAGCCGCGCCGAGATCCCGGTATCACGATGCCGGTCCGAATCCCGGCAAACCGGGCTGAAAATTTTTCATGTAATCACGTCACTAGGGCAGCATTAAATTCGCTTCCGACCAGAAAATAAATATTCCTCTTTCTAAATAGGATGTAGAGGTAAAGCTGCCCATGCAGGGCATAAGTGCAGAAAATCTGAGAAAATAAAACCACAAATTGCTGGAGAAAGGTGATCAAGATCATCCGACACATTCTTTGTGCCAGAATCATACCTAATCTTACCCATCCCAGGCTGGCTCGGCTCATGTAATACCAGCCCAGCTCATGTTCTCTCTCTCATTTTAAACAGCTTAGCTTTGACGTTTGTCATTTTCATATTGTTTCTTTTTTCTGCCTTTTTCATTCTCGTATCTCTTTTGGCCACCGCGGCGAATTCCATTTTTTTAATTGTCGTTGGGAAAAACCCATGCATTTAAAGGAATTATTGAAGCCTTACAATTATGTTTTTCCTTTTGTTTTAGAGCTTTTAGTCCCTTGAAAACCTGTGGGGGTTTTGAACTTCTAACCATGAAAGAGAAGTCAAGAACGGAATTAACAGTTGTGTCATATGGCAGCTGTAGTACAGAGGAAATTCGCTGTTTTGGAACTGGCCGCATTTACATACGACCAATCCAAATCGACATAGCTCTTGCCGATGATGCCGATGCGTGGGGGGATGAATACGAAGACTGTCTCGTGTGCAAAATGCCTATCGCGCTGTCAGAAATGCGACGGCATATGGAGATTTGTGGGGTACGTAATGACAATTGTAAAATACTGGCATGTATTTTACCGTAAAAGCTCCATTATTAAGCCCAGAATATGGACTTTAATTTCAAGCCCCACGAGGGTGGGGTGAGGGTGGGGGGAACTATTGCAAGTAAAATATTTGAAATGCGTTACTAGTGTATAATCGAAGACCCTCCCCAGTCTCTAGTGTGTCTCCAACCCTCTCCAGTCTCTAGTGTGTCTCCATGGCTTGATATCAGGAACTATGATGCATGATTACATTTGACCCAGATTCAAGACTGATTGATCATGAACCCAGCAGCGAAACAACCTCTCTTTTAAAGTTTGAAGACGACGATAATTATAAAATGTGAAAACTGTTACATTGGCTCTTCTAGCGAATGGAGCCGTTCATACTGTTGATCGTTGTCATAGGCGTCCCTTCTTGTACAATTGTACTATGTAGTAATTTGCACGGCACGTCGGGAGCACTATTTTTGTTCTGACTGAAAACATTTTATTTGGTCGGAAGTTTATTCGTCAAAAACAGTTTTGTGACTAAGCTGATTTTAATTTTTTTTTAAATGGGCGCATGTCCACCTACTGGTACTTAGACATTATCAATTGTTATTCAGAGTGAAGATCAAGATGATCCTCCGCCAATGCTGCACTCTGACGAAGGCGTCGGTACCTCTTCCACAGCAGGTGTTCCAGGTCAAGATATTGCCACAAATGTCAACCACAGTCCTGTATCACAAGCTCTTGATCAAAGTTCTTCACACGAGCCGTCAACAAGTGGTGAAAGCAGCCATACTCAGTCACCTCCAATCATCCAAGCCACTTCGCAACAAAGAACAGACAGTGAGTCCACAACCACTGAAAGAAACGTTGCAAATTCACTATCTGCGAGTGACTCTGTTCGTGACGACAAGTCAGTGGATGAGGCGGTTGAGAAGACTATCCACTATTGTAACACCAACAACATAACCAACCCCGTTGAAATATTGCGATGTTTCCAACTAAATATGGTCACAGGCAGAGCACTTGAAATTGAGCGTGTAGATGAAGCACAACGTGGCGATACAAACTTCATTATGGTAAATCGTGAAAATCTGCTAGAAACAGCAGTTGTCGAAATAGGTTGGCTGACCGACTACAGGAAGACGTTAGAAGTCCAGTTTTACAATGAGGTAAAATACTAGTATGTTGTTTGTGCTGAATTATAAAGTGCTGTTTACTGATCTGGGCCACTGAATATTAAGTGAGAGTTAAGTGTTGTAACAATTTAAATTTGTAGCAAACCACTGTACTGCAAACACCAATGTGGCTTTTACATTGTATGTTTCAATGATATGGCAATAATTTAAAGCTTACTTACCCATTATTAGCTTATTAGAATATTATGTATGCATTGTACGTGTGTATATTTGTTGTGGTTTAGATTTTTTGGTTTGAACAGTTTTTAAACCAGTTTTATTTCGATTTTCTTTGTTCTAGATTATGACAATGGATAAAACTTAGACGAATAAAAATGAAACTGATTTGAAATTTTCAAACCAAAACTTAAATCAAACCATAACTAATGCTTACATACTTGCTCCGACATTTTGCAGGAGGCTCAAGACTATGGTGGGCCACGTAAAGAATTTTTCCGTCTGCTGCTGAATGAAATCAAAAGCACCTACTTTGATAATGGATTGAGAGATCTTTTGAGAGAAAAATATACTACAGTAGGAGTTATAATTGGTAGGTACAGTCAAAGATTTCGTAAGCGACCACATTGGGAACTAGAAAAGGTGGTCGTAACTAGAGCTGGTCGCTTATGAGAATGCACTCTAGCAAGTGACCATGCGCTGAAACAATACAGGCTGGCCACTTACGAAATGCACCAAAGCGAATGTACAGGTCAAATATCCACAGATATTGAAAACGTATCTTATTCTGATGATGCAAATAATACAATGTCTGCTAAATATATCACACAACAAGTGTTCGCTTACGAGAGGGTTAAAGACAAAGTAAGAAACGACCAGTTGGTAATTTTTGAAACTGGTCACGTTCGCTTACAAGAGCGGTCCCAAACTATTGATTACTACAAGTTTGCGGTCGCAAACTACTACAAGTTTAATTCAACTTCAGGCAAGGTCAGGTGTTAATAGACCAATTCCGATATATTAAAATTCATACTTGGCTCCAAAGCTTAGGGGAATAAAACAAAAGAAATCACATCGAGGTTCAGGTATGAATAATTTATTTCTTTTGTTTTATTCCCCTAAACCTCGGAGCCAAGTATGAATTTTAATATATCGGAATTGGTCTATTAAAGGTATAGTTCACTCAAAAATCTGGAGACTTCACGTTTTATGCCTTTCTTCCCACCCCCAATACAATTCCTATTGTACGATATTCTAGAAACTTCTATGTTCATTGTGTACTCTTTAAAGAAATGAATGTTCCTTAGAATGTTCTAGAGCATTTTAGGAATTTAAAACAAGACATTTGTTTTATAAAGAAAAACTCTTTACTGATCAGTAGAAGTTAATTTTTTTTCTGCCCATTACCAAAGGTCTCAGTATCATTCAGAACGGAAAACTTCCAACCTTTATGGGTGAAGACGTCATACAAAGCATCTTTTGCAGTGACGACCAACGCCCATGTATTACGGAATTTCGAGAGGGACTTAAAAAGGTTGGAATATACCAAGTAAGTCCTGGACACACACATTTGACAAAGTATAAGGTGGGTTTCCACTGTCGCATAATTGTTACGTGCGTAAATATAATGAGACGATGTATGAACAGCTTGCGTAAAAGTTTACGCGAGCTGTTCATACATCGTCTCTTATTTTTATTTACTCACGTAAAAATTACGCGACAGTGGAAATCCACCCTAACAAATGGATACGCGTCTAAAAACAACGTGTCTTCAAACTTGCATATTCAGTAGTACGTCAGAAAGTAAGTGGGGTGGGGGTGTAAGGAACAAACAATAAATCAAGGAAGGGCGACTTGGGCCATACATCAAAGTGACATTTCAACATCCTCTCCATGTTATTGCAACATTTGACTTTTTCAATTACACAATGGAAAATTCCTACCAAAATTATTTATAATACATTTACCTCACTTTAATTTAGTGTCCCTTTTTAACATCAATTCCAAAGGTACTTCCAGGGTCGTTTTAAGGAGAGCAACTGGTACATTTTGTTGTTCTAATACGTTGCTTAAGTAAAGGGTATGTTCAATTCAGGGGGAATACTGATGTTAAGGAAGGTGATTGAAGTTTTCGCTAGATGACTTTGTTCTATGTTATTTCTTTCATGTAGATTGGACATAATCTTCCAATATTTCTACATTTATTAAGACCTGGCCCTCCGCAAGTCCTCACGGTGAGAAATGTGATTCAATTATTAAAACCAGCATTTAGCGAGGAAGGGAGTAACAGCAGAAAGTTTGAAAATGATGTTTATGAGTTTTTCGTGAAGTATCTGAGGGAAGCTGCAAGTAAGTTCATATGACAGTAATCATATTTGCACTTTTAATTTGTAATATTGTATATCATAAACTACTGACGTGTACACAGCTCTGCTCTGCCTGTGACTGTTACTTTTACAGACTGAGTAGCTGACAGCTTGTTAATGTTTAATCTGCAGGTGGCAGAAGAGGTGTGATATCTTTGGCACATGTTTTGCAATTTGCCACTGGTGCAGATGAGGAACCTGTTTTGGGATTCGTGCTAAACCCAAGCCTTAAATTTGTAGAGTGTACAGCCTCTTTCCTCCCCACAGCCAATACCTGCATCAACTGCATTAATCTGCCTCGTGCATCTATGGATATCCCTTTACCCTGCATTTGTCAATGCTTTTTTTGGTCGTAACTAACAAAAAAAAGTAAGGGAGGTAACTCATAGTTACTTAAAGAGGAATGACCTAAAATGATCTGTCGTGAATGATATTTAAAATTCGCCATAATGCAAACAACAAGGAAAAAATTGACTTCAGTCCAGTCTTCGTAGCAAGCGTTCCCGTACGAAGGAAGAGCTATATTCCGCATTTTGAGGAGGAAGGGAGGTGGGCCGGGGGGAGGCTCTCGTCCCAATTTGCGTGCTGAAAAAGCTCTTCCGTTGGTGTGGGAACGCTTGCTACCCCAGCTATGTTCAGGCCAGACGTGAAACGATCTAAAAAACCCTGTACCCCGCAGTAAAACAACTTTCAGGTAAATTAAAGCGAATTACAAAGAAAAAGGGACCCACAGAGTGTTTACCCGTCAAACGGTGTAGATACCGTGAAAAAGACTCTTTTGTCTGTGCGAAGACTCCTGGGATTGGGGATATTGTGTGTTGCAATGTAGTCCATTTTTCAGGGAGTTCCCTGATGGATTTTTATTCTTTTGTTTTTGTTATTTGACATTTGTTTTAGATCCCTGAAAATTGTTTTACTGTAAGTTGTAGCCCGTTTGAAATCATTGTTGTTCAAAGTCATTCTAAGCAAAGGGATTCTAAATATCGTTTACATCATTTAAGATAACACGTTAGGTCATTTTAGATCAGGGGGGGGGGGGGGGGGGGGGGGTGTGGAGCCAGCCCTTTTCTCCCTTTAAGCCCGAAATCATCATGATGGGGGCTCTCGTCAAGCGTGCGCCGAAGGCGGGCGCATCTAGAAAATTTTAAAATCTAGAGGCTCGGAAATGCTGTTTTCAGCATTCTCCACAAAATATTTCGTCAAAAAATTGATCACGATCGAATGTAAAATTACAGGTATTTTTAGTGCTTACAGTAATATCATGTATAAACTAGATTTTCTGAAAAAAAAAAAAAAAAAAGAGCATCACGGAAAATCCTCTTAAGCCCGGGCTTAATGGCTCAAGCTAGCTACGCCCCTGTAGATATCGTGTTAGATCATTTCAGGTCATTCCATATTTTATTGACTACAGAAATCGCAGCTAATTTCTTTAGTATGACCAATTATGTTAGATGACCAATTATATAGGAAATCGTAGGAACGCGATTGCAATTCGTGATTTACGGGCACGAGTGTTGTTCTCAAAACTGCACGAGCCTTTGGGCGGGTGCTATTTGATAACGTTCTGAACATCATCAGTTCAATTTTCCTGTTGATAATATTGTTAACAACATTTTGCTGCGTCACGCTACTTTGCACACAAATCGCTTCAAACGAGGCAAACCAAGCGTGAAATTGTTGAAAGAATCACAGTACTGAGTGACTTATGATTGAGTGATATCTGATTTTCATATATTCATATCCATATCAATCACAGTACTGCAGTTTAGAAAATATTTCAGCATGACTGAACTTGAAAGCTTATTTCAATGTCATTAGGCGGTAAAAACGTCTCTATCGAGTCTCTACTTGTCCGGTACCGTTTATCACAATTCCGTATTGCACTCTATAACTTATTAATGTACTCGTCATTGACCAATCAGAAGCTGTATATTTTGTTGAGCATATGGTAACGTTAAGTATTTTACAGCTTGTGCCGAAGACGGTTAAAACTGTAAAAAGGACCATTTGACATAGGTTACGAATATAGTACATTTTGTAACAAGTTTCTGTACACTTAGAGCATACTAGGAGACCTGAGGGTTTTCGTCTGCATTTGTGTTTAAAAATAGGATAAGGTCATAAAAAGTAGACTGCTCTGACCCACTCCGCTTTTTCCTAGGTCTCACTCATTGCCAATCCACTTGCTTTGGAGTTGTGTTAATCAGACATTTTTATCAAGTTCATTTATGAAGTTTTTGAATGCTCTTTATGCGATAAAATAACTGTTTTCTTTTTTTCCAACTAGCTGTACAGTGTCTGAATGTTATTGTCACGGAATGAGTAGTGTTACAATGCAACTACAGTACTGCAGCCAGGGCCACTAACATAATGAAACTAATCGCATATTGCAGAGCAGAATAAAGCCGGGATGTCAACTTAATTCGAAGTTTAAGTATGCAACAAACACTGATTGGCTTAAACGCAGGACCGTAAATGGGTGGTTTGGCTTTCATTGTCCAAGTGATCCTGGTTACAGTAGTTGTACCACTCATAAACTGCCCTAACAAGGGCTGAGCAAGAACATGTCGGTCAAGTTATGAAGAAATCAGATAAGTGCAATGAAACCTGGTTTGCAGACATCACAAGCAATAATATAGTTAAATAAAGCTTAGTTACTGTTACCCCCAGTTACATATTGTTTCGATGGTTTTCGATTTCAGAAGTAGAAGTTAGCGCAGTTACTTAAATATTGCAAATCATAACAGGAGAGGCGCACTCCAAATGCTCAATGGCATCATTTTTGTTATTGGATACGAAGTGGCGCCATCTAGAAGTGATTAATACTTTTATAACATTAACCAGGGGCTACTCGCATTTTCACTGGTATTCTTTCCAGTATTAGCTGAAATAAAGTAACTGGAACAATGAGTTTATGCCAAAAACTGAATTTGTTTCAATGGGTTGTAAAGGTTGTCGGAATTTAAAGGATGTGATGAGCTCAGAAGAGGGTTTTGATTGGTAGATTTTGGTTTATTTATCGTAATTTAGTGTGATGATTGATTGCAGGGCAAAACACAATATTTAATAGTTCAGTTTTGTACTTCAGAGTTGGTGTTGATAAAAATTTAATAATGAAAGTAAGGTTCAGTGGATTAATACTCGCGGCATACCAACATATTTCTAAAGTTCGCTATTTTGCACTTTTTTACCCCTACGTACATACTTTGTACTGCAATTAGGTAGTTAGCTGTTATTTGTCGTAATTGTTATCTGCGTGCTCTTCAGCTGCTTGCCGCAAGTGCAAGTCTTTATGTGTTTAAACTAGAGTAATCTCCTTCCACCTAACTTTTTCGAACAATTTTGCTTCTTGTATATCAGTAGCAGGTTTAATGTAGTTTGACTGAATAGAGTCCCGTATGTAACCGTCACACGTTTTAGACTTAAATCTTCCAATTTTGTGAGGATGTTTACATTGGTAACGTGGTTAGATAATAATCCTTTAAAGGGGTGTGTCACTAATATGCAAAATGACTGATTTTTACTAAGTTATCGAAGTTACTCTTTCAGCTGACGAAGAACATCAAGTGCATGCAGATATGGAGAAATATCCCATGCATCTGTGCCAGAAATTCCTGCCATTGCTTCTTTGAACGCTGTGAGGTCACCTGCATCAAAAGGGCACAATGGTTCTGAAACATAGACACCATTAGACTCGTCGCCTTCGTCCGGAAGCGGCGCTGAGGGATCAACCCCATAGCTTTCAACCTCACCCTTTAAGACACAAAACCATTGTATATATAGTAAGCGGAAACTAAATAACATCTAGCGGATAAAATGCGATTAATGTACACAATGAAATGCATAATAATTGTCTTGAGAACGAATGTAATGATTTTGGTAAAAACAAGCAAACAAACAAAAAGTGGGATCATTTGATTGCATAATTGGAAATTTTTTAATATTCCCCGCAGTGACACGTACTTTAAGGGGGGGGGGGGGGGGGGGGGGGGGGAAGGAGATAATCCACGTATATTGCCTGCATACAGCAAGGCCAGGTATGCATGTCCGTGACTAACCCGTGCGGGCAGTACGACTCTGTTTCCCACGTAAACAAAATCTCATATCACTTGAAGACACTGACACCCACACGGACACTGCCTGATAAAGCACACTTAGCTAGTTGGTGAAAAATAATTGATCTTTACACTCGATATTAAGTCATACGATATATCAATTATGGGCAACATAGGTAAAAAGAGTTTTGACACTGAAAACACTTGACTCATACCTCATGGAGATCTTCAAAATACTCCGAAGCCACCAAACTGCTTTCGCGAGCAACTTGTTGCATCCCCATAATAAACAGCTGCAGGGGAGTTCTATTCCGGGCTGTTCTGATTTTATGGTTAAGCCAAGAACTAGTAAAATTGGACAACATCTGGTTGATGAGGGGCTTGTATACATAATGCAGACAAAACAGGTGCTCCTCGTTATCGATGTCAAGGAACCTTTCTTCTTCAAGTGAGAAGAAAATATCATAGAAAACTGAAAGAACAACCTGATAAACGTCCCGCCAGAGCCGTTCTATTCGCGAGTTGTGGACACTCCTTCCTGTGATGAAACTACCCCTTCCAGGGCCTCGAGCACTATCAGAGAGCATGTAATATGCTACGTCGCGGTTTTCAACCCCCATGTCTCCACGAACACGCGAGGGCAAGCCCCATCTGCATACGGCTTCTTTGAACAGGTTGAGTACTGTTGCTGAAGTATTGTCCGAACTGCACGAAAGGTAAACTATAACACGGCTGTAGCCATCAATACATCCGTGGATAACAAACTTCCACCTACAAAGAGAAAGATTGCTTACAGACCATTTTCCATTTTCTCACTATTTTTAATAAACAAGCTTTAAGCAACACCCGCGGTCATACTGTAAAAACAAAAATAGGACGAGCTACAGTTACCGTATAAGTTTGTGATTTCCATCCATATGCCACAATGACAAAGGAGAACGAACGTTGTAGACTCGTCTTCGGATGGTGTTGATGGATCTCAACCTGCGGCCAACAGGGTCAATTCTCTTCAAAGAACTCCTTAACTTCGCCCTCTGTACATGTATACCTTGCGATACGAGGCAACCCTCTACAGTTTTGAAACCTGGGAAATACAGGTAAAGCACAAAGCCATGTATACCAGTTAATACTAGGAAAGATCATGACGAGACTACATAAGAGAATAAAGCTATAGTTTTATGTATAGTGATGGGATTTGAAGGCGGCAATTTTTCAGATGTCAAAAGATGCGATGCGTAGTTTTGAATAGAACTATACTGAAAGAAAAGCTCTTACAGGTAAGTGCTTCACTACACTACAAGAATCAATACAAATTACTGTTAAAAAAGTACGTGTATCAGAGCGAAATCAGGATCTGTCTTCTCTTACCAGATCTCGGGAAGTTGTTAATTATTCGCTGGACAAAACAATCCAGCATGTCGTCCTCTATGTCAGTATATCGGGACTTGTTCGACAACTGCAACTCCGTCATCTTTCTTTCCACAGTTCGTTTGCTTACGCCAAGCATAAGAGCCATTTCTTCATGAGTAAATTTATTTTCTGTTACAGAAAGATCAGGTATTAAAACAACGTAAAAAGTCAATGATAGTACCACAAGCAGAAAGCAGCTACTTCCACGCGGGTGCATTTCAGGGTCTGTCTTCTCATGTAAATCGCCGAGAAATACAGCATAAAATTCCCCCATTAATAAAAAAGTAGTCAAGACAGTCATAGATCTATGGGGTAGAAATTTACTACGTACTCGGGAATAGTTTGTACAAGAACTGAAGTAATCGCTTTGCCGGGCGCTTTGTATAAAAACTAAAAATAGTTTGCTCCGTTAAAATATAGTCATCTTTCCATATACCTCTGAAAAAAAGCAGCTGTTCTTCCTTAATATCGAATTTTGGTCGTCCTCGTCGACCCTCTCCTCTCAAAATAGGAGCTGCATACGAACGGTATGACGAAGATTCACCCACGCTATTGTTCAGTTGTTGGCGCCGGAGCTTGATTCATCAAGTCAATTACTTCTAAAGGAATGTCGCCATTTAGTAAGGCAGCTTCACTGAGGGTCTCAAGTCTCAAATGTATTGAACCTGCATCAGGAAGCGGACTGACATCACCAATTGCTTCTAGGTCAGCTAGTAGTTGATTTAAGGCAGTTAACAATTGCTGCTTTGCTTCCATTTAAGTAAGTCAAGGGCTTTAATCAGTCTTTAGCTAAAAATCAAAATGAAAGAACTCACTGCCTGAATAAAGTTGAATAACACAAATAAGCACACAACAAACTAGTTCCGTATAGAACGGATTAACATTAAACTGACCCCCCCCCCCCCCCCCCCCCCCCTCCCCGTCAACCCGACATATGTCACCTCTTTGTTTGATCGTGCCTGTACGGCTATAAATTTTTAGTTTCGACTAGTGCACAAAACACCCTATTTCAGACCTGAACCAAAAATCTATACCTATTCCAGACCAAAAAAAATACCCGTTGCCGTAGCACATATCGCTTATACAAAAGAGTACCCCCCTCCCTTCCCCCCCCCCCCCCCCCCCCCTCCCTTCTCCCGGCTTTTGTAAGCTGATTTAACTCAACAGTAGCTATTTCACTTCTTTGTTTGATCGTGCCAGTACAACCGCAAAGTTCCCACTGTCCTTCATTTGTTTTTAGTCCCGGACAATCCATCAAAATACCGGCAACGTTAAATGAAAGTGAATCGAACTTGGTCTCTAGATGTCTTTCAAGCAAAGTAGAGCAAACCAAAGCCTTCAGTTGAAGGCTAGAACAAGAAAAAAAGCGGCATCGTTCGAAGATGAAGTTCAGTTTTGCTAAAAAACCGAATAAACATTCTTGACAGGCCGCACAGAACATCATTTTATCTGTGCCAATGTGCCCTCCAGTGTTGCAATAGACATCACTACCATTTGTCGCAGAATAATAATAATTGGCTAAGAGAAATAAAATCAGGTAAAAGGCAAACTTACCGAGTGATTTTCAATAAAGCCGATGAGACGAAGTGAAGGCCGTGAAGTTGTTCGTCGTGTGCGAGTTCATGTGGACTGCACAGAGCACGTGAGTATTTTGGCGCCAAATTCCAGACTAGTTGACGTCATACCCCACATAGATTACATCATTTCACTTCAAGCTGCTCCATTTTACTGCAGGCTATTCCATTTCATGTTTGTATTTTTGGCGGTCTCGGCGCGAATCATTTGATGTAACACTAAACCATTTCACATTACGCTTAACCATTTGGTGTCACGCTAAACCATTTGACATTACGCTAAACCATTTGGTGTAACGCTAAACCATTTGACATTACGCCGAAAACCATTTGGTGTCACGCTAAACCATTTGACATTACGCTGAACTATTGCACATTACGCTAAACCATTTGATGTTACGTTAAACCATTTCAAATCACGATTAACCATTTGTCGGTAGGTTAAACCATTTCACACTACGTTAGACCGTTTGGTATTGTACCAAATAATTTCACATTGCGCTAAACCATTTGATGTTACGTTAAACCATTTCAAATTTCGATAACTAACCTTTTGTCGGTAGGATAAACCATTTCACACTACGTTAGACCGTTTGGTATTGCACTAAATCATCTCACATGACGCTGAACCATTTGAGACTTCACTTTGTCGTTTTAACATTGGACACTAGACCGATTTTCATTTACTTTCACCAATTCTACTTAGTCTGTGTGGTTTTACAAACGGAAGCTGAACTATTTCCATTTAGACTTGATCATTTGTGTCTATATTGTACCGTTTCGACAACGGCGACTATACGGTTTGTGAACTGTCTAAACCATTTATTGGTTGAGTATTTCATTCCACCAAAGACAACCTGTCCAACTACATTTTAACTATATCATTTCTAGATCATCTATACCAACTTACAAAAGACCATTGAACCATTCATGTTTATTCTAAGTCGTTTGCAATGTTTGTATTTTTGGCGGTGACGGCCGCCCATAGTTTTTGCAGCCGCACAGCAAACAGAAAGATGGAAACGAACATGAACAAACATGGAAACGTCAGATGTCTTGAACAAAAATCTGTCACATAAAAACTTCTCCCAGATAAATTTCAGAAAGAGTCACGAAGTTTGGTGCCTATACACGTTAAGTGCTTCTAAAGGCAGGCACTTTCCAATGTTTTGATTCAATTCGTATTTAGCTATAATTAAGAGTGACTTTCCCTAAATACCAACTATAGCCGTGCAAGATAGAAAAATCGAAATCGCCCAAACTTTGCCACAATAAAGACCTTAGAAAACTGTTTTAGAAAATATAGGTTTCAGCTGTTTTGGATTTATATATTCCAAGCAGGACAATATTTTAATATTTACCCTTGCCAGAGGCCTCAGACAGGCGAAAAATGCCCTTTTTAGTTGGCCTCGTGGGCAAAATGAAAAAGAGGCTGAATCACTATTTCACTACTTTGGGATCCAGCGATCCTTTCTTTACTTTTTGCCGTTATTAGAATGTAATAATATTTCAACTACAATTTTTGGGAATTTTTTTAAGTTACCGTTAGAAACGGTGTTTTCAAAAGTGTCAAAATTGGCTAACTTTAGAAACAAAAATCACTGCCTGGTACATGGATTTCGAACTCAAGTTAACATTCCAATAAAACAGTAACTCTAGTTCTATTGAAATATGAAATAAAATTTTGGGGCAATTAAAACTGCGAAGTTTGACAGCCGAAAACATCCACTCTACTTGATCGAAATTGGAGAATGTTGACCATCAACAACAGTCGCGTCGCCCGCCGATAAAATTGAATTGCCCTAGTGTTTTTTACATTTTCTCCAAGGAGACCTTTCTCTTACCACTTTATGGCCATATTTAGGTTTTGCTGGTAAAAAGCATCCTCTGTAGTTTCGAAAAAGTTCTATTCTTTTGGTCGTTTCTCATGCAAATTAAGACAAATCGCTTTATACTTTGTTTTACAACCAAGAATTATTACGATAAACCCTTGTGAATCTCTTCATCTTCACTACTTTCTTAGGGCATCTTCTTATATGATAACATAAGACATAAAATAAAACAAAAAGAAAGTAAAGCGGACTTACCTTTGATTTCTTTGGGTCAAGAAATACAAGAACGTCGAGAAAACAAAGTTCCGTTCATCGCCGTGCCGAGCGTGACAGAATTGCGAGACGCCGTGACAAGTTCCAGGTCACCAGCTCTGTCGTGTCAACATTTCGTACATCAAAGGTGGAAACGAGTGGTCTCCTGAGCTACTGCCTAACATTTATTAGTAAAATTCTTGGCAACGTAATTTTGTTTAAAGCACGTAACATTGCAATAACTGTGAGTCATTTTTACAACTGTAAATTTTGTGCTGCTGCACTTGTCTTACAATTCGTTTCTGGTATTGTACCCCTACAAGATTCAGGAACGTCTTTGTTTCGGAATTTCGTCTGCAGCCAGGGTTCTCAATATCAAAAAACGTTGATGGGGAACTCCAGAAAAATAATCTAGCTAATACTTCGGTGGTATTGTTTTACTTTGTTGAACATCAACTTTGGAGAGAAAAGTGTAATCAAAATAATAATTCGCAATTTCCAACCTTACTGTATAAATTGAACAATTTCTGTTTCTAAGGGCCTGTTTATATGGAGAAAAGTTGGCCCGGGTAGGAGGGTTACCCGCCCACCCGAGCTACCCTGGGCGAGCCAAGTTTTCATACTTTCCCTTACAAAACGAGGCGAACTGTTTATATGAGAATCTCAAAGTTGGCTCGGCTAGCCGGGTGACCCGGCTGACCCGGCTAGCCGAGCCAACTTTTTCTCATATAAACGGTTTGGCTCGGCTAACCGGGCCAACTCGGTCAACTATAGATAGTCTGGGCATGCGCGGGCTAGTTACAGCCACAAGACTGAAATGAACATTTGAATATTTCTATGTAACGTCCGGGATTTGAATGAAACCTTGAAGATCTCTCTGGAAAACACTTTGAAAGTCACGAGTTAAAGAAAAAATAACTTCGCTACACGCATAAAAAACCTAATATTGTTCGGATATGTAACATTTCAAATAAAATGATATTTTGTTGCTCTTTGTTTCCGAAAATGCGGTTAAATTCTCACGGGAATTCCGAATCTCGGAATGAATTTACGAAACCGATGCGTAAACTTGAAAACTCCATTCAAACTTTCAAAAATACTGGTCACGCTTGATGGAGCACGGACAGCTTTGGCTGACTTGGCTCGGTTAGGCGGGACAACATTTTTCTTATGCGAACGCTCGGTAAAGTTGTCCCGGGTGGGCGGGTGACCCTCCTACCCGGGCCAACTTTTCTCCATATAAACAGGCCCTAAAACACGCCAGATTAAAATCGCGAAATTTCTTTCTTTTCCTTTTTAGAGAGGGGGGAAATTCTTAAAAGGGAACAAAAAAGAATAAATGTTTAGGCAGTAGCTCAGGAGACTACTCGTTTCCACTTTCGATGTACGAAATGTTGACATGACAGAGCTGGTGACCTGGGACTAAGTAAAACTTGTCACGGCGTCTCGCAATTCTGTCACGCTCGGCACGGCGATGAACGGAACTTTGTTTTCTCGACGTTCTTGTATTTCTTGACCCAAAGAAACCAAAGGTAAGTCCGCTTTACTTTCTTTTTGTTTTATTTTATGTCTTATGTTATCATATAAGAAGATACCCTAAGAAAGTAGTGAAGAAGAAGAGATTCACAAGGGTTTATCGGCGATAATTCTTGGTTGTAAACAAAGTATAAAGCGATTTGTCTTAATTTGCATGAGAAACGACCAAACGAATAGAACTTTTTCGAAGCTACAGAGGATGCTTTTTACCAGCAAAACCTAAATATGGCCATAAAGTGGTAAGAGAAAGGTCTCCTTGGGGAAAATGTAAAAAACACTAGGGCAATTCAATTTTATCGGCGAGCGACGCGACTGTTGTTGATGGTCAACATTCTCCAATTTCGATCAAGTAGCGTGGGTGTATACCATGCGCGATTTAGGGGTAACACTTATTCTTTTGTTAAAACAATAGAATATTAGAGCACAAAAGAACGACAATACAATAGAATACAATACCATAGAATATATTAGAATACATAATTTTACCTAATACAATGAATGTGTACAATGTACAATAGAGCTAACACCCTAAATCGGGCATCATATGCGTGGGTGTGCGGAAAACTCAGACCCGGAAAACTCAGACCTCAGACCTCAGACCCGGCGGAAAACTCAGACCCGGCGGAAAACTCAGACCCAGCGGAAAACTCAGACCCCTCGAAATTTCAAAACTTAGACCCGGCGGAAAACTCAGACCCCTCGAAATTTCAAAAGAAATAAACTTCACTCATGATCAATTTTAGTCACCTCGCGTAAAATGTTTTGTTGTCACGCAATCACCCCAGGAGATCGCTTAGAATACAGCGAGATGTTTATCTTGCCCGGTCTCTGCATGCATCGCTGTCGATCAAACAGGGAAAAACTAAAAACACGGTTTAAAATAGCAGCCGACAAGAGATATTTAGCATTTTTCCTTTTTCTTGAGGACATTACTAAACTCCGATAAGCATCGAAACGGTAATTTTTTTCTTGATTTAGATAACTCGAATTACATGTACATGTGTCGCATACTTGTAAGTGCTGCCATCGTTGCCTAGCACGTGACCAAATTCTCCCTGGAATAAAATTTTACTTTCTTCCTAGAAACCTTGAAATAATATTAAAAAACTGATTATTGGGCACATCGCATGCTTTGAACTGCTAAAATAATATCCGCCTCAGAATCTTCGTCTAAATTAACGTGTTGTGTTGCGATTCCCGAATGCGGCGCTCTCTTCAGGTGTTTGCTCAAGCGTAAAATATGCAACTCTGAGTGCTTCTACACTTGCAAACACTCCGTTCTATCTAGCACTATAAATAACTATGAATGCATACAAAACTGACTTAATTTGACTAAAATTTTCGCGACTCTTTTTTTTCCATTTTTTTCAGTGAAAAGTGATCGAAGTGTCGACTGCTATTTTAAACCGTATTTATAGTTTTTCCCTGTTTGATCGACAGCGATGAACCGGGCAAGATAAACATCTCGCTGTATTCTAAGCGATCTCCTGGGGTGATTGCGTGACAATAAAACATTTTACGCGAGGTGAATAAAATTGATCATGAGTGAAGTTTATTTCTTTTGTAATTTCGAGGGGTCTGAGTTTTCCGCTGGGTCTGAGTTTTCCGCCGGGTCTAAGTTTTGAAATTTCGAGGGGTCTGAGTTTTCCGCTGGGTCTATAAAGTTTTGAAATTTCGAGGGGTCTGAGTTTTCCGCTGGGTCTGAGTTTTCCGCCGGGTCTGAGTTTTCCGCCGGGTCTGAGGTCTGAGGTCTGAGTTTTCCGGGTCTGAGTTTTCCGCACACCCCAAGTAGCGTGAATGTTTTCGGCTGTCAAACTTCGCAGTTTTAATTGCCCCAAAATTTTATTTCATATTTCAATAGAACTAGAGTTACTGTTTTATTGGAATGTTAACTTGAGTTCGAAATCCATGTACCAGGCAGTGATTTTTGTTTCTAAAGTTAGCCAATTTTGACACTTTTGAAAACACCGTTTCTAACGGTAACTTAAAAAATTCCCAAAAATTGTAGTTGAAATATTATTACATTCTAAAACGGCAAAAAGTAAAGAAAGGATTGCTGGATTCTAAAGTAGTGAAATAGTGATCCAGCCTCTTTTACATTTTGCACACGAGGCCAACTGAAAAGGGCATTTTTCGCCTGTCTGAGGCCTCTGGCAAGGGTAAATATTAAAATATTGTCCTGCTTGGAATATATAAATCCAAAACAGCTGAAACCTATATTTTCTAAAATAGTTTTCTAAGGTCTTTATTGTGGCAAAGTTTGGCCGATTTCGATTTTTCTATCTTGCATGGCTATAGTTGGTATTTAGGGAAAGTCACTCTTAAAGCCCCATTTACACGACATTCATTTTGGATCCGGCACTCCTAAATTTTGGCCCGCGGGCCGATAATTTAGGGCACGGCCCGCTTGATTTTTGTTGTGTAAATGCAAAATGTTTGCCACGCGTGCCCAAAAATTTAGGCGGGCCGAGACCACCTCAGAAGGTAGTCAAGAGGCCCGCGTGCCAAAACGAATGCATTCTCGTTCCCGGCGAAAATAACTTTTGGCGCCAAAATTTCAATAACACAGGCGCAAAATGTTGTTCGCGGAAAGAAAGATGGCCTCGAGAGGGAAAAGTACACACAAAGGTAACTGATACTCCAAATAAGTTGGTAATACAAGGCTATTGCCAATGGACGATTTGGAGTAACAGCCTTTCGCATTGGTGTGTCCTGACGAGATATGTCATCACAAATCTCATGGAGAATATATTCAAATGTCCCACGGGTTACTCTGAAGTTTGAGTACCACAGTTCATCCGGAAAACGTGATTCGACCATGTCGAACCAGGCAAAAGAATGCGAGTGCATTCACACATCTCTCAACAGCGGAGGGTTTAAACAGTTCAAAATAGCTTGCATCAGGCCGTACTGTCGCCGCTTCAATGCCTTATTGAAGAGTGGTACAAGCAATGACCTTGCTTCGTTCCTCAGTTCTGTTGGTCGTTTTCGCTTTTTAAAGGCATAAAGCGATAAAATTGCTTTTCGCACTCGAGTATCCGCCATTTTGAACAACCCGCGTCCGCGAACCCGCAGCGAAGTAAAAATATACAACTAGAGAATGAGGTTTCTCGATATTTCGGACAGCCAAGCTGTCCTTCTTCAGGGGATATAAGAAGGACAGCTTGACTGTCCGAAATATCGAGAAACCTCATTCTCTAGTTGTATATTTTTTCTTCGCTGTTTTTCCTCCTTATAGTTTTTATTCTATAAAGTACTTAAAAACAGCAAGATTTGGTTTGTGGTCGTTTTAATATAAGTTTCAACCCAAATGGCCCGGGAGACAAGCGAAGAACTATGTGAGCCGCTGTTAATGAGACCGGTCAGGCTCGCAAATTTAAGAGTGCCGTTCTCATTTTCGGGGTGCCGTTCAGAAATGAACATTGAAAAAAATCGAACATATTTTGACGTGTAAATGAAGCGGGCCGTGCCCAAAATTATCGGCCCGCGTGCCAAAATTTAGGAGTGCCGGACCCAAAATGAATGTCGTGTAAATGGGGCTTTAAAGTCCCATTTACACGACATTCATTTTGGGTCCGGCACTCCTAAATTTTGGCACGCGGGCCGATAATTTTGGGCACGGCCCGCTTCATTTACACGTCAAATTTTTTCAATGTTCATTTCTGAACGGCACCCCGAAAATGAGAACGGCACTCTTAAATTTGCGAGCCTGACCTGTCTCATTAACAGTGGCTCACATAGTTCTTCGCTTGTCCCTGGGGCCATTTTGGTTGAAACTTATATTAAAACGACCACAAAACCAAATCTTGCTGTTTTTAAGTACTTAGAATAAAAACTATAAGGAGGAAAACCAGCGAAGGAAAAATATACAACTAAAGAATGAGATTTCTCGATATTTCGGGCAGTCAAGCTGTCCTTCTTATATCCCCTGAAAAAGGACAGCTTGGCTGTCCAAAATATCGGGAAACCTCAAGTTCTCTAGTTGTATATTTTTTCTTCGTAGTTTTTCCTCATTATACTAGTTTCCATTCGGGTTCGCGGACGCGGGTTGTTCAAAATGGCGGATACTCGAGTGCGAAAAGCAATTTTATCGCTTTATGCCTTTAAAAAGCGAGAACGACCAACAGAACTGAGGAACGAAGCAAGGTCATCGCTTGTACCACTCTTCAATAAGGCATTGAAGCGGCGACAGTACGGCCTGATGCAAGCTATTTTGAGCTGTTTAAACCCTCCGCGGTTGAGAGATGTGTGAATGCACCCGCATTCTTTTGCCTGGTTCGACATGGTCGAATCACGTTTTCCGGATGAACTGTGGTACTCAAACTTCAGAGTAACCCGTGGGACATTTGAATATATTCTCCATGAGATTTGTGATGACATATCTCGTCAGGACACACCAATGCGAAAGGCTGTTACTCCAAATCGTCCATTGGCAATAGCCTTGTGTTACCTAGCCTCGACAGCAGAATATAGAACCATTGCTAACTTATTTGGTGTATCAGTTACCTTTGTGTGTACTTTTCCCTCTCGAGGCCATCTTTCTTTCCGCGAACAACAAACGTTTGCGCCTGTGTTATTGAAATTTTGGCGCCAAAAGTTATTTTCGCCGGGAACGAGAATGCATTCGTTTTGGCACGCGGGCCTCTTTTTAGGCGGGCCGAGACTACCTTCTGAGGTGGTCTCGGCCCGCCTAAATTTTTGGGCACGCGTGCCAAACATTTTGCATTTACACAGCAAAAATCAAGCGGGCCGTGCCCTAAATTATCGGCCCGCGGGCCAAAATTTAGGAGTGCCGGACCCAAAATGAATGTCGTGTAAATGGGGCTTAAAACAATCTTTTACGTCTTCGCAAGTTCATCCGTGTTTTATTTACTATACAACTTCGATCATTTTAATTAGTGATTCGAACACTAATTAAGGGCGCTTAATTTACCAGCTGTCAGTGTAGCAAATGCCTCTAAGACCTGGACTTCTTAATCTACATGTATTCGCCAATTTTAGGTTTTTATTATTAACACAATACATTCAACATTCACTTTTTTTTATAACTTTTTAATATAGCTATAGGAGTATTTTTTAAACATAAGTATATTGAAGTACTAGTTAGATTAGTTTCTTTTTGTTTTATAACTTAAATTGTATTATAACTTAAATTGTATTTTTATCGATCGTTTTTTACATGAGCCTCTGGCTCGGGAGATTGGGTGACCACTCCCTACATTATTGACATTAAATAAATTATTACTATTACTATTATTATTATCACAACTGAACAATGAAATCAAATGTGTGAGCGTTCTCACGTTTGCCACTCATTTTCTATGTTAATGCAAAACATTCAAATCAAAAACGGGATGAAACACGTTACAGAAAAAAAGAGAAAATACATTCCACTGATATGGACAAGTCACAGGAATCGCACCATATGCTGGTAATCGTCAAGTCCTTTGATTCTCTTCAATGCATCGTTAATTATTCCCGAGTGATGTAATCAAAGTCTTCTTATTTTGATTGTTACACACTTTAGAGTGTTGCAGGCTTTTAGCAATGACTCTTTTGGAAATTAAAAACGCCATTTTCGTTTCATAGGCCCATGTTTAAAGAGTTATTTATTCATATATTTGACCGACCAGAAACGATACGTGACCGTGCTAAAACTTACTTGGTCGGTTATCGTGACCGGAAACTCTACGGAAATTATTTCAAGCCCTGAAATTTGCATATTTTTTTAGATTAATCGCTTATTCCGTTTTTAGGATATTCCGCCATTCCAGGTAAGATATTCCACCATTCCACCATTCCACCATTCTACCATTCCACCATTCCACGAAATAGGGTCACTCAATATTTGCCGGACATTTGTCTGATGACTGGCTGCTTATATTTGCAGGCTTGCGCATCGTAAAACTTTTGTCGCATCGTAAAACTCCAATGTTGCACTGTGAAACTCTAACTAAATATAGAATTGCGGACAACAAGGATAAAACGTGAACCGAACGTTGCAAGCGAAAGTCGAATTTTGGCGGGGACATGTCTTGATCGTGGAACTGTGAATACGCACAATGTTTTCAGTGATCATGGGATTTGTGACTAACAAAATGAAGAATAAAGAAATCTTACAGCAACAGAAAACAAGGGATAAATACACATTCGAATGTACATGCAATACAAGTAAATTTTCAGTAAATTCGAACGCGTTGAAAGTGTCGGTAGCATCTGCATATAATTACTCACCGGAAGAGCTCAGCATCGCGATCTATAAAATATGCTCCATCGTCCTCATCTGGTTTTAACTCGTGCCTTCCAGAAAACATCGCACACAGCATGGAATCCGGGTCCTTTCGCAGAGTATCCAGCGTGGTTTTATATATTTTACCACCAACGTTCAGCTTCACCGCGCTGCCAAAGTGGACCTGATTCAAGGTTTTGGTCAACTCTTCGAAAGCTGATTTTTTCTCTTTTACATTGTCGAGATCTTGCTTCAGTAATTCACGCGCTTCACTCATGAGCTTTTGTGCATCGGATATTTTTGCACACGCTAAATCAAATAAGCTCAACTCTTGTTCGTTTTGAGCAGCCATGTTCGATACTTACTTCCGCCTATAAATCAGTTAGTCAGTAAGTGAAAGTTGTGAGCCTACGTTCCTCTTTAAGAGCGGTCGCTTCCTTAGTTATATTCCACGGCATGTAACATTCATTCTCTTATCGACCCCAAGGTAGATTTAACAGTGCTGCAGCAAATTACTGTTAAATAGGTAGACATATGCAGTGAACATTTCAATAACCCAGTAACACTCTTAATTTACAACCCTAGTATTAAATATTATTTTTTTTGTTCTCGTCCAAAGGTCGTTATAGGGTAGAATTTAGCCTTATGGGCTAACTCGCTGCTCAATGTAAATGCTCGCAACATTTTTTGAGTGCAATTTGTGATCCTCGCAGTGTGCTATCAACTGTACTTAAGAGCAAATCCGTGCAAAAATCAAACATTACACGGCAAAGTTAAAAAACTAAAATTCGCTCTTCTTTTGGATACAGGTAGCCTTTAGTAAGTATACAATTGCTGTGTAGTTTTTTTCTTGAAAAACTTATTTGTTTCTGGGAAAATGAAAACATTAGTTTTCAGCCCGGGGTTCGAATTGGCGACACCAAACAGGCTTAAAATAAGTCATGATTCACTCGACTCGCGTATCAAAACTACTGCGCTAGAAAAAGCTGTCATAGCTCCGATTTGTTGTACAACTTGTCACAGTCTAAATACCATGATTTCATAAAAATTAGTTTAATCTAAGTATTCAAATGAGGTCAAAAGTTTATGGCTCTCCCGTTCTCCGTAAAACGGTAGGCGAAAAACAGCGAAGATTTTGAGCATGTGCCTTTGTTCAGAATTTCGTAATATTATGAATGACAATACTAGAGTTGATGATCTTTCAAAATATGCAAAGTTTAGTTTGGGGAAATGAATTTGGGATTTTTAAGAATTTGTTGAAAATCGTGAACGAAAGACGTAAAATCACGCCATCTTGTGTGTGCGTGACCAACAACAAAAACAAAAACGTTTTTCCTTGAGAAATCTTGGCAACTCTGACGCCAAAAAACAAAAAAACAATGAAAATATACAAACCTTAACTTGGATATGACATTCTTGAATGTCCATAGTGTTTCGTTTTGACGTCTGTTCAATTTCATTCGTGAAGTTTATCATGAACAGTGAAGCCCGTAGCCACGATCAAAAACGCTTTTACAAACTTTTCGCTGAATTCTTCGTAGCTCACTTTGCACTTTCGTACTCTTTATACTGTTGATACAAATTTTTACCAGATTTCTGGCGGAAACTGCAAAAGGGCTGACAATAAAGCGAACTAGTTCAAGCATGTGTTCCCAGTTTTCCATCCTTGCGTAACCGTAAACCGTTTTGAGACTATATGCAAATTACTCTCAAATTTGCATATCATGCTGAGCAAGCGTTCGTGACAGTCACGGTTGGTACATGGGTGGATAAGGTATTCATTGGGTCTTTTTGCCATATGTTTCATGTATTTTTTTTAGAAAGGCTTAATGCTCGCGCTATGTACAGTGCGGTATGCTTCAAGGCTCTGAACACTGTGCGACTGCAGTACCTGAACTAGAGAAAGCAGAACTTTCCCAAACGTTTTCTGCCCCATCTATCCCAATGGGGTGCATGGGCCCTGAATACGACACCAGAGGGTGTATTGGACTATCATATATTGTACAAGCGACGTAGCATTCGCTTAAGGTGGAATGAAATTATGTATGTATGATAGATGGGAGGTACTGTTGTAATTGGAAGGTTTCAAATAAAACTGTTGTTGTTTGTTGTTGTTGTTGTAAAAAAACCCTAAGAATTCAGAACGCGGAAGATTCTTTGTTCCATGGTTTCCTAATTTTCTTTCTAGAACCAGTAGTCCATAAGGGTGTTTTAGAGTTAAATGCCTAATAGCTCTCCTACAATATACACCAAAAAAATATCACATCAGTTTATTTCAGTTTTCATTATATTGGCATTAATTAATTGATTAGTTGATCAATTATATTTCTTAATTCCGTGCATGAAACGTGCCTTGCATTGATTCTTTCCCGCTAGTTTTCAATGTGTTTTTAACTTCATTTTATTGTGTTTATTTTTTTTTTCGTCTGCAATTTTTCGCAGGAATTGATTTCTTATACCAGAGCAAGGAATGAGCGGAAAGCGCGAGTCATGTATGTATCGGCTAAAGAGAAGGTTAACCGAAATATTTCTTATTAAAAGCGGGACAATGAAAGAGGAATGTTCCTCTCACAACTAAAGCATTGTCAATTGTCACACTCTAGAAATGAAACTATGGCTGGCCTGTCTTTGTTGTTGTTTTACCATAGCAGTCCAATCAGATACCAGAAGCGGAAGTAGAAGACTTTATAAAACTCTAAAAATAAAAACAATGACAAGTAAATGGATCACAATTTCTCAATCTTTGTACCTGCGTTCTCGTTTGAAAGATTATTTGTGTAGCTTAACATGTGAAATCCAGGCCGACAAGATCCATCCCAACCCAACCCCACCCATGTAATAAATATTGGTTTTCTGTCAATACTGTATTTTAAAACCCACGAGATCTCTTTCCTGTTTTGAACTGTATTAATTGAAGACTTCCGAGCAACACTCATCAAACTTCAAAAAAATATGGAATTTTGGCCACTGAGAATACCTTAATATCCACTCTGTGTACCAACCGTGACTGTCACGAACGCTTGCTCAGCCTGATATGCAAATTTCAGACGTAATTTGCATATGATCTCAAATTGGTTCACGGTATGCAAGGATGGAAAACTGGGAACACATGCTTGAACTAGTTCGCTTTATTGTGAGCCCTTTTACAGTTTCCACCAGAAAAAATTGTATCAACAGCATAAAGAGTATGAAAGTGCAAAGTGAGCTGCGAAGAATTCAGCGAAAAGTAAAGCGGTTTTGATCGTGGCTACGGGCTTCACTGATCTTCACTGTTCGTGATCAACTTCACGAATAAAATTGAACAGACGGCAAAACGAAACATTTTGGACATTCAACAATGTCATATCCAAGTGAAGGTTTGTATATTTCCATTGTTTTTTGGCGTCAGAGTTTAATTGCCAAGATTTCTCAAGGAAAAACGTTCTAAGTGTTTTTGTTGTTGGTCACGCATACACAAGATGGCGTGATTTTATGTCTTTCGTTCACGATTGTCAACAAATTCTTAAAAATCTCAAATTCATTTCCCCAGACCAAACTTTACATATTTTGAAAGATCGTCAATTCTAGTATTGTCATTCGTAATATTACGAAATTCTGAACAAAGGCACATGCTCAAAATCATTGTTATTTTTCGCCTACCGTTTTCTGGAGCACGGGAGAGCCATAAGCTTTTTGCTTCCCTTGAATACTTAGATTAATCCAATTTTTATGAAATCATGGTGTTTAGACTATGACAAGTTATACAACAAATTGGAACTATGACAGCTTTTTCTAGCGCAGTAGTTGTGATACGCGAGTCGAGTGAATCATGACTTATTTCAACCCTGTTTGCATGTGTTTGAGATTGTCAAATTGTGCCCTGAGATGATAACGACTTTCTTCGTTTTTCTCGGAAACAAATAGATATTTCAAGGAAAAAACTACATGGCATTCATGTACTTACTATAGACTGTCTATATGCAAAAGAGGAGCTAATTTGATTTTTTTCAGCTTTGCCGAAGATTTGCGATTTTGTTTGATTCTTGCACGGATCTGCTCTTAAGCAGTTGAAAAAGCAACCTGCAAAATTCAGGCTAACCCTCCCACTACCCCACCCCCTTATCTTACAAAAAAATAAGACCCGAGTGGCCGATTTTGTTTTTCAGTCTCTTACTTTTTCATGTCGCCTGTTCACTCTGCCTCTCCTCTCTCCCCTCCCTTATTATGATGGAGTCTGCATACGCTACTGGTTACAGATCAGACATGTGGCTTGGGTTCAAACCACCAGTGAATGGAAGTTGAGCAGGTAAAGAAATGATGTGCAATACTGACAAAAGGGAGATTTTGTTGGATTCTTCTTGTCCACTCATCTGTAACAATGCTTTCTCCAGTTCTTTCGGAGATCGAGAACCGTTCAAAGGAATGTCCAATTTACAATTTTGTGTATTACTATGTCCAATCTACAATTTTGTGCATTACTAGATTATTAGTGGAAATGCAGTTGATTTCTACGACAACAGTTGGAAGAAATTCACCAGTGTTCGCCGCCATGTTGCCTCACGCTAATGCACTGCGCTTGTTTCGTTTAAGACTTTCACTGATTAAAAGTTATTTCTGTCATTAGCCTTTCTTTAATGCAAGTTTGAGGGGAAAAGTGCAGGATTACAAGCATGGAAGTGTTGTACAGTTCATCAAATTTTATTTGGTGACAGGTGGTTCAGATACAAATTGCCATTCTGGTAGAACTTTGCGTTGTTTAACCATTGTTTTGCCTCTTTACTCTATATTTATTTTCTTTCATCACTTTTGGCGAATTGTTCTTTAATTTATTTCACGATAACAAACCAAGCTTAAAGCAAACATCTGGCACCCGAGCTGTTTGCGCATTCGGTAAAGGGTCGACCTGAACGTAACAAAGTAAGTTTACGGCGAGAAGCCTTGTGTAAAGTTTTGTTCAATTCTGAAAGAAAAATAAGCTTACAATCACATGGGACACTCTGTAAATAACAACCAAAAGAAAATTACAAGAAATCACAGAAATTAAAAAAACCCAGCATATTAAGTATCGACGAGTGTACAAAAATATTAGCCAGACAGGCTAAAAATGCGCTCACTAAATGAATCTAGTTCAATCTAGCGACATGAAGCACGTCTGTTTTTTTCTAACGCGTGACAAAAGTCCCGGATGATTATGGAAAACCGCTGGTTTGTACTAGGGTGTTGAGCGTGGGCTTCAACATGGTCTCCCCTTTGAACATGCCTGGTAGCATTCGTTTAGCAAAGGGAACTTGCATAAACACAGTTCAAATTTCAGTTCAAAGTCAATCAGATTACTCCAACAAACACAGCTTCGTGATTAGGTGGACCAGAGTTGAGTTCTTGGTCTTTACCACAGCCGTTCGGACCAACCATCAGGGCCCGGGAACACCTTCACATTCGGCCTAGTGGCCATTGGCCACGAGGAACGTTGTCTGCTTCCACTAAGACTACAATATCTGTCACATTTGTTGGAACGGTGTCCGCTTTCTTCCCTTCTTTCCTTTTCAATGTTGATGTTCAAGATGCTAGAGTAAAAAAAAAACTGGGAGCGCAACATTTGGGAGAGAGGAGCAACATTTGGGGGAGAGGAGATGGCCCGCACGTACTCTACGTTTCTGAACTGACAAATCTGGATTTTCATAAAGTGTTTCAAGTAATTATGTTCTGTATTGTAGGTCGTTCGTTGCCAGGTAACGCCTCTTGAGGATCCATTTCTTTCTTTCTTGAAGCAGGGGTAGATAATCGCGTAGCCACCTGGTCCAGAAATGGTTTGAGAGACCCCTTTGCCACAGCTTTCTCGGGAGTGCAGGTCTTCGTCTTGGAAGTATGCAGGTGGCAGGAACATACCTTGTCGCTGCTGGAGCAGGTGACTGGTTCCCAGTCAATCGGGTCGTCGCTGCTTGGGCACAAGGGTCGGCTGTTCAGCATTCCCACTTTCTCAGCGAATACAGTTCCGAGGGTTTCCCTCGTTATGAAGGCATGCGGATGTCCAAGGATTGCTCTCATCGTGCGGCGGACGCTCCTGATAAGACGCTCCCATACTCCAGACATGTGACTGGCAGTAGGGGGTTGGAAGTGCCACTTCCCACTTCTGCGTTGGCTAGCAATGCCACTCAACTCCTTTCTCGTGCAAGGATCGGTGAATGGTCTTGTGGTCCAACTGTTGAATGGCCAGTCTGATTCCCTTCCCTCCCTAATTAAAGTTTGTTCCATTATTGCCGCATGATAATCCTTGGGCGCCATTTAACTCATGAAATATCACGACATATCAGACTGGACACTGTCCCTTTATATGACCATGTTTTTTCTGCTAAATCACCTACATTTGAGGCTATTAGTAAGCAACCCACCCCTCCTGACATCGGAATGTTCGCTATCAGAATCTTCGACCGCAGGGTCCGTACGCTTATCGAAATGCAGAACGTTTGTTCGATAAGCAAAAGAAAATCTAGGGGTTTCTTTCGACGGGCCGATTGGCTGGTGTCTTATTAATATCTAAGAAATGGCTTGTTTTTAACCTACATTTTCGTTATTGGCTATTGGAAGTATTTTTACAGTCCACCGGGGACTTGTGTGTTTTAAAGGCGCTAGTTCTTCGTAAGCTTTCCTTTTCAAAAAACTCTTGGACCCACCTCTGAAAATAACTTAATTTATTTACCGTTCGTTTGTGTTGCTGATACAATACTATACTAGGCATACCTATCGATAGAGTGCCAACGAGGAAATGATTTTGATTTGTGTGGCAACGGAATTATGTTTTTGACAGTTTGGTGGCCCTTTGACCACACTCACCGAAGAAATAAAAAATGTCATGCTTTGATCGGCTAACTGAAATCAAAATCGCTGTAATGTTGTAGTAAACATTTCATATCAGACAATAAAGCAGCCAAGAAACGTTTTAAAAGCTATTGAAAACGTTTTAAAATGAGTAGAACGAGTAGAAAAAGGTTTGGAAATATGAAGCGTGCTGCAAAAGTTGAAATGGAGAATTCTTGTTCAAAGGCTAACCCTTTTACGTGTTTGTTCAAGCGTGAAACATGCAAGTCCGTTGCGTTACCGCCTTCATGTTTCTGCACGTGTAATCAAGATTTATTTTGTACAAAAACTTGTTTAGTGCCGGTTGTAAAGCCTTTTCACTCGTTCGAATTATCGTCAGTTTGCTCGACAGAACGAATTTCCCTTGTTTGTGTGTGAAGAAGCGCGACGGTTTGTCTAGACAAACAAAGTTGCATATTTTACGCTTGAACAAATACCTAAAAAAGCGAGCCGTTCACGATGCTTTGTTTGGAAGGGAATTGTTGCAACGAAACACGTTAATTAAAATGAAGATTCTGACGCTGACATTATTTTAGGAGTTTAAAACATGCGATATGTGCAAAATCTTTTTAAAATCAGTTTGTAATTTCAAGAATTTCACTTCAGGAAGATTTTGGTCACGTGCTAGGCAACGGGTTCTTGGTGTGGCAATAACACGTCTTTTCATTGGCTCTAATAGTTCCCGCCTTGCAATTGGCTCAAACCAAAGTCTACATTACATTACATTACCTTACACTTTTTCAGGCTCGATCGAGAATTTTTCTGCCTTAGCACTTCCTCGCGCGGCACTATATCCTATCCTATCCTATCCTATTCTCTGCCGCCTCGCCAGCCTCGCGTCTTCGCTCGGCTGGCTCGTTGGCAATAAATCACTCGCTCTCTTGTTTTGGAAACATTACTTTTATCTTGTTTCTTCACGGCTCATATTTGCTTGCGCCTGTGCTATGCTTTTCTTCTGTAAGACTACTGTTATTTTGCCTTGAATTGTATAATGGTTTTATGTAAGCTATCATGGTTGACGCCTGAAGTATTAACAAAATGCAACTCAAAACTCAAATTACTCATAATGAGTAAAACGGGCCACATTCACGATTACCACCACGATGGTTTTTGAAGCCGTACTGGTTTGTAACCAGCGGTAGATAGAGGGGACGGCTCCACCTCCCTCTTGTTTCTAACATTTTTTCACCCCCTCCCCCTCCCCCTCCCCCTTTTCCCCCACCCCTCCCTCCCCCCTACGATGGAGGCTGGATCCGCCACTGGTTTTAACCCTTTCGCTTCAATAAACATTAAAATGTTTATAAATCACTCCAGCAAAACAAACATTTTTCCAGCTCCATGGTTATAATGGTGTCAGGTTTGAGCAAAATTAAAGTTTGTTTCGTATTCACGAGTTGGCTCTTAGGAGCCTTTGATTATTTTTTACATCTGGATTACAATATGAGCTCCATTGTGACGGCAATTGTAAATATGGCCTACCTGATTACATGAAATATTTACACAGTGTCCCCAATTATTGGATTACTTCTGCTATATGATTTTTATTGACACACACGTGAAGGTAGGGAGTACTCTTAAATTCAGCGACAATATATTTTTTCTTTTGCGGTTTTGCATGTTTTTAACCACAAATAAAAAAATGTTTCGACTGACCGGTAAAATGAAACAAAATAACATAAATACGTGGTCATTTCAAGATCTTCGATCCAGGTAGTGACTGCCAGGAAAAAAAGTAACGAAACTATAAAATATTTAACTTATAATTCGAAAACGTTTGGTTTTATTCAACGTGCCATAACTATTCGCGTTCAGTGTTACAAAACAATAAATTAAAAATGTACCAGTAACGCAAAAATTTGATGCTGCGAAAATTTTATGTTATCGAGTAGTTAATTTGTCCATTTCTTTCACTGTTTTAGGCCAAATACTTCTAATTCATGCGTTACAAATTTTACAGCCCCGGCCATGTAAGCTTTCTTTTCATGCATAGTACGATAGCCTCCTTGCACATCTACAATACCTATTCGCTTTGAATTGCCTAAAAGTGTTGCGAGATTGTTTACATTACCCGATTCCCCAAAAGACGGCCCAACGGAGGCTTTGTTCTTAATACCCCCGCCTGCGGGGTCGTCCGTTTGGGGCCATGGGGGGCTTGGGAACATTTTTTCTGGAGCCAATCCAAAAGAATTATTTAAACTGAACAGAAAAGATCCTATACTTGGAATGAGCTCGAACTCCTCAGCTGAAAAAAATAATAAAAATAGCTCAAGTTAGTAACTGTTGCAGGGTTCTTAGGTTTTGTATCATCTAGCTTATGTGTGAACATTTATAACTACAAGGGAAAACACAATTTATTTACCGTTTTGTTCCTCTGTTTTTAAAGATGAGGGAGAAATGTGATGACAATGATACGATTTTAACAATCTAAATAACTAGAAAAAATCAAATGCACGTTGTAGCATACTTCACTTTTTCATATTTTACCACGATGTCTTGGACAATCACTAAAACTTAATAAGGAGTATTTCTTGTGGTGTAAGAGCAATGTTTGTTTTTGTTTTGTTTTAGTGGAGATAACGCTTAGGGGACAGCGGCGCGAAACGCGGGCGACCACGCGGGAAACCTGGAGCCAACCGCCGGGCTATTTAAAATGGCTGGCATTTATGGGGTTTCTTTGTAACAAAACCAATGCCAATGGTTAAGCTCTCTGTTCAATGGCTGAGAATGTTATTTGCGTTTTTGGACAGCCACGTCGATATTCTTTAAAATTTTAGTTTGAACAATTTTTCGTTTCATCTGTAACAGGGTGAAATTTTAGCTTGAACGCGAGACTTCACGAACCCCGAGTGCATGTCCCAATCTCGTGATATGAAAGCGAGCCGCCCGTTTTCGTGTTGGCCCACCAAAATTGTTTTAAATGTGGGGAATATGAAAGAAATAGCTAGCAGCTCATTCAAAATGTTGGTGAGTAATTCACGAGTGAACATGCTTAGTGCGTAATTCAGCTGTCGTGGAGAGGGGGTTGTTTTTTATATGATATACAGCTGTTTCGAGAAAGGTTGTCGGAAAAAAGCGTAAACGTGCACGCGACAATCCAGAAAGGTATTGTGGGTAGTCATCCAAGCTATATCCTAAAAACTCATTTATCCCAATGGCCCGCCATCTAGATTGTTCCTGTACGGACGAGGCATCGCAGGTTTCATGTATTTATTTAACTTATTAAAATTCATTGATCATATCACATATTATTTTTTTTTGGATTGTCGCGTGCACTTTTGCGCTTTTTTCCGACAACCTTTTTCGAAACAGCTGTATATACCATAATCCGCAATTAGTTAGGTTTATTTAAAGTCTCGTAGGCCTAGACTTTGAAGAGGTCTCCACAATGTCACGTACTTTAAAATGCCCTCTTTGTTGAACGTAATCCCATGGTAAACTGCATGTGGCAAAGTATAGCATAAAGTCCACTTTACTTTTTAAGTACGGCAACAGGGGGTAAGCTATCATATACTTACGCGAGGACCATGGCTTGTCTGCGTAGCCACCGAAGACATTCTCACCGCTTTTAATCACAACAAGAGTTGGTGACTTTCCGTCGCACTTCTTGTGGAATATGGCCGGATCCCACCCATCTTTGGTTGCTTTGTACAACAGACTCCATTTGGCATCACGTGGTTGATCCCAAATCCAGGACAGCAAAATGTTTTCGTCATCACGGCTGGTTATTATCGATGACTCACTGAACACTTTTGGCAGAGGACATAGCTCGTTTATTAGTCCTTCCAATCGATAAAACTTGGCTTCAGCGAGAAGTTGGCCTCGCAGTGTTGACAGCATCTCTTTCGAACAGAGTAACTCACCATTGCGGAGATAATTGAGTATATATCTATTGGAAAACGTAAAGGACTCGTCAAAACAAAAAGTACATGTATGTATAAAAGTACGCACCTTATGTAACGCGCGTGCTTGATCGAGTTATATCAAATACACCCAGCCAACGACTATGCCATGAGCACGCGTTGATAATGGGTCATTTTAGGAATGAAGAAACGTTCTCCTTTTGCATTGTTGAGTTATAAAACCACTAAAAATTATGAACTCTAAACGCTCGAGAAGTGCGAAAGGCACTCGCCTGCAGCTCCTGTTTCTCTAAGTATCGGCTTCTCTCGCGTCATTTTTTTTTTTTTGTAATTTCCACGTCCTTTTATAACTCAACAATGTACTGATTCGCGTTTAATATTGCCTTAATAACACACTTCACAAAATAACTCGCTTCTTTTTGGAAGAGAGTAGTTTAAATTAATTCCAAATTGTACTCCGTGTAAACTTTTAATTCGCCTGATGTTTACATAATATTTAAGGGTGAGTTACATCTTACGACCTACTGTAGGTTTTCCGAAAACCAATGATGACCAAACGTCTTCCTACCCAAAGGTTTCCGTAAATTTCTGAAGTTACCCCAAGACTTACAAAGACGATACATACGAAGTGAACCTTATAAAATTAAATAAAAGGCTGGTTGTATACAGTTTAGGAGATATGCCTACTTTTATAAATCATGATTTTTCCTGACGAGAGCTTTTAATGTCCGTCACAATCTGTTAAGTTCTTGACGGTGATGAATATTTGTTAGTCATTTTATTTTGGAGGGGGGAGTTGGGTGATACCCTTGAGGGGGACCAGAGGTTAAGCAATTACAAAAAAAAAAACATTTCTGCACAGCTTTGTCAGTAGAAAAACTATCGCGCACAGTGCACACTGGTAAAAAAAACGTGCGGACAGAAAATTGCAATTTAGTCGTTGGTGAAAGACAATAGGGAATTGGGATGAAATAAGAATTAGAAATTGGAACTGAAAAGTTCGGTGGCTACGTGGCACTTGGATGGATACATGAAAATAATATAAATTGTTGAAATCAAAGTGCCAAACTTATGCCATATATTTTGGCGATTTTTAATTTTTCATGTAAAATAAGACTTGAATTGAATAGATGGATTACAAAATAGTCTGCAATACACCTATTCTTTCGTGTGATGACAGTGCCGTTCATATGAACCTTGGTGACTACACTATATGTTGGTTCAACAATGTTAGAGCGTATTAGCCGGCATGTTAGATGATGTTTGACTAATATTTTTTTTGTTTGATCGAAATCAAAACATTCTTCTAACAAAAAATGTTAGACAAACGTCATCTAACATGCCGGCTAAACGTTCTAACATTTTTGAGCCAACAAATGTTATATAACAATGTTAGAACATGTAGCCGGGACTTAATACTTCTCAAACCTCAGGCTATTAGTAATTGATCAAGTTTGAACAAAACAAAATCATAAGCGTAACGGTGGCTTGGAAACCCGATCTTATTGTATAGATTTTGGCTATATTTTATTCCCTCGTTTTCTCTGTATTTAATAATCAGTTTCAGAAGCTTATATCAAACACTCAAAAAGTGTGTTTCATCTGGTTTCCAAACTCAGTTCAACCCAATCAGCTCGGTGTTTCGAAATCCTTATGAAACATTTGATATATTACTTGCATTGCTCCTTAAATTTTGTTCCTATAATAAATCTATTATATGTTACAGTCTTGACGGAAACAATAAGTAACTTGAATTCCAAGGACTCTGGGTATATTGTACAAATATTCGAGCTTGTTTTGATTTCCGTATTTCATAAGCGCATTTTCTTTCATCTGTATATAATTTCCTGTCAGAATATAACGGGAAAGGAAAATAATGCTTCACAACCCCTCTTTACCGATAATTATCGTATATCTTGATATTGCAGTATGGCAATGTTATTTGCAGTTCCCTTTTGGGAATTCGAGCGAGTTATATTGCTCGTTTCCACGCGGTTCACCCATTGGCGCCACCAGCTACAAGCTCACTTCCCACCCGCCCTACGCATGCTATTATTAGCTCATCCTTAACCTCCAGGAAAGTTATTTAACTACACGCACTTGATTTGGAGAACATGTTTCCGGGCATCGTCCAGTTTTTCGCGTCCGGTATGTAGTCTCGTCAGCCGATTCGCATATAATTAACCGCATATAAGCGAGTCTAATTAACATCAAGTTACCGCATGCAAGCGGTTAAAGAAGGCCCTATTCACCTACTGAGAAATAACGAAAATAAAGCTGATCTCAAACTGGCTTTTGTCTTTCACTTGAACATTTTACATAAAGTAAAACTCCTATTTTTTAGTAAAAGAAAGAAAAAGATCAAAAGGGTGTATGCCTTGAACCCGAGTCGTTTGCTTCATAACTAATACCCATATCCACTACACCAAGGAGAGCTAGCTGAGAGGAACTGTAATTTTTAACATATTTATAGAGTTACCCATAACCATAAATGAAAGCTAACCGTTTTAAAATCAGTGCTTAACCCTAAACACTGCCGATCAGTGCTAAACTGAAGCTATTTTTTTATCAGTTCTGTGTCTAACGTCAGTAATATAAAGAATACTACTGTTAGGTAAATAGGGCCTATTTTACCGCTTGCATGCGGTAATTTGATGTTAATTAGACCCGCTTATATGCGGTTAATTATACGCGAATCGGGTGTCTCGTCGTTTCTTATATTAGGAAAGTTCCACGGCTCGTTAATATAGTTATTGTTTTACACGGCGGTATTTATACTTATTATAAAACGAAAACATATATTCTATAGATGGTTTTCACTCACGTGAACTTCAGTCCTGTTGGACTCAAATGACAAAGGCCATGGCGGCCATGTTGGTGCACATAACAAAAGAAGTTCATTAAAATTCTTTTGTAGGTTTGCACCAACATGGCCGCCGTGACGTAACGTGAAAACCACCTATTCGGATGAACGTGGTAAAGGAGAATAGAATGGCCGATTTATCACGTTTATTTGACATGATCACGAACATAGCAATAAAACAGCCCAGTAAAATTACTGAATAGAGTGGTTTCAGTCATCTGAGTGTCGTAACACCAAAAACCTAAAGTAATCACTCTGACCAATCACAACAGACGCAGGCAATTCAATCAACCAATCGGAACTAGAAGCAAATACATATCGCCGGCGCCAAGCGCGGGAAAACTCGTGCAAGTAAATTACGATTGGTTTTGGTTTTACTTCTGATTGGTTGAAAAAGTGGCGCGAGATTTTTTAGCCAATCATAAAGCGTAGCAATTCAAAACCAAAGCAATCGTGGAATAACTTTCGACACTCAATTGAACTTAAACCACTCTACTGACACTGAACTGACTCATACGAAACAAGAGGTTCGCGTTACAAATTAAAGGCGAATGTCACCGCGGTAATTCTGCTGGTTTATGGCCCAAACTACTACATATTCGAATAAATGCCCTTGGCGCATACATAAAATGCCCCTATGCCTTATCTATTTCCATCCTGGCCATCCGGAGCTAAAGATATTCATTATTTTTTCAGTGCTGATCCATTATGTTTAGGTTTCCTTTGATTTAAATATATTTGTTTACGGCTTGCATGTCAAAGGATGCTAGAATACGTGACATTAATAGGGTATTCCTACCACAAGACCTTTTAAACATGGAGGGAACCTTAAAGTACCACTACGACGAAAATTTTTGTATTTCTTTTCCGCTTTTTTAAACACAAATGTATCTAATATGTTTAGACAAATGCGAACTGCTATAAATTAGATTGATATATTCTTACACAGCCGAGAAATAGCTGACCGAAACCCCAGGAAAATCACGTAAAATCAGTCCGCCATTACTCCGTTCATAAATCCGAGCCCACGTTCTACTGGTTTGCGATCTGGTACACGTGACTTGATTTGTGACGTCAATGACTCAACGCGGTTCCCTCCGGGTCACAGACAACAAAGCCAAAAGGCACGTGTTGAGTCATTGACGTCACAAAATCCTTAGGCCAACTCGATCCAACTCTCAGGGTTCGGTCCCGGTCATTTTTGAATTGAGTAATGGCGGCAAGCCGAATTCGAAATGTAAAGTTTAAATAATGGCACTTCCCGTACGAGTTTTGACTTGAAACTTCACACGAAAAGTAACGAGTACTTATATTTTCAAAATATAAAGAGAACAGAAAATGTATATTTTTGATCGTAGTGGCACTTTAACTCCTCCTTCGAAGTACATTTTTCAATTACGGTATATGCTGAAGTAGCTGCCCTGCAAGAGTAGCACTCAACAGATAATTAATTACTATGATCGGAACAAAGCTACATGTAAATTATATAATATTCCGTGGAAAATTTAAACGTTTCTCATTTATCGAAAACGATTGGGATTTTTTGGCCTAATTCAGTCCGTTTACTCCAGAACATTTGTATCAGTCTCTGAGGCATTAAATTGTTCTAAGTGAACTCAAACTCAAGCCTGCAATTACAAAGCTAGCTGTGTTCCTTCATCTTAGTATACCGAGTCTCGTGAAACATTATTTGACGGAGTTTGTATAATCATCCAGATTTACGAACGCTGTCGACTCGAAAACAATGCTTACTCTTCATCAAACGTTTCTATCCAGAAGTAAAACAATTAAGATAAACAGGCTTAAAACCTTAGCTCTCGATTAAAGGGTCCATACACTGTACCTGTCCTACCTGAACAGTTCTCCATCCCTGTCAATGAAAAACGATCCATCTTCATCGTTTTTCAACTTCGACGTGGCTGCCAGCATCGATTTTGGATATTTTGCCAAAGTTACAAGACATGTCTTGTAATTAACGCCTCCAACATTAAGGTTTACAATTTTGTCTTCAGCCATTGTTCTATGGTGAATCTTGCACGACAGGACAAATCGACAAGAGCCAGTAGTATCGCGATTTTCTGAAGTTTGCTTATATACATGTATTATCATAAGACACCAATATAACAAAGTATCGGTGCCTCAAAATATACGCGTATGATTGGTTTACAAATTGCTCTGTCATGAGCATTGAGACATTCTGTGGGTTTAATTAATTTTCGGTTATTTTTAAATGCTGATATTGTTGTTTTGAGTATTGGATTGTGTTCCATTACCGAACCCAATTAAAAATAACAGGACTGAGTGATTTTGAAAGATTTGAACACGATCGGTTCGAGTCCTTTTCTTTGCGTTGTTCCTGACATTGCAGCATTTTTTAATTGTTTCATTTTTGTTCTATTTGTCTAGATTTTGTCTTTGTTTATGTTTTTTCTTTTAATTTTTAATTTTTATTTCGCCAAGTTTAAAACAATCCAAATCTATAGCCTATACGATGATAAAGAAAACGCTTTAAGGAGAATTGAGAGAAATTAATATACGTTATTCTTCTGACTGAAACAATAAGTAATTTTTCATACGGCTCGGATTGTCAGATTTTACATATATAAAGCTTGAGTTGATTTTCGTCTTTTGTGACCCGCATTTCCTATCAACTATATAGGACTGACAGCTAGAAATGCGGATGTCTACTGTATTGACTGTAAAATATTATGTAGCTGAAAGTAAAATAACGGGAAAGGAAGAAAACACTTCAAAACGCTTCTACCAGCAATTATGGCCGATGATATGGTTAAGCACTCGAGAGATTGGGCTACCACTTCCACACTATCGACGATAAATAAATTTACTTACTGATATTTTTGACAACGCACGTAAATCCTTTCGGTCGCGGTCTTGGGTAATAGTTCAAAGTTATGTAATACAAATATTCCAATTCCGTTTTGCGAAATCACTGAATAATTAAAGGAGCGATTTTAGAATACCCGGCCGCTTATTTACATATCCCCAAACGTTTTATAGAACGAAGCATTTAAAAACAAAAGGATCCGTTCTTTTTCATCGAGATGCAAATAAATGGCCGGGTATTGTAAAGTCTAGCTTAATTAAATTGAAGTTTATTCTCAGTAAAGCCGCAAAAGGAAATTATGGAAAAGTTGCAACTTTGCCATGATATTTTTTATTGTTCTGTAGCTTTTATTTAAAGGGCCGTTCTGTAGAAGTTTGCTAAGTACGAATTCGGCACGATGTATAAAGACTAAATAAAGGAGGCTCGTTTCAGCTTCTTTTTTTTGCCGTGGGGTGTATATGTTTCGAGAAATCAAAATTTCGCAGGGAGTACATGCTTCGATTGCTTTCATACTTCACCAAGTGTATGAAATGTGATAAAAGTTTTATATGTCACTGGTTTCCAAGCGACAGCGGTTACCACAGCAACGTCGACTTAATGCCCTTTGTTTGTAGTACTCACGCATCACTAGCTCCAACGTCGAAGTTTCAAGAAAATTTATAAGACGGTTTTCGAGTAAATCAAAAATAATGTTTGAGGTCGCGGGGGATACCTGGTCATGAATAAATTCATAAGGCAAAATTTTAGCAGGGGTGTCACTTTGAAAAACGTTATATCGTAAACGTTTGAAAGCCGATTTCGCTAAAATTTAACAGAGATATTGGCGAATAAATTAATGGAAGTGCATAAGGATTGTTTTTTTTATTGAAGGGCTCGCGCTTTGCAGCAAAGCTGTAAGCCACTAAAATTATTTTCTTTTAAAACGTGGTTTTATGTCCAAGTTTGCTCCTCGAGAAGAACACAAAGCAAGTTGATTTCACCACTCACTGATCCGTCAAAACGTCTATTCAGGGGCGTAGCTACCTGTACGCACGTACGCACGTGCGTACCTGAGAAGGTGGGAAAAAAAGAAAGATTTGGGACTTGAGGATGGGGTAGGAGGTAGGGTATTGTGTCATATCTGACTCCGATTTTTTTATTTCAACTTTAATTAAAAATTATTAGCTTTTAAAGGAGTAAAATTGTCCATGTTAGAATTTGAAGCCTCATATCTTCCCTTTGAAAGCCTAATTAAAAATGTTGAGTCAGATCTGACAATCTACAATACACCTAGTTTATCTCCCTGCAGTGTCAACTTATGAAATTCTCTATCCGCGCTGAATTCTTGGACACAAAATTGCTTGTTTTTACGCTTCCGAAGGCTTCCCGAGCAAACACGAATGCAAAAATATATATTTATGGTAATTTTGCTAATTTTAATCCACGGGCTATTGTCGACACTTCATGCAGAAAGAACCATGCGTTGAAAAATAGTGTATTTTATCAGACAGCGCTTTGCACGTGCAATTTTTGATGCAGAAACATTATAGAGCCTGTTCGTGAATATTTCGCGCATTTTCGGTATCATCCGTCGCACTTCGTGCATACTCTTTCCATAAATGCATACTGATGAGCAGAACCTGTCCCCCGCGACTTTAAGGCATGATAGGCAAAACAGTCAGAAAGCAAGCAATTTGCATAAAGCAAATATTTCCAAAATGACCTTACATATTATTTTAAAAAAGCCAGCCGTTAAAATAATCATTGCAAAGTAAAGGACAATCATTACGTAACGTTTAGCTCTTTTCATGTCATTGATGTTTAATTAAGAAAATATCAGCTATCAAAAACTGCAATATTGTTTGTAAAGTTTTGAGTTTTTAAAACAGCATTACACAGTATGACGGGCTCAAATTTCCAGAGAAAGCTAATTGTGCTATGCTTTTTAATTGATTTTTTTTTTTTTTTTGTATTTCGGTTATAGATCAAAGGGCTCTTCAAGCCATCTCGTTAATGCGTTAGAAGGTGAGGTTAATAAAAAAATAGGCAGTCTATGACTGCATGTAGCTTACTGCGCCTGTTATTACTTAGATTATCGTAGGTTTCCCCCCCCCCCACCCCTTGCCCCCTGGACTTCCAAGCCGAGAGACCCCCCTCTCCTGCCCGGATTTGCAATAAAGTTTTGGAAGCCCTAAATTTACAGGTAATGAAAAAAAATATATATGTAATCGCATTCAGAAGATTTTGTTTTTATAATTTTCAAAACCGTGGTGACGAGTGCTATAAATTGGTGAAACATTTTAAAAATAAATATTGCGTGACGCATCATGAACCCCCCCCCCCCCCCCCCCCCCCCCCCGTGATTTCAAGACTAAATCGAAGTGAAATTTTTCTAGTTCCTAATAACTGCTTTGATTTTGCCATGTATTAGTTTTTCCTGGCTTCATAGTTTATTCAAAGTGTTGTCGCAAATACACAATATTTCCTTGAATGAAAATGTCTTTCCCTTGAATAAAAGAGTTAAACGCTTATCACAATTCAGTGATTTTCTGCTTCCGGAAGGCTTAGCGATTTGTTTATCCTAATTGCAGCGCTAGCGTCTGCGAATTATATTATAAACATCACAAAATAATATTTAAATTCAGCAACCTACTTTATTATATCTAGTGTTTTCTAAAATTTCCGACTTTTCATGTGTATATAGAATGCAATTCTTATCCAATTTAGTTTAGTCTCAAGAGGAAAACGCGTCAAATTATCGCATCAAGGAAACTGTCGGCCACGAAAATTTGTTCAGCATCTGGCGAATTTCTCGCTCGACCGATTGTGGTCAAGTTTTCTAAATATTTGTCAAAAGCTACTAATAAGACAAAGAAACAGTCTATGAAATGTTTCTTACAAAGTAAATGGACATTAAAAAATGTGACTTTCTTTACCGTAGTTTTCCAGGAATGCTTGAAAATTCTTAGTAAAGTCTGCCGCTTCGAGTATAAATTCTGAAAGAAGACATGTCCTCACTTGTGACAAATTTCATCGCTTTCAGCTCTCAAACCACCAATACAAAGGCAAAAAATCTTCTAAAGGACTTTTTCTTTCCATTTCGAAGTCTTAAAAGGCGTGCTTTCATTCCGGCTATGCAAAATGAACGTCTACAAAATGAAAGCGTGGAGTTCACGGCCGGCCATATTTGTTAGAAATCTGATAGTCTTCTGAGGAACATTCGATTCGGGCCATTCGAAGCTATCCTCGACAAACGTTGAACAACCGACGAGGTTGCGAAGCTATCCTCGACAAACGTTGAACAACCGACTAGGTTCCAAAACAAAAAAGGAGTTAAGATCGGGGAATATCGGGTAAAAATCGGCAGAGTTCGTTGTGGGCTCGGATTCTATTGTTACACTTCGCAGTACACTTGTGGCAAGTCTAAAATTTAGGAAGGCAGTGAATATGCAATAACCTAAGGTAATATAGAATTGGAAAAAGCGTGTTTTTTGGAAGTGAATTGTTGATACACATTCTGGGGGGGGGGGGGGGGGGGGGGGTACTCCCGACAATTAAGGGTAGGTGTGTGCCGCCTGAAGCATCAAAAGCAACCATTATAAACAATTGATAATTTTGTTTTACGAAATAATAGTTTTCAATATATATTTTCTTGCTTTAAGTCTGCTATATTCTTTGCTAATTGAGCTACGTTGAGCACTCTAAGGCAACTCTCTTGCGTCAGGATTTCAATGCGATAAAGCTACGTTGAGCACTCTAAGGTATCTGTCTTGTCCGCTTCACGATTAGCCTCTTCCAGGCGTTTAGATGGTGGGGAGCAGCGACAAGCGGCGCGCCGCGCTAGGGTCGGCGCGAGGGAAGACCCCAGCCTCCCCTCGTTTTTTTCTCCTGCGCCCGATTTTTCTTTCGCTCCCCACAAACTGAACGCCTGGAACAGGCTACTTCACGATTTGAATGTGATGGGAATAACACACCGACTGATTGATATTCCTCTTCTTTTTATAAGCGGAGAACGTTTTCTCTGTCTTGCTTGCCACTAAAATAATACATTGTCTTTTTGTTTGTTTTGTCAATTAGCTCCCATATAGTGCCAATATTTTTCCTTTAAAAAAAAATCAACACGCTGAAATCGCTTATAATGCTTGCTTGCCCTTTTACTTCGGCGGCAGCGTATCTCAAAACCGTAACCCTTTGATCACATCTGAATTACATTTTCTTCATGTCTTCTATGGTAATTACTAAAAATCCACATAACAATTTAATCCCAACTCTCATGGTAGTTTACACGTAGGAATGCTTGTGGCAATAAAAGGCAACGTATTTCCATGTAAATTTCTCTCACTGATGCTTCCTTCGGCACGCATTCGTTAATCAGGAGTTGATTTATTTTTAAGTTCATTGATGTTTACGTCCGCGTTATGTCATCTGTACCTCCGTCTTCGTCTTCGTCTCCGTCTCCGTCAACGTCTTTGTCTGTCTCTTCGTCTGCACATGTATCTGCGTCTCGTCCTCTTGTAAAGTTGAATTGGTTTATGCTGTGTTCCCTGTTGCAAGATCACGAACGGTGCATAGATTGGTGCAAGGAACATAACCTACTCACGTCGGCCGTGAAATGTCCCAGGCCTGATAAAGATAAAGATACTCTTTTGCCCATTATGCGCGCTCATATACTGCCAGGAACCCGCGTGATGAGTGACAACTGGAGAGCTTATGATTGCCTACAAGACGAGGGCTATATCAACATCTCACAGTTAACCACAGCCTAAACTTCCTAGACCCAGACACCGGTGCTTACACACAGGTCATACATGATGGGGAGTTTATAAGCGAGGTCTGCCCGGCTGTACAGGAACATCCAAAGATCTCTTTGAAAGCTACCTACATGAGTTTTTGTGGCGTAAGCATTATGGAGAGGATCCCTTTGGAAACATTATCAAGCATATCGCTGAATTTTACGAGGTGCGCAAAGAACCGTAAAGAGTTCCGCGCAGCAATCTATGCACCATTCATGATAAGTTCATTTCGTGAAATCAACAATACACCAAGTAAAGATTCAACGCATCGCGTGGCATCGCAAGGAGGAAAGCGGAGAAAAACAGCAAAACAACACAAACGGTGAGTTCCAATTTATTCCTGTCAGGTCTATTAATCTACAAAGTTTTCCTAACCCCCTATTTAAAAGCTAACCTTTCGCGTCAAACGCTACCTTTTTAATATTTTTATTCGCATTACAAATCGGAAAACACGGAAAACGGCACATTTGTGCGAAAAATTTTGTTGAAATTGCTCATTTTAGACCTAAGTTTGAAAAGACTTTGAAAAATAATTGAAAAAAAAAACTTGTATAAGGTATACTATTCCCTAAGGCAGTCTATTGTTTTGGCTATTGTTCTCTTTTACAATAGCGCGCATATATACATAATTACTGATGTGTGGGGTTATACGGAAATCTTGCCAGGACGGCAATAACGTGTTGCGGGAATTGTGGCATCTTTAGGTTTCAATGAAACACGTTTCCCGTAAACATGTTTGCAATTTCGTTGTTCACAATAGTTATTTCAAAACACGTTTATTCACACCTGCTTCTATAATTTATGCAGGTGTTTTACAAAACAAGAATATTATAGCGATATCTCTCGTTACATCAGCTATTGTTATTAATGTGCCAACCAGAGAACTATTGGCTGTTGAAACAAATAGTTTTTTTGTTTAATAGTTGGCAAATTTGAATAACAAAACAAATTTGACGTAATGTTTGAAAACAGAGAAATATCGCTATAATAAAGCTCGCATGAGATCTTTATAATTACACATGTTCCGAAATAAAATAGAGCTGAAACTCGCTGTTGCATAAATTGTCGTTCAATTTCACTTCTCAAGCCCTTCAGGAACGAAGGGCATTGCAGCTTTCAACAAGGAGACGACATTTGCGCGAACGTATTTCGTCTGGCTTAGATCGAAACTACCTCGATCAGAATAAACATGTTCCGATCATGATTCGCGCAATGTGCCGCCTGATGTGAACAAATTTCCTAGTGAGACATGTTTCATTCGTGATCAGACTAAACATGTTTCGCCCTTCTGTGAACACAGCAGTAGATAGTGATGAGATTTACGTAGGTTTCAGTCTAGCATTCCAGCGCTCCATCATTCCAACATTCTACAACTAGAGCATCCAAAGTCACGAATTCACTTGAATTTATTAAGGTCACGAGTAATTGTAGGTTGTGAACGTAAACGAATTTATAAAGCGAATACAAATATTTAAATCGTTCAAAAAGAAAGGCGCCCACAGGCTAAACAAGAAATAAATTCCAGTATTCGTTAAGGAAGATCTCGATTCGCTGTATTCCGTAATGAGAATATGCCGTAAAAAGTCAAGAACATGCATACGGCTTATTCTGCTTATTTGAAAGCCGAATAAATAAAATTTTGTACTAGTACTTTCCCTATTGAATGTACCTTTTATGATCGTTCTGTGGAATAATAGTCTGAAATGAGGCCAAACTTATGCACCCTGAGATATACATCAATATAATTATTTTATTTTAGGCATTGAAAATTATAAAAGCCCCGACCACTTACCGAAATAGTTTACCATCGCGGTCTATAAAATATGCTCCATCTTCCTCATCTGCTTTAATCTCGTACCTCCCAGAAAACATCGCACACAGCATAGAATCCGGATCCTTTCGCAGAGTATCCAGTGTGGTTTTGTAAATCTTACCGCCAACGTTTAACTTGACGGTACAAGCAAAGTGCACTTCGTTCAGTGTTTTGGTCATCTCTTCGAAATCTGATTTTTCTCGTCTGACCTTTTCAAGGTCTTGCTTTAGTAAGTCGTGTGCTTCATCCGTAAGCTTTTGTGCATCGGACAGCTTAGTAGTAGCTAAATGAAATAAGTTCAGTTCTTGATCGTCTTTCGCAGCCATGTTTGATACTTCCGCCTCTCCAATTGACTGAAAGAGAAACTATTGAGCCTACGTATCTATTCTCCAGCGGTCAACGATACTCAACAATCGGTCAGTGCAAAATGCGCACTGCAGATTGCAGACTGCAAACAGGGTATAAAATGCAGACTGAGACCAAAATTGAGCAGACTATCTGAGAGTGGGGGTATAAGGTTAAATGTACGTCCGAGGGTTAATAAACATCGAGCTCCACGCAGCTATAAAGCGAAGCGCATGGATGCTAAAATCACAGCCTTGACTCGGAGGCAAACTTCAACTCTACAAGTTGAATAGCTTGGATCTACTAGAAAATTAATACCCTGCAACAAAGAAAACTAAAATAGCTGGGCCCAGCGTGACAAAATTGCAGGAAATACACTCACGGCCAACCACAGGGAGGTACCGCAATCTCAAGTGATGTTTACACGTTATACTTTTTGGGTCGATTCGAAGCGATTCCAGCGAGTTTTAGTTACCAGTGTTTCTTCCTACAGCTTACAGTGGACGTTTGTGAGTCTGGCTTGAATTACTAGAACTACAGTACACACTAAACAACACATCTTATATTGTATCTACATGGGAGCCGTATTTTAAGATACAATGCCTGCTTTTTGAATCAACTTAATTGGACTGATCTCACAAATAAGAACCTTAATTTCAAATGTCAGGCTCAATGGGTTCTTATATAATGGGGTCTAATTTCCAAATTTCAGACTGTAGGTTCTTAATCCACTAGGTTCTCATAAGCGAGTGTTTACTGCACACCCGTTCAAATCACGTAGAGGGGACAAATGGCATTAAAAACACGAGGTAAGAGACTCGGAAAGGCGATTACATGACAGTGGGGTAAGTTAACGATGAAAATATATCGCGTTTTCAGTGCACGAAATGACAATTTTATCTCAGCATTTTATACCCAATTTTGGTCTCAGCCTGCTTTTTATACCCAGTATGCAGTCTGTAGTCTGCATTTTGTATCCAGTCTGCCGAGTCTGCAGTCTGCATTTTGTACTGACCGACTCAACAATCCATGGAATATGTGTACCGGTGAAACATTGATGATTATACCGTATTGTCATTCTTAGGGCCGATTTACACGGTGCAACTTTGTCGGTTGCATGCGACACGCTTGCGGCATGCTTACGACATGACTTGAGTTGATTTAAACGGATTAATTCGTGTTGTAAGCATGTCGTAAGCATATTTTAAGCGTGTCGCATGCGACAAAGTTGAACCGTGTAAATCGGCCCTTAGACTTTAACGTTTGTATAGCGGCAACGCCGATTTTTGATTTTTCTAATAAATAAGACATAATTGTTTTTGGCGTATGTGGCTATTATATGTTGCCAATGCAAGTCGAGAAACGTGATAAACAGATCCATCAACAATCAGCGTTATACTAACTGTCACAGGAAGAAAAGAACGATAGATTTCCATTCAACCTCTGTTAAGAAACTTTAAATTAAAAACCGGCTCACCCCACAACAGGTATATAAAGTATCTTTGTCCCTCACTGTGGCGAGGCTCGTTTTACTCAAACGTTACAAAAACTGATTATAAACTTTTCTTATTAGAAATGTACTGAAATCTGGCGATTAACCAAGCCGGGACTTTCAACTGTGCGCGCACGATGCAACAGTTATACATTCATCTGCAACTTGGACGCAATCTCTGGACCCAATCCATCTGTTAAAATCATTAAACGCTCCACACGCACCTGTGTGGATGTTATCTATCACATAACCTGTGACTTGTGGAAGAAGGTATACAGTGGTGAAGCAGGGATAGTGTAAGTTGGTTGTTAACAAGAAAATATACGCATATGAGCCGGTCGATCGACTATTCATACCTTATTGATATTCATTAGCCCTCGTGCATAGTATATAAGCATGCATTAATTATTCATAGTTGTCAGTTTTCATTGCCTAACTTTGGTTGGAATCGTTTGAAATATGGCCGAGCGTCCGTCCGCAGTGAACGACCCTGCAAGTGCCCGGCAAATTTTTACAGCCCCTTCAAGGCTCTGTTGAGCAGGCTGCTCCGCCAACCACGTCCTCGTCACAGCCTGGCGCAACTTCGGGAACAACCGCGAGCAGTGATAATAGTGACCTTAAGATATGACGACGCGGCCGGTCTGCGCCGCGGACCGGAAGTAAATTGAACCTAATTAGCATATGGGTCACGCCACATGGCCGCGTCCACCTAGAGTCGAGGCGGTCAAATTATTCAGTTTGACGGCCTCTCAGAGTCGTCAGGTAAACACGAGTGTTTTTTCGTTTTCTTTGCCTCCTTTGCTCAACGAAAAACCAAAGGATTATTCTTTTTTACATTTGGTTTGAATTGTTTTCGAAATTTATAGCAAAATCAGCAGTTATCCAGTAGTTTTCAAGGATGAACGAGACAGGCGCAAAAAGCAGGTGAGATTTTTCTAGTTCAAGTGTCAACTTCTCAACCGCTTGGATGTTTATCTTATTTGCCTCGTTTTTTCTTTATTTTCTCACTTTCCAGCTGCAGTTCTTTTTTGTAGTTTGTGTCTAAACCGAATATCACTTCGAAGTAAACAAATCTTTGAGTTTCTCGCATGTGAAACCAAACCTGTTCTTCGTGAGTTTCGCCATTCAATCCAAAACATGGAGACTTGAGTTCTAAAATATCTTTTCATTTTCTTGCCCAGGTCTGTCATGGAATGGACAGAACGTCACGACGTTGAACTGGCAAGGGAAGTACTCTTACTAGAGCCGTACAGGCAGAGGCCCAGAACAACAGAAAGAGGAAAAGTTTGGCAGGAAATTGCAGACAACTTGAACAGCCACAAAACCCTCAAATTTAAAGTCACCCAGAAGTCAGTGAGGGAGCATATGAAGTTGCTGTTAGACAAACATCGAGCCAAAACGAACTGCGAACGCAGAGCTAGTGGGATTGAAGTGGAAGATTCAGAGTTGGATAAGGCTTTAGAAGAAATAAGCGAGAAATGGAAAGCGGCTGAGGAGCAGGATATCACGTTCTTGAACGACAAGAAAAAAGCCGAACAAGATCGTGCAATGGGAGAAGAGATGAGAAAGCAAGCATGCATGCGAAAAGTTGGGACAGACGAGCAAGAGAAAAGCTGAGGAAAATGACGACGTATCAGTAGAGCCCAAAAAGAAAAAATCCAGAAAAGGTGGAAGTGAAACCATTGATTTTCTGAGGGAGAAAGCAAAGATGGAGATGGAGTTTAAGCAGGGAGAACAAAAAGCCAGGAGGGAAGAACAAGAGAGACAGACAAGATTGTATGAGATGACATTAGCCAATCAACAACAACAGCAGCAGCAGCACAACCAACTTATGAGTTTGATGTTTGGACTAATTAAGAAAATGTCAGAAAAATAGACATGTTGACTTTATTGTTGACTTTATTCAAATCCCATGCATGCCCAGAGACATAAAAGTGAATATTGCATGTTATTTTCCATTGCTCTTGTTTGTAACAATGTTCTTGGGTTCATGTTCATGTTCAGGTTCAATGTTGTTGGGTTCATGTTCTTTGGGTTTTCTTGGAAAACCACTCTAACAGATGTAATAAAACATTTGATATGTCATAGCTGAATGGCTTGACAAGGCTTGACATCATGTTAGTTATTTATATTTATATTCTAACCTGCTTTAAAAATATAGCCTTTGTTTTATGCAAAGTACTCTTGAAGTGTAGGGGGGTTCAAACTAAAAAATTCTGAAGTAGTATTGCCATACAAACAAGTAAGTGCATTCCTCAAAATGGTACAGACAATATAAACCTTCCCAACACTGCTTAGACCTATTTTTAGGTTTTTCTTAAAATCAATGAATTTGAAATAATTAACAATATCCCCAAACAACCATTCTACACAGCTCCTAACTGAACTCATGGAAGTGTTAAACTCCTGCATTTGTGGGGTTAGAGGTGCATTCCTGAATGGTGCCTGTAGGTGAGCACGCAATGGATAAGCTGGGTCACCATAAATGCAAAGTGGATGACCAGTAGGAGAGTAGGCATTTCTCTGCAAATCCAGTAAAAGTCCAGACTCTGCTAACATACTTGCATCATGTTTTTTGCCCTCTATAATATAAAACATAAGTTATGTTAACCAAACTCCCTCTAAGAAAAACATATGATCATTTTTGAAACTTTTTGTCATTTCTTTCCTTTTTTCTTTCCACACATGCTTTTCTGTTTTTTTGTTTTGTTTTGTTTAGCTATCTACCTTTTCATGTGTTAGGGAGGGGTCACTATTTATGGGAAGGGGGTAGTTGGTAAATGTACAGGTGTCAAAAAACATTTTGCCACTCATTGGAGGGAGGGATGGTGGAGCTTGCTTTTGTATCACATAGAAGGGGAGTCAAAAAGCTCCTTTTAACTTTAAGGGGGTAAGAAGGTTTTTCATGTTGAATTCTCCATCTCTTACCCCCTTTCCCGTGAATAATTACAACTCCCATAGTCAATTCATATTATGTAAATAAATGGGCAACCATCACTTACCAACCGGTCCAAACATGTTGGCTATGATTCCGTTTGGTAGGGCCAGAGACTGGTATTTGAGTGCATGCACCCTTTTGTGGCCATTATATAATACTCTTTGGTTCTGTTCTGGTCTGGAAATAGGCCTAACAGTTCCATCCACAAATCCAAAACAGTTATGCAAAGCTGCCCCTTTGTCACGTACAGCATTTGCATAGACCTGAAGCTTATTTGGACTCAGAAGATCATGATTCCACTGAAGGATTCTATGGCTATGATGATCATAGATGAAGTCCAGGACTTTGTTTGTTATCATGCTTAGCACTGGAACAGGTCGTCGAAATCGGGCTATCATGTCAGAGTAGCGACAAGGGTAAGAAAAACGGCGAAGCAGCATGCACATCCCTTCCATGCCGTCGCTGATAGAACCTTGATCACACTTGAAGGTATCCGGTATTTGAAGTTGTTCCGCCAAGCTCTGCAAGTCTCGCTTTTTCACTCTGAATTCGGCCAAACATTCAGAATCCGCCATGTCTTCCAATTCGAATTGTCCTTCATAATCTTCATACGGAAATTCTGGGTTTTTCGAAAAACTGCTATCGTAAAGCAATACGAATTCATCATCAGAAATAATGTTGTTCATGTAGCAGTCAACCAAAATATCTCTCGTCTTCCTAAATGACGCCATTTTGCTGTAAAAGAAGGAGCTTTCGGAGTTTCCGTCGAATAGTTTTCGCACCGCCGCTTCGCGACCAACTTAACTTTATTTTTTCCCGCCACGCGTCGCCTCCTCGCCCCAAGCCATCTCGTCCAAACGTCACGCAGGCCGCCGCCTCGTCGAGTCGTATCTTAAGGTCGCTAATGCGTCCCAAAGCTCTTCTCAAGAAAACGCTAATGGGTCGAGTGTATCGAACAACTCGACGGTGAACCTTGAGGTATTCGGCTACAACGTTTTAATTTTGTATTCTCGCCGGGGTTTGTTGGTTATTTCTTGTTGCCCAACGTTACATATTTTCTCTTTTATGTTTTTCCCGTTACTCGGGGCCGGTTTTAAGTTTCGGGCTTGGAGCACATGGTCGGTAAATATTCCTTTGGGTCGCCACGATACAGTTCTTTCAAATGCTAGGCGATAGTCTGTTGTTTTATATTATGTTTTGCTGTTGCACTCGTTGGTTTTCTTTTCTTTTTTCTTTTGTTTGTTCTTATGAATTAGGGTTGTTATATATTTGGGAGCTGTTTTTGTTTTTGGGTTGAGGACCGAAGAAGTTATTTATGCTGTTTGTACCTTTTCTCGCTTGTCCCTTGAGGGCCTTGGGGCGGGTCGGTCAAGGTCAAGGTCCGTTTTAGTCTGACAGTGGTGTTTGGTTTTGTTTGTTTGCCCACATGGTGGCGTGGACCGTTTGAGCAGTGCGTTGAGGACTTCTGCTCTGTGCCACGGGGTGGCGTGAAAAAAAAGAAAATTCTGTCGAGGGCCGATTGAGCAGTGTGTCGAGGACCTCTGCTCTGTGTCAAGGGGCGACGTAAAAAAAAAAATCGGTCGAGGACCGATAAAGCGGTGTGTCGTGAAATTTCGCCCGGTGCCACGAGGTGGCGTGAAAAGGGAAAAACAAAAGACAAAAATCATTTAAGGACCGCTTGTGCAACGAGTCTTCCTTTTCGCCCTGTGCCATGAGGTGGCGTAAGAAGGGAAAGCGACAGGGAACCAATTACTTTGACCATATATGTTGACCCCGTGGTGAAAAGGAAAGAATCGCATTGGACCACGCGGTGGCTGTGCTTAACGTGCCGAGGGAACTTGTGCGAAGATCCGGTAAAATCTTCCTAGGTCAGGAATTCGGTCGCTCGGTACCACAACATGGAGTGAAGCAATATATTTTGGAGCATGAGATCCGGGCCCTAGGGAAAACAGCTCTGAGGTGAAGCAAGGACTGGAGTTGAGGACATTAAGGAGTTATTTGGGCGTTTCTTTCCCTTGTAGACCTGTCCCGGCCACAACGGTCGGTGCGTTAAAGTGGGAATTAGATGAGTGTAAGAAAAGAAAAAAAATTGATGCATCGGCAATCGAGTCTGCTTTGTCGACTCTCCAGATGGTGATTGCGCGTCCAGCGGCTCTTTTTGATCCATGCGCTGCGATTGCCGCTCAAGATGAAGTGGTCAACGTCACGAAGGAAAAGAGGGATGAAAGAGCGTTGCGTTATGAAATAGTGCCAAGGCAGTGCCGTCCGTTGTTGAACAACCCGCTCCTGCAACAGGTGTTAATAAAGCTGGTGGCGTCTTAAGAGGAGGCCGAGGTGGCGAAGGTTATTGCTAAGGTAACCAAGCGGCCCGCCCCAGTAAATCAAGGTTCGTTCACTGGACGGACGCATAAGGCTCCATACCAGAGGCGTGGCACCAATCTTAGCCCTAGATCACCTTTGGAGAGGAAGTGTTGGGTGTGTGGAAAAGGGGGACACATTTTTCGCTCTTGCCCGGACAAGCGTTAAAGATGGTGCCATCAGTGAAAGTGATTTGTTTTGAAATGGGATTCTGGATTGTCTTTGTATTTGCAATTGACAATAATAAATGTAAAGGCACTGTAAAAAATATGTGTCGTTTTTTATTTTCCCTTTTGGTAGTCTGTGGTCTCGAGGTTGGGAGAATGACCCCACAAGCGTTTTGCCCTTAGGCATGCCCTTGAGCCCGATTACTCGGGCTACGGTGGTCATTTTCTCCGAACTCGGGTTTGCAACTTCCGTTTAGGTACTTCATTCTGATCCTTTTCTTTTGGTGTTCTTGTTTTAGCCTAAAACAAAACGTCTCAAGGGAGATACGATGACCTTTATGCCATCAGAAGCGGTGGAAAAAAGCAGGCATAGGGGAATTACGATGGGTGTCCCTGGAGGGTAAACCGGGTTCGGAGAAAATGACATCAAAAGACGCTTGCTTAACCCATGTTCGAGGCATTGTTGCGGGGGGAACTCCTAACCTGCGAGATCTGTCTTTTCGCGATCCGGACTCCTTTCAAGCTGGTCAACTTCGCACCCGCATTGGACTCTGGGGAAAAAATTGGACAGGTACGAACCCGCAATGGATGTCCTTGAATGGTTGGAGCATGGGGTGGATAACAAAAATTTATGAATGTTTACAATAATTTGGCATGGTCCTCTTTATAGCATTTATTACAGTCATGTTGGAATATTAGTGAGGGTTGGGAAATTAGTTTGGTTAAGGATGGGTAAGGTTGGGGGCGTGGGTTATCTTTGGTATGATTGTTTGGATTAGCCAGCGAATTCTACGGGCGATTGCGGGGCGTAGTCTGGGGTGACTTTCCCGTATCTAAATGCTAATGAGTGTGCAGGAGGGATAATGAACTATTCGCTCATAACAGCCGTGCATCTGTAACAAGTACACAATAGACTTTGCTTGATTTTAAATAATCTAGAAGCTTTTCACGGACACTATCACAAAATAAACCGGCTAGTGAGCAAATAGAAAGTGTTACATTCTTAATCCTATTCAGACCGGGAGATCTAGAGGGGAGGGAAAAGTGTCCATGCTTACTTTGAACGTTTATACCTTTAGAAGCCTTTTAAACCAATACCCACCAAACTTCGTGACTTACCCATAGCCATAGCTTAAATACTATAGAAGTTACGGTGGCTGGGCGGAATAACCCTCCCCCCCCCCCCCTCCCCGCCCGGTCCAAGAAGAAAAAAAATGTCCGGTCTGAATATTAGAGCTTTTGTAGCTCAATTCCTAGAAAACCGTACAAGTTCAGTGTTCTGAAAAATAAAATACAGCAGCTTCACTGTCCCAAATGCGAACATTTCATTGATTCATTTTTTACACATTTCAGAAGCACGATACATAGCACAGCCATTACGTTGTCACGAATGAAATCCAAGAACAACTCCACGCTGACAAGAGTGTGCTTAATGCGCACACAGAAAGAGAAACATGGCCTAGGCAACGGCTTCACTTGTGATTGCAATGTGCCAAGAAACACACACCTTTAAACACACACCGCTTTTTAAAGTCAATAATTGTTCGACCAAATAAGTGCAGTAATTGAAAACGTATACGTTTGTGCTTTTCGCAAGGTTATTGACATTCCTGCGTGTTCCTTTTGGTTTCCCCGATGTCACTCCACATGGAAGTAGCATAATTAAGGTTTCATGTCAGTCTAAATTTGGTCGATGGAAATTTTTGTTGGATTCTATTTAGAACTAACGGTTGAGGTTCCGTTGTTACGAAATAGCCTCATAAGTTGTTACATTGTGGTTATCCTAATAATAGTCCTCAAAAATTCGAATTGCGTGACAAGTGACGGGTTGGCTGATATTTTTAGAAATATCTGGTAATTATAAGTTAAGCGAAAAATCTGCTAATACACGATAACAATTGTCATTTACACTGACTAAATAGTTAAATGCTGAACTTACGTAGATTCAAGACTCGAAGATTCAAAGTGAATTTGAAACAGTTCCAGTTCGTTTATCACAAAAGGGTTTTCGCCAGTGAAATAAGTGTCCCCCTCAGCATTTTGAGGACACGTAAAGCTGTGACCTAAATTAGAACGACCTATGAAGCCATTATCGTCATAGATATGAAGATCATAGTTGTCCTTGGTACCGAAGCTTGGCCCCCATCTAACGAAACATCGTATACCAGCCGCGCCTGCTTTTCGACTGATCTTGATCGGTTCACTCCCAGACGGATTAACAAGTGTAAACAGGAAGGAGTGGCTATCGCTCATCACATTTAAGTGAGGCTTACCTGAGTTAGGCATACCTGAGTTAGGCATAGCTGAGTAAAAAATAAATACACAACCAATCAATTTTTTTAAGTCCACAGTATAGTATATAAAGTTATCTAAAACATGGCAAAAGGGTTCAGATAAATATGTTTAAACACTTGAATACATACGCGATGTCCATGGTTTCGAGGTGTAGCCGCCGCAGATGTATTCTCCACTTTTTATCACTACAAGGGTAGGACCTTTGTTATCGCAGCAACGATGAAAATCATATGCTGTCCCTCCATATGAGGCGGTAGCTCGAAACAGCAATGCAGGAATTTTGGCACTGGGAGGTAACCACGACATAAGAGCTAAACGGTGGTTCTCATTCTTTATGATAACAGATGATTTCAAGGGAAAGATTTCTCGTTCAAGTTGAGCGATTATTCCTTGAACTTGATAGAACTTCGCTTCCGTAAGCAGCTCTTTTTGGGTCATTTTATCACTTGGGTAAAGGAGTTCACCACTACGAAGGTAGTTCAGAATGTACCTTAAGAAAAAATACAACAAAACATTGTGTATATAAGCAAGAAAAAAAAAATACTCTCGGCTAATAGGCTCCTTTAGCTTCAGCGTCTGATACTAGTAGAGTTGGAAAGCTCCAAGGAGATATTTTATCGCATTTTCTGCAATCAGGATCACCTCAATACTCCCCGGTCGATGGATGATGCGGAACCCCTCTTAGAAATTAGTACATGTACTTAGGATCACAGACCTATGGACCTCTTTATAAAACACTGCTGTTCGTGTTTTAAACATTATTTATTAGCATCACTGTTCACATTTTAGAGTAAAAATTAATTCTGCAACTGAAGATGGCATAAGTTTGCCGAAACATGTCTTACAAATTTAAAACTGTTGTGTTATTTCTTCAACTAATTCTTTTGAATTTTTCACACGCTAACGGGGCCACTAAGGCTGATTAAATTGAGGACCCGGATTTCGCTCTGTCCGCCTGGACCAACATTTCAACTCCACTAAACAGAAGACATTATACGTTCCAATAGGTTCGATTTTGACGCATTTCGGACGGACACCAACGGCACTTTTACAATAATGTGAGTACAATAATACAATAGAACTATAGTCAAAATCCATAAAATGGAAATAATACAATGCTAATGATAAACAAGAGCTGAGCAACCACTCACATACAAAGAAAAACTGTGGTTAAACGGAGGCCAGAAAAAAACCTGTCACACAAAAAACCCCTTTGGGGAAAGATAAGTGGCAGAAAATTTGGGTAGGATCCATGGCTCAAACTCTATAACCCATCCTATGAGGCCCTATATAGTACTACACAATAAGTACAATAAGTACAACATGCACTGACGTTCTTACACAGCAAAAATATAAAAACTACCGAAGACGAATGGTGCAGGCCAAGAATGACTAACCACGTACGATACTTGGTTTATAACGAAGTTACGCTACCCACAATGCACTACAACAATAGTGCCCAGCCCCTGCTGTTCCCGTGCCGTAGAAATATCAATTTCTGTCTAATTCGTCGACTACGTTACTGAAACGAAAAAAGTTCTAAATATCATTGCTTTGCTCTAAGAGCAAATCACACAGTGATCCGTTTAGCCTAAGAAAAAAAAAAGCAGGTAAGATATTAACAACACTGCAAATCGTAAAAAAGTTTTACCCTCACTGGACTTGATGTCATAAAACTTAGCTTCGGGTGGCACGAGACAAATCTAAAATAGAGGCACTGAACGCCGAGGTCAAGCTGTGCTGATTACAAATCGAGAAGGGTCCGCTTCTATTTTGTGTTGGGGGAGAGAATTGGAAAGAGTGAAAATCCGTACACTTAGAGGGATGGTGAAAGAGCAGTTGTTGGGGGTTGGGGGGGGGGGGGGGGGGGGGAGGAAATATTACTAGTGACTCTGTATTCTCTATCTACTCTATCTTTGTAAAATTGCAATTGAATTGAATTGAAAAGTAAGTACAAAAAAAAAACACAAACGGATGATATAGGTATGTTTTTATAAATCTTCTCAGATATATAACTTCTATGTATTTGTTTATCAGACGTCCCTGTTGAATGGCCATCCAAACATGACTTGGATAGGTTGGTGATCCTAAGAAAGTAGTTGCTCCTATGATATCCTACTCAACCATGCCTGGGGCTATGCCATGCTGATGAGTCCTAGGCTAACAAGAACGAAACATGCGCAGGAGATGTGTTTTGTGACTTTTCCTTACATTTATTTAAGTAATGGTCCTAGTAAGAAGTAGGCAACCTAACGGCAAGGAATGCAGAAAGGTGTTAATTGTGATATTGTTGAAATCGTCCACCTCATTGGCTAAAACATGAAAATCTACCATCACTTCGTCAGGTAGCGCATTTATTTCTCTCTAGTTTATTAATTGATTCCCTTTTAGTGAAAACTGTTGTGAGTTTTAATGCAACAAAAATTTTATGTGGGAAACATGAAAAATTAGAAGTATTTCTTGGCCATTGTTTTGGAGGCTCACGATTAGATGAAATCTTGTAACACAAAAGAAACATCATTTTAAAATATAGTTTCAGTAACTTTTATTTCAAAACCATGTTGTCCATAGGTTGATGTATTCTCAATACGAAAATTTAAACATTCTTATGTGGGGAAAGCAAAATGTCGTAGAACAATACAGGATTGCCTAGTTCTTACACGCATTGTTACTTATAATAAATATTTAACCACTATTCACCGAAGTGGAGGTGGCTAGTGGTGGACACTGAGGTGAATAGTTGTTTTAGTATAAACTAAAACAGTGTATAATATAGCACGAAAATGATGATTTTTTTTCCTTATTTATTCTTGTCAATGTTTACAATTTTCGCACTCAAATTGCTTGGTGGTGAATAGCACTTGCTATTCCGAGTTTCAGTAGCCAATCAGAGCACGCCAACAACGCTATCCACTGTTTTAGTATATACTAAATAAAAATATTGGTACTTGTGAAAAGTATTTTAATAGAAACCAGTTATCAGGGTAAGTACAACTGAGCTTGTCAACTATTCCTACTGACTGAACGCGAAGAATCAAAACTCTTTCATGGATTAAAAAATTATGTTGAATTGGTGATTTTGATTCCAAGTTTTTTTTTTTTAATATCAAATATTTGTACTTAGTTGGCATAATTATCTATGGCAACGGAATGAAGGCATCATTCTAGATCTTTTGTAAAAGTTAATCCAAGATTTAGCAAAACTTTTAAAAACTCAAGTAATTAAATTAAGGCATGGGTCTCCTGCCATTTCACACAAAAAGTGAGGGGGTGGTCTATCTTTTGAGTCTTTATCCATAAGAACGAAAAACTTTGGCAGAATAAACAGTTTGCAAATGTGGTCATTTTCGTATGCAGAAAATATGGAAATTAAATCACGTGACTTGTCAGGGCTATTTTTAGCTGAAAATTCTTATACACAAAATGGGAACACTTTTTACTATTTCCTGAAGTCTGCCATCAGCTTTATGATTTTAAGGCCACAAGGTAGATCATTTCTGTGCTTGGCAACTTTGAGATAATTTAAAAGAAAGGCAGGAAAAAAGAAATAAATGTTATGGGGGACTGGGCACTGGTATACCGTTTATTTTCAAACGTAATGAAATATTCAACAATTGCCAAGCACAGATCTTTTGTTGCTCCTCTTAGGACTTATATCTGGTAGTAGTGAAGTTTATTTACGGTTGTCATAAACTGTTCCCATCTTTGATTTTGGTTTTTGTGGCCGTATCAAGTCACGTGACCTAATTTGCATATCTTCTATATTCTAAAATTACTGCATTTGCAAACTCTTCAGTATTCCAAAGTTTTATGTTTTTATGGCTAAAGCCTCCGAAGATAGACCACCCCCTACCTTTTTTCGAAAATAACTGTTGACGCATGCCTTAATATACCCGAGTTAAGCGCGCCCTTTTTCAAAATGTAGAACGTCGTTTTACGTTACCTTCCTTGTTTCTGGATAATTCAATGTTTTAAAACAAAAAAAGGCCAATCACGTGTCATTATTATAAAACTACTCGGACGTTAAGAACCTTAGCGAAATATAGAAAGCAATCGCCTCTTCTCCCATCTCTTTTGGACCAAAAACAGAAAATATACATTTCGTCACACATTATTATTTCGCATTTGGGAGCCGAAGTTATCCACTAGATGTTTTCCGGTTCTGATTTACACTACAATGCAGTGACTTGATTATTTTTTCAGTTTTATATGGAATTTAGAGGGTTTTACACCCTATAACAACTACCAACTCCAATACCGTGTTATATGGTCATAACATATATATTTGTCAGTGATATTTATAGTTACTGTGAAAATTTAATGAATGTTGTTAAATGACTTAATTTGATTATGTCAGTCGCATATAATTAACTCTAGATAACTGGGTTCCATATTACTATTGTTCCCACACGTCACGTCCTCTGGAATGGCTTAAAAATCAGCCCGCTTCACGCACCGTTTTTTTTTTCACTTCGCTGTTTAACAAAGTTCATCGTGTAATCAAATTGTTGTTGACCGCATGTCGATCACAAGATCGATCGATCGGCAACGTTGAACTTGCGAATGATGAATTCGTTAGAACTCGCAGTCGCCTGTCATGCTTTCAAATAAGATATTTGAACTTCAGATTTGCTAAGCGTATAATAAAAGAACCATTTGTTTCAAAAACAAATATGTCCCTGGTTGGCAGATTCAGAATATCAATAGGTGGTAACTTATGATGAAGAATCCTAGTGACAAACATCAAGGCGAATCAGAAGTCATTGGTCGCAAGTTTTTGCAAATCGTGCAGATGCATGCATACATCGTGTTATATTCACTTAAAACAAGTTATAGTAACAGATGCAGATCTTCTATTTCATAGATTTTGATGTCGTCTCACCTCATCCCCACCCCGCATCCCATCACACACCTCCACCACCACCACCCCACCCCTATCCCACCCACTAAAAAAATTACAGTTCGCCACATCTAGCTTTTTGTGGTTACTAGGCTACTAGTAACCACTATGGTGTTACCTGTATAAGTAAGTAAGTAAGTAAGTAAGTAAGTAAGTAAGTAAGTAAGTAAGTAAGTAAGTAAGTAAGTAAGTAAGCAAGCAAGCAAGCAAGCAAGCAAGTAAGTAAGTAAGTAAGTAAGAAAGTAAGAAAGTAAGTAAGTAAGTAAGTTAGTAAGTCCGACTTTCCGAAGCACGAAGTTTTGCCGAGTTCACCCGATTGCTATACGATGAGACAGTTCGGATCGCTTCAGATTGGACGACTCGATTGTCAAGGCAGTTCTGTTTGTTCGTATACGCTTTGGATTCGTGGGAAAGAAAACGATGCTTTCTCGTTTTATTTACTGCTTTACCAAGCACAGCTTTCACCAAAAGTGGCCAAGTATTGTTTTCAAAGATTATTAGGATAAATAAATCGCCAAGACTTCCAGAAGCAGAAAATCACTAAATTATGATCAAGTGTTTGACTCTTTTAATCAAAGGAAAGACATTTTCATTCAAGGAAATATGAGTTTCATTCAACAGTTTCAACCTTTTATAGAAAAGATACTTTGGATCCAGCGGTCATAAAAAAAACAGTCTGCTATCAAATTACATTTCACATCAAATTTGCATAAAACAAAATTGTGTATTTGCAACAACACATTGAAGAAACTGTGAAGCATGGGAAAACTTATTATAGATGGCAAAATCAAAGCTTTTTTTTTTAAAGAATCAGCTTTATGGAAACATTTCATTTTGATTTGGTCTTGAAATCACGGAGAGGTTTTAGTGAATGCGTCACGCAACGTCTATTTAAAAAAAATGTTTGACCAATTTATAGCAATTATCACAAAAGATTTGAAAATTTAAAAAAATCCCGGATCTCCTGAATGCGATTTCATTCTTTATTGTTTTTATTACCTGTTAATTTAGGGCCTACAAAAAGTTAATGGAAATCCGGGAAGTAGGGCCGGGGGTCTCTGGGTTAAAAATCAAGGTGCGAGGGTGGGTCTAGCTGGCCGGGAAATCCGGGCGGGGCAGGGGTAAAAAAAATATTGCATCCGTTGGGGGAATTTTTTTCTGGAATAACCTATTTAACACAGGTTGCATGTGATTTAGTAACACAGGAATACCAATTCTTTATATTGATTATCAATTTTCTTGTTACAACAGTAACCACATGCAGTCCTTGACAGCCTGTTTTTAATAATATGCAATCTTGTTCGAACTGTCAAAATTACAGTCAAAATACTCAGCGCGTTCTACTTATTATTTGGGAATGACTTTCATTAATCGGGAACGGATGGCATTATTGAAATCAAACGCTGATCAAAATTCAGGTTTTAAATTGATTATGGAATCTTCCAACGGTAGCCTCATTCGAAATAACGAATGTTGATTGGTTTATTCACTGACATCGGTCAAAAGTTCACAGGCGAAATACGCAACCGTTGGTCGCTGTTGGTTTCAGAGAATTCAGTCGCTTGGACTTCATAAGAAAATTTTCTTCACTTTCAGTGAAAATTTCTCTTGCAGAACCAGCACGCTAGCATTTTAAGAATTCCTCTTCGGACATTTGTTAATGCAGAGCTTCTTTACGTCAAAAAATACTTAGTGATGACTTTTTGTTCAGCGAACAGAAATAGGTCAGATGCGTCCGCCAACTGTTGCGTGCTTTGCATGTGAACACTCGCCTGATGTCAATAACAAACCAATCAGCATTCGTTATTTCGAATGAGGCTATCGTTGGAAGATTCCAATAATCAATTTAAAACCTGAATTTTGATCAGCGTTTGATTTCAATAATGCAATCCGTTCCCGATTAATGAAAGTCATTCCCAAATAATAAGCGGAACGCGTATTTTGACTAATCAAATATTTGTAAATATGTACCTAGCCGTGTCCTATTCGTCCATATCGTCTAGTAAGTGTGTGTAGTCTTTACAACATGAGCGGCCATGTTGCATCAGATTTACAACCAATCTCACCAACACCGACACAAATGTTGTAGACTGCTTATGACACGAAAAAACGCATCTAACTATTCATTTTAGGCGAGTAAATCGAAGGAAACGTGTATGTAAATTGAGACGAAATCTTATCGAATGTTTTTAAAAACACTCATTCAATATAAAATTTTCATTTCTTTATATTATTTACCTAATGAATTGTTGGTGCTACAATAGGTGTCAAATTATAAAGAACCCTAATTATGAACACAGTGCGCAGAGGAGTCAACTTTAACTTTGATTTCTTCTTGATTTTTACCGCGCGAATCGATTTTTTTTTTTTCAGACCAAAACTGCAAACGTGACCGAACAGGCGTTCATGTTACGCGTCTGGTGAAATTGCAACACTTTTCTTCTCGGTACTTCGTGTCTCGGCTTCGATTCCTCCCAAGCAACCAGGATTTCGGCTTGAGGATAACATTTCACCCATTGTTCGCTTCATAGTTTTGCTCTGGCAAAATCGATTCACGCGGTGAAAACATTTTAGAAAATGCAGCCGCATTTGACTTCCCTGCGTCCTGTGTCGTGAAGGGCGAACCGACAGTCAGCAGGTGAATCTAAGAAAAACCCGAGTCTATACACAGCACTGAAACCGGCAGTTCATTTATGAATTGAAATGTGACTAGCCTGCCTCGCCCCCAGTTTCGCGCGGCCATTATCCGTTCGCTAATGTTTTTTCGTTTCTCGCTCGATGGACTAAGCTGGGAAAGAGAGATTGCTCGTAGTCTAATGTGACTAGGACAATCACATGACTTTTGGAGGGCATATAGTTTATTCGTGGCCCGAGCAGCCATCATTTGCGCCCGAGCGGAACGAGGGTGCAAATGATGCTACGAGGGACACAAATAAACTATATGCCCGACAAAAATCATGTGATTACTCATGCGCGTAGCGGCATGAGTTATAAAATGGGCTTCGTTTTTCTTTTTATTTTTTTTTGTGTCACGATTTTGCATGCAAATTTATTCACGCATATTTTAAATTGTGTATTTCCGGTTCCCAGCTTTGCTTTTTACACTTCCGGTTTAGTGACTTCCGGCTATTCTCACTTCCGGCAAAACATCGTTACTGAAGTGTCACGACAGCGTCTCCTACAACCCTACTCACATCAGTAATGTTCACGTCAGGTATATATTATCTTCACAACAATGACTGGCTTCATTGTGGTACAGCCTTCATTTATAAAACATTCAATAGTAACGTGGTTTACAGGTACGATGACTGAATTCTCCATGTCGGACGTCTTCTTATCTTGTTTAAATTTTTAAAATTTAAATTGCTTCTTTTCTTATAGTACATTGAAGTATAAAACAAATGTTAGATACGCATGCGCATGACAAACATTTCCCGTCATTTGGTCTTATTGGTGTATAAGTCAGTCCTGTATTTCTCCCACAGAGGTGAACGTTGCTTTTATACACAGCATACAACTTGAAGCCGAATTTGTCGCGATTCTGAAAAAACTAAGAGCTATTTTTAATCAGAGTTCTTCCGAGGCAAAAATGTCAAACATCGATCTCTCGCACTCGCAATTTATTTCCCGTTTTACTGCCGATTCTTTGTAATGTCTGTATCGGAGCAGTCCTCGCTGCCTGTGGTGAGTAATTTCAAGACTTTTTTCAAGAAAGAACAATAGAAACACACGGCAAAACAGCGTCGTTACTTCAGCCCATCAGATTTAATAAAACATCTGGACTTTGGGACTGGACTTCTGTGGATTATGGACTAGGGAATGCGTACCATATTAATGTAGATTTTTACTGACTTTATTGCTTTTTGTGGTTACTAGGTTACTAGTAACCACTATGCTGTCAGCTGTGTAAGTAAGTCCGACTTTCCGAAGCGCGAAGTTGTGCCAAGTTCACCCGATTGCTGTACGATGAGACAGTTCTGATAGCTTCGGATTAGACGACTCGATTGTCAAGGCAGTTCTGTTTGTACGTGCGCGCTTTGGATTCGTGGAAACGGTAAACGGAGCTTTCTCGTTATTTTTACTGCTTTACCAAGCACAGCTTTCACCAAATGTGGCCAAGTATTGTTTTCAAATATTATTTTAGGTATTTTCGTGGTTTGGAAAAAAATCGAGCTGTGAATCGAAGTGTTTGTTAGCAGACCATGAGCTATCCGAACTCATAATTCAAACGCCGCCAGCATTTCATCTCTGTACCTTTGACCATTCAGAACTGTTTTTTTTTTTTTGGCGAAAGCATTATTATACGAATCATTTTTCCGGATAAGATTGGCATTCTATTACACAGGAAAAGTCGGCGATTTTAGAAAGTATAATAAAAATAGGTTGCTGAATTGAATTATTTTGTGATGTTTATTATATTTTCGCAGACGCTAGCCGGTTCCTCGCAGTAATTAGGATACAATATATCGCCAAGACTTCCAGAAGCAGAAAATCACTGAATTCTGAAAGGTGGTTGACTCTTTTAATCAAAGGAAAGACATTTTCATTCAAGGAAATATGAGTTTCATTCAAAAGTTTTGACCTTTTATAGAAAATATATTTTAGATTCAGTGATTATAAAAACAGCTTGATATCAAATTACATTTGACATAAAATTTGCACAAAGCAAAATTGTGTATTTGCGACAACACTTTGAAGAAACTGTGAAGCTTGGAAAAAACTTATTACAGATGGCAAAATCAAAGCATTTTTTTAAAGAACCAGCTTTAAGTTATGGAAACATTTCATTTCGATTTGGTCTTAAAATCACGGAAAGATTTTAGTGAATGCGTCACGCAACGTTTATGTACAAAATGTTTGACCAATTCATAGCAATTCTCACCAAAGATTTGAAATCTTTAAAAAAATCCCGGATCTCCTGAATGCGATTTCCTGTTTATTTAGGGCCTACAGAAAGTTAATGGCCATCCGGGCAGGAGGGGGTATCTGGGTTAAAAATCAAGGTGCGAGGGTTGGTCGGCCTGGCCGGGAAATCCGGGCGGGGGAGGGGTAAAAAAATATTGCATCCGTCGGGGGGGGGGGGGGGGGGATTTTTTCTGGAATAACCCATTTTACACTGGTTGCATGCGATTAAGTAACACAGGAAAACTAAATCTTTATATTGATTATCAAATTTCTTTTTACAGCATGTCATCTACTGCCTATTTTTTTAAGTAGTCTTTTCAAATGTAACAGAAATAATTCACAGCTTGGAAAGTTATAGACGAGTGTGGATTTGATCGGAATCAATAAATTAAATGTTAAAAGCGAGCACAGAAAAATTGGTAACTTCAATCACGCGTCTTAGGCCCCGTTTACACGGGTCCGGACAAATTTTTGCACGGACGAATTTTGTTCCTAGACCAGGTGTTTACATGGATCCGTGCAAATTTTGTTACAGATTGCAGTGGTGTTTACACGGAACTTGCACACTTAGCCGTTCAAAAATTCGTCCAGTTCCGCCGGTCCCGTGTAAACGCAAGGTGGAACCGTGTAAGTTTTTGTCCGTGCAAAAATTTCTCCGGACCCGTGTAAACGGGGCCTTAGAGTCTCTTGCGCATGAGTATAGGCTAAGTGTAGCCTCTTGTTATCATTATCATCAATACACAAGGCCAAATCGTACAAATTCATTTAATATGAAAAAAATGTTTAACAGAAACAGGGCCGTTAATGCGTTTGCAGCCCGTCAAATTCAATATCGCCCGCCACTCACGCGTGTTTTCTCGAAGGCAGTTTCTTATTTGGCCGTGTATATTGATAATAATTATATATCATGAAAAGTGATTGTTGTCGGCTTACCGGAAGTGTGTACCATCACGGTCGATAAAATATGCTCCATCTTCCTCGTCCGGTTTCAACTCATGCCTTCCAGAAAACATCGCACACAGCATGGAATCCGGGTCCTTTCGCAGAGTATCCAGGGTTGTTTTGTATAACATACCGCCAACGTTCAATTTAACCGAGCTCCCGAAGTGTACTTGATTCAGGATCTTTGTCATCTCTTCGAAGTCTGATTTTTCTCGTGTGACCTTTTCAAGGTCTTGCTTCAGTAATTCGTGCACTTCACCGGTTAGCTTTTGCGCCTCGGACATTTTGGTAGAAATTAAAGCAGATGAACTCAATTGTTGTCCCTCTTTCGCAGCCATCGGCTTGATTCTTCCTCGGTACTTCCGCCTATCGTCTTTGTGAAAGTGAAACTATTGAGCCTACGTACCTATTCCCTAGCGGTCAGCTTTAGCGGTAACGATCTTATGTAATGCTCATCAAGGGTCCCTGGATTCCACAGCAGCACTTAATAATGTGTAATTTTCATAAAACCGTTCAGACCTTTTGGGGCCCGGTTAGCTTGTTGCAGGAGTTAAGATTGTGGAACCGGCTTGCGCACGAACGAACGGGGGAAACTGGGGAGAGGGGACGAGGTTATCTAACTTAGTGTCCGTCTATTAATTATTAACTACAAATTCTAATTTTGAAACTTCACTAAATCTTCAATATTTCTTATTTCTCTTAATTTTACAAATCATTTGAGAAAAATAATTTCCTCCCAAACATACCCAAAAATCACCCAAAAATTTACAAAATACCCATAACATAGATTCACGAGATGACCAAAGAGTTTTTGTATTGCTTGAAACGTAAATTTATATAACGAGATATTTCCATTAAAGCCATGTCAAGTGGCGGAAAAATGAGTTCGAACATATGTGACCCTCCACGAAAAAAAAAAAACAGGGACAACGGTGCTGATACGCTCGCAACACACTTCCACTTTAAAACATATAAATTAGTTTTAGCCCACTTAAAGTGTGTCCAAGGAAAACGCCAAAATGTTTCAGACGCCTCTATTTAATTAATTTCCCTAACACGTTTCGCGGCCCTATTTACCATAGTATACAACGAATCAGGAAAAAGAAGGTTTTTGACTGGAATGGACTGCATGTGCTTTTGAAAAAACATACCGGGCCAAGTTAGCGCGCGGACCATTTTCTTTCTTTAACCAAGAGCAATTTGATTGGTTCCCTGCTTCCAGAATATCAGCTCATATCTTGCACGTTTTAGAAGTCGACAAATTAAATACGATAAATTATGTTTCTGTTGTTTGCCAAGTTGGCTCCACGCCCATGTACTGTTGTTTAGTTTATGATATGCACTTTCGACTTCACACAAATGGTCCTCCGAGGAGCGACACGTGATCTTTAGATTGTGTATCATGTCATTTGCTATGAAGTGTCCCTCTGGTATGATCCTAAAAGTTGTCTGCTTAGCTGAAATGAGAGGAAGCAACATGGCATAATAAAAAAATATAGAAAAAAAAACATGTTCAGAGCTAAGTAGTCAAACCCTTTCTTCTCAAAGGATGACTGTACATTAAGTTGTAATTTTACTTCAACGGGGTAAATAGACCTTTTGATGCAATGTTGGTTTTGGGACAAACACAATGTTTATCTTTATATTAAGACATCGAGCTCTTTCTCTCACTCCAAAAGCAGCAACAACAACAACAACAACAACAACAACAAACTGGCTAACGAACAAACAAGACTTAGGTATTCCCTCCAAGTTTCGCGGTTAGTTCGTCTTCTGTCATTCCACGAGGCACCAGCGAGCTGAGAGAAGAGGATGGGTTCGTGTTAAGATACTTGTCGAGTTTTTCTGCGGGTAAGTGGTCTTGCTTTGCTTTCACCTGTATGAAACAAAAATGAGAGAAAACTGAATTAGCCCATCTCTGTTGCTGTTTTTTACGTGGAGTCATCGAAATTCTAAAACCTAAAGCAGCGATCCTACAAGGCGGTTCTTCTTCATCTTTGTCTGTTTTGCTGTCTGCACAATATTATATGGCCTACGGACGTGACATTAAGCACGTGTTCAGAGTGTTCTGAAAATGAACTAGCTTTTGCTTACGATTACGCTTGGTGCAATGTAGCTTTGGTGGTCTGCGATATTTCGTCAGGCTTTTCTTCGTGGCCGCGAAATTTCGTCTGCCTGAACTCTCGCCTGTGCGATATTTCGTTTGACTAAGCGAAATTTCGCCGCCGTTATGGCGAAATTTTCGTTTCGGCTAGGCAAAGTTTCGTTTTCGCTTGGCGAAATGTCGCCGACATTTTGGCGATATTTCGTTTGACTTAGCGAAGTGTCGCCGACATTTCGGCGAAATATCGTTCCGAAATTTCGGCGAAATATCGTTCCGAAATTTCGGCGAAAATTTGGCGATATTTCGCGAGAACAATGGGCGAACTTCGGCGAAGTTCGTTTGCATTACTTTTTGACAGTACTATAAGTTTGCTTATGGAAACGTTGTGGTCATTGCCGGATTAGGCTATTTCATTGTACAGCGGTACGAAATATCAAGGATTTTTTTGTTATGCATGCATGGTATTTTAATTGAGCTTCAAGTGCCCTTCGTTTCCCTAGATTTATATTTAAAATTTTAGCAAATAGTACTACCTAAGAAACTAGTAGTAATTGGAAATTAGGGGAGTGCGTTCGACAGGGAAAGGGTGATGGTACGAGAGGGTGAGGAAGTGGGAGGTGGAGGTGAGGGCCAATAGGCGGTGGTGGTGGGAAGGGGGGGGGGGGGGGCTGGTCAAGGAGTGGCAGTTATTATATCGTTGTCATATTCTCTGGATATTTTTAGTTTAGAACTATAAAATCCAAGTCTTGTTTTGTTTACATAAAATCGCTTTTCAACCTATGAAATTAATGAACAAACACATAAAAATGTACAACAAAATCTTCTTTTGAAAAAAATTTATTCAAATATTCGTTAGTTTATGTTTAAAAGCAAAAATAACCTGATTTGGCAATAGCAGTTATTGTAAAATTTGACGTCTACAAGTCACAGTCCTCCATCTTGTGTACCCATATGCCCAGTCACTGCCTCAGCTCAATTATCAATTATCATATGGCTTCCATGAAAGACAGCAGCTTCCTGTTGCACTTGCATGGGCCATAAAATTCACAAAAGTCAAGGACTTACCTTACCTAAGGCATGGGTAGATAACCTGAGAAAAGAAGAAGATAAGAGCAAAAAAACTTGAAGTGAGGGAAAATTAAATTCGGAGTAAATTACTTTTAACACACGTTTGTCCTACTTTAATACCTAATTGACAAATTATATTATTGCAAGTCTTATGATAACTATTAATCGGGGGAAGCACATACATTCCCCTAGCTGTAAAACCATGTCTAAACACTTTGGTTGGATTATAACAGAACTAATGATGGTGTTTAGTGTTATGAAATCTATTGTGCCAATGCCATTCGGTCTAGTCTGTCTTCCTCAGTCAGTCGATACAGCAAAGTATTTGATGATTTTAAACTTGTTAACCGCTCATAGGTCATTGGCTCGATAACATATGATGATAATGTTTTATTCCTGCTAAGAGCTACATATGAGACTCCTGGAGTTTTATATTGATCGAGTCTCACAAGTCTGAGCGCTGAGGGAAGTTGAATCTCCTAAGTAAAGCAGCTGAATTGACACATCACAACTCGCTATCGTAGCCGGGGCGAATCGCAGCGTGTTACCTTGAAACACATCACTGCACAGTTTTCTGATAAGTAGCTTCAGTCATATATTCAAGGCGAAGTTCGAATAAATCTACAAAACTTCACTTACCTTGGGGAAAACTGCGAAAAACAGCAAAGGCAGAAGAAAGCACGAACAAAAACAGAAAACATGGTCGTCGTGAGTCGTCGTCGAAAGTAATTTCACTGCACTTGTAAATACCAGTTCCCGGCGGCCGACATGAGATCGAGGCCATTTGTGCCAGCCAGCCAGTCCAAGATGGCGTCCAAACCCTGAAATCATATGGCATCGCGATCGATACCCGCGAGAAAAAGGACTGAAATAGTATGCGTCTTCCTTCGTCGAACGCAAATATATAAAATCGAATGTTTGGTGAATAAAAACGACTTAAATGTACCCTGTTGCTGTGTTGTATTCTTTGTAGTTTGCCAGCTTCTCAGGCCGATTTGAAGCGATTGCAGCGAGTTTCAGTTTTGCGAGGTTTTCCGTTAATACATTTTATAGGGAAGGCAGGAAGTAAGGCTGTGACTATGTCTACACTATTCCGGATAGCTCTTGCGCCGGCACGAAAACCATACCGGATAGGCCTTTCGTTCACACATGAAACGCTAGTTTCGGAACGATTTTTGTTCCGGAGCGCCGATGCGACGCGACGCTCGTTAACCCTATTCGGCCTGGGCTTTTTTGGAGTTCCTGAGCCTGGGGGGACACATTGTCCTTCGTAACTTCAAGAACATTAAGGCTATAACAATGAAACCTAGAGGGCACATGGTACGTCCAAAACTGTCTCCTTTGCGGTCCGCACAATGGAACGATGACGTCGTATGACGTAGTAATTAGGTAATTAGTTATACAACCGCCATCTTGAATCCGCCATCTTGGATTTCTGAATTTTTTTAAAACCTCTTAAAAACCGTCCAAATTGACCCAAAATAAATCAAAACCAATAAATAAACGCTAAATGACGTAAAAAATGCAAAAGTTATACCAATAAACATTGTTTTTCTTCATTCAAAGGTATAAATATGCAAATTTCCAAAAACATGGCTGTCAAAATCTTGTTGCCATGGAAACGTCAAGTCACGTGATCAAAAAATTGTCATATGAAATTGTTGCCAGATAAATTATAGGAAAAGTCACAATGTTTGATGGCGTTTGAATACATATTAAAGAAGTTATGAATGTTGAAAGTTAGCGCGGGCACTTTGTGCTTTCACTCGGAAAAACACGCTGAAATTGATCTACAAAATAAAACACAGAATACAACACAGCAACAGGGTTAGTCATTTTTATCCCCCCCCCCCCCCCCCCCCCCCCCCTCCAAAGAAAAAGCATTCGATTTTATACCGCTAATATCGTGACGGTGTTCTCTTATCTTTAGCTTGGGCGGCCTGTGCTCCAAGTACTCTTCGGTGTAAAAACCGAAAATGAAAATAAAAGATCATCCAGTATTGCTATTAAACTCAACTTTACTCTAAAAGGAAATGACAAATAAGCCTCTGCGTTCAATAAGCTTTCAACTCAACTGGCGAACCATTGAGACGCTGTGCTACTAAAATGTATACCTTTCACGTTCAATAATCTAAATCAAAGTCCATCTTCTTCATGTTCACTTCCTTCGCTCAAGCGGCACAGTCGGTTCGCCTCGCTACGGCAAAACTGCAGTGGACACGATCATTTCATTTGATCAAGAGTGATCCGAAACTAATCCTCTTCACCTTCAGAGGACTGTAAAGAAACATATTAGGCGCTTTCTTACATTTGTACAGCCAAAAACCTTGGCAAAATGACCATCACGCCAAAGGATTTTAAGGGAATTATAGCGTAAACAAACCTATTAATGTGTCAACCTATCTACGTTATTTACGTCATCACTCACTCCCACTCGCCCCAGGCTCTCCAAAAATTGGAGCAACTTTTCAACCGAAGTGACGCATCTTTGAGCGGTTAAAAACGATTTTCTTCTTCTTCCTCAGGAAAGGATTATTATTTTCGTTCTTTGGACATAATAAACTACTCAAAAACGAAGAAAAAATTACATTTCATAGGCACTTTAAAGGCGGCTAAGGCTTTCAAGGCTTGAAACACAGCAACCAACCCCCACCCTATTTGAAACACGGTGGTTTAATTTACACACAGAGTTAATTCTCTGATTCCTTGTTTGTATCACCAGTGCTACGTGGCTCAACATTTATTTGTACCCTTTACATTCTCATTGCCACGAATTACCACCTTATTACCCACGATCTGCTCCCGTACGGCCTCGTGGCTCAAGCGGTAGAGCGACCGAAGATCTAATCCGGAGGTCGTGGGTTCGAATCCGCACCGAGGTCAAAGATTTTTTTCTTTCCCTCGTGTGGTCCCTCATTTCCTTACTAGGGCTAACGCTCAGTACAGGGAAGTTTATGAATTGACCTTAGCACTATAATTTACACACAGAGTCAATTCTCTGATTTCTTGTTTGTATCACCAGTGCTACGTGGTTCAACATTTATTTGTATCCTTTACATTCTCATTGCCACGAATTACCACCTTATTACCCACGATCTGCTCCCGTACGGCCTCGTGGCTCAAGCGGTAGAGCGACGGAAGATCTAATCCGGAGGTCGTGGGTTCGAATCCTACCGAGGTCAAAGATTTTTTTCTTTCCCTCGTGTGGTCCCTCATTTACTTACTAGGGCTAACGCTCAGTACAGGGAAATTTATGGGTTGACCTTAGCACTATAATTTACACACAGAGTTAATTCTCTGATTCCTTGGTTTAATTATACGTCCGACGGTTCATCGTACGCACATGCTCATTTGAGTGACCATATATAACGTAATATTTCATTTTAACAAAACGTTAGACACATTTTACTGCTTATGACCTCTTTTTTGTAATTATTTTATTATGGTTTCCTGTGTGGTTATGTTGTAAATAACAATACTTTCCGACAGTCTTTATTTTACCAAATACAGATTAAAGACAATTATGGGAAGCATATTAATATTCGTGATCCGAGGTTGATCTAAAAGTCTATTTTGAAAACTTCCAGTTCAGTGATCTCAAAAGGGTCTTCGTCGGTGAAGAAAGTGTTTTTGTCAGCGTTTGGGGGAAGGTCAAAACTATTTCCAAGATCACTCTGGCCCTCAAAGTCACCATCACCGGTCACGCCAATCACGAGGTCAAAGGTATTCTTTGTCGCGAATCTTGGCCCTAAATCATCTTTGTATTCTATACCTCCATCAGCACCTACAGTTGGACTGATCTTGGCCGGTTCACTCCCAGAAGGATTAACCAGTGTGAAAAGGAAAGCCCTTTTGTCCACTATGGCAATATAACTCTCGGCTGAGTAAGAAATAGAAACACATCATGTACTAGTAATAAAGGTTAGGAAATGCGGGCGAGGACGATGCATTCCCGGGGGGGGGGGGGGGGGGGGGGGGGGGGGGGGGGGGGGGGGGGGTACTTCCTAATATACGCTATATAGGTATGTGCCGCCCGATAGGGTAGGGTTTTTGAGGTGCTCAGTCCTTAAATAGGGTATCCTTTTTTGTATTTTTGGCATTGTGATCCGTAGATATTCCTTACATAGGGTCACTAAATTGCAGTATCCACCCCAACGCGCAAAACGAAAAAGATATGGTCTGTTAAAACTGGGCCTTAAAAAGGATATCAAATCTCGATTTTCTACCCTTAAATAGGGTCAGGGTTTAAGAACCTTGGCGACACACACCTATCCTAAATTGTCGGGAGTACCCCCGACCCCCCCCCCGGATGCATTGTGCTTTTGGTTTAATAACAATGTAACAGAGGTGTACTAAGTTGTAATCAGTGGCGCATTGAGATTAATTCAAAAATAAGGGCGTTATAAATTTTGGCTCTTTGGGTAATGAAATATTTTGGGGCCCAAAGGGAAAAATGTTTTTGCTTCGCGGGGTTTAAATATTTGCCCATAAGGGTAGCACGGTCCCCTCTGCCCCACCCCCCTTTTCCTCCTCTATATTTGCCACTTATAATTTATTTGCCAGCAAGTGTACGTGGAGGTGTTGCATAGAGTACATTGCATGAGACACTAGTTCCATTGTTTTGTTTTGTTTAGTTATACTAATACGCTGTAATTGTTTCTTGTTGTTTCTCGATGTAAATAAAATCACTCTAGGTTATAAATTGTGGGTGTTGATTGAGTCAAGATGAATTGATGTAACGCAACAATGATTTATTTAAAAATTATAACATGCAAAACTTGAAGATGTCATTTGAATGAATAATAATGAAATCAAACAAATACGGCACTTGTTGATATGCATAAGTTGAAATATCACTGAATTGAAACTGAAACGAAACGACTATATTAATGTCTTCGCTGTGCTTGGTAAGATTTTTAGAGAAACACAAGGCTTGCGCGTGATAGATCGTGATAGCTTGTGATTTCACCGTGATAGCTCTGTGTTTTGAGCGAGGCTTGTTACAATACAGTTGACTTATTTCGTGGTGAACAAAGTTGTGTAATGGTATAACTGTCGCAAAACTGCGCCGATATTTCATAAACAAACTGAAGTGGGTGACAGGCTGACAGCGGGTGTGAAATTACGCAAACACGCACGACGAAAAATCAAAAGCTTCTCTTTACGTACGTAAAAGCAGCGGTATAAAAAACGTCACTGTATTACGATTATGATACAACAAAATAATCTTTATAAGTGTAAAAACCTTGAAAATTTACTAAACTGCAGAGATAGAACAACGCTCCCGCTCCAAGGACGAACAACGCTCTCGCTCCACGCTTCAATGAGATCAAGGACGAACAGATCGGACGAACAACAATCTCTGACTACACGCTTGTCAGATCAAGGACGAACAACACTCTCGCTACACGCTTAAAGTAAAGGACGAACAGATCTAACGATGCTCTCGCTCCACGCTTGACTTCAAGGACGAACAGATCGGACAAACAACACCCTCGCTTCTCGCTTGAGGCGGAATGAGGCCGGAAAATGACATCCAACGCGACATGAATAGGAAACGTCCCAGGTTGACACGCTCGATTTGGATTGGACGGCGCTGCTGCTATGCGTAAGTTTCATGCGATCCAAAGTCCAAATACGCGTGATGCGCGTGATAAAATTGCGTTCTTTGCATTCCAATTGTATTCTATACATTCGTAGTGGAAGTCCACGCGAATATAGTCTCCTACGCAGCCGTTATTAGGGCCCAAAAACGGCTGCGTAGGAGACTAACGCGAATAGAGCAAAAATCGAGTCAGGGCCAAACTACATAACTGCCGTGCATGCGTTTGTAACAGCAACGTTGAGATTAGGATTGCGGGCTCCTCTTGTCGCCCGCAATAAGCATATCGTAGGGCGGGATACAGCGCAAAGATTTAAGTTTGGTTAGGCCTATAGCGCGAAAGGTAAAGCACATGCAAAGGGGACACGGAAAAGGGCCTTGATTATGTCACTCTTCTAGTGTTTTTTGTTTTTGTTTTTGTTTTTTTAATTTTACTGCTGATGATTTCCAAACCAGAATACAAAATACATCGCAGTAAAAAATAGGTACATAGATAATGGTAGACAGGGAGACAGACAGACAGTGCAGATAGACAGACAGACAGATATACAGACAGGTGGATGGACAGACGGACGGAGAGACAGACAGAGATTACAGCTTACGTGATCGCCATGATCGCGAGGTGTAGCCACCGCAGATGTATTCTCCACTTTGTATCACTACAAGAGTAGGGCCTTTGTTATCACAGCATCGATGAAAGTCTGCTGGGGTTCCTCCGTCTGTGGTAGCTCTAAACAACAGGGTACTGCTAGCACCTGGAGGCAACCACGACAAAACAGCTAAACGATGGTTTTCATTCTTTATTATAACAGATGCTTTCAACGGGAGGAGCTCCAGTTGCAGTCGAGAGATTATTCCTTGAACTTGATAAAACTTTGCTTCTTTAAATAGCTCTATTTGAACCATTTTGTCACTTGGACAAGTAAACTCACCATTGCGAAGGTAGTTTAGGATGTACCTTAGCACGAAAAAAATATAAAAAAAAATGTTACATTACTAAAATCACGAAGAAGAAAATGGTAACGGACAATTTTTGGATTTATTAATAGTTACGTTATTATATAAAGTGTATGCGAATCTTCATTTCATGTTAAGTAAGAAATAAGTATTTACTTCCTTATTTCAGTACTTCAGTATCCATCATCTATTTGAATTGCGAACGATGTTTGCATATTAAAGTTAATGAGGCTGGCACCATTTAATTTTTTGCCTTGGGGTGTATGTTTTGAAATCAAAATTTCGCAAGAAAGACATACTTCGATTGCTTTCATACTTCACCATGCTTATGAAATGTGATTAAGGTTTTATTTTTTACAGGTTTTCAAGCAACGGCGATTACCATAGCAAAAACAGCGTACCGCCTTTGAATGAATGAGCCAGGAAAATCCGAAACAAGGACATAAAAAGGCAAGAAAGTAAACAAAGGTATATGAGACACTGAACGATTAATACATATATGTTATTTGCCGGCCGGGAGGTCCGTATAGGAAAAAACTGTGCCCGAGGTGTTGAGTACGGCCCGAGGCCTGCGGCCTCGGGCCGTACTCAAGACCGAGGGCACAGTTTTTTCCTATACGGACCGACCAAGGCCGGTAAATAACTTATTTATTTTTTTCCTACTTCAATTCAGCGATTTGCCGAGAAAATCGTGATACACTTGTACAACTTTCCAAGAAATCATGTCTTTACGCGCCGTGTCAAGCAAAACTGACACAACGCGTGCAAAACCTCAATTAACTCGGTAATCTTCACAACTTTTTCATTCATAAACAAAAGAACTTACTTTGCAAAGTGAACTCATTTCTATTAGTTTATGTCTCTCGGTAGAACAAACGGTTGTTGTGTTTGCTTCTGGTGAGGATAGAGAAATGTTCTTGCTTACAGCGAAGCCGTGGAAAGCTGAAGATTAACTTTAAAAACTTTTCAAATTTTTGTATAAAAGAAAAGTCGAGCGTAATTCATTCATAGCAGTGCGAAAGCTTGAACTGAGCTATTCCAATTTTAAAATCATATTTTCTTGAATGAAAACTTACAGAATTTAGATAAAAGAAGGTAACAACTGCGAAATAAAAGCATTCAAACCGAGCAATGTAGTGAAAGTCCTGATTATCTCGTAAACCGATCGCGAAACTGCGTGTATTAAAATTTATATCGACAACGAGCTAGTACAAAACTAGAATCAAATGAGAAATTTAAGCAATTTTAATTTAATGAAAATTAACAGAATATCGATTAGAAGAAAAAAGAAACGGGAAAATAAGAACACTTGAATCAAATGGAGTCAAAAACTTTGTAAACAAGCGCAAGATTGTCTACCGTAATTACAGTATTTTTTTAACCAAAAACCGCTTTGTAAAAAAAAAAAAAAAACGCCGAACAAACTATGAAATCAACAAATCATAAAATCCAAACTTGTACTCGCCTTTTTGAGGAATAACATTGACCTTTAATTTTACGGCTGATTTCTCCTTCCACCCAGTAGTTTAATCTCTCTTTCTTCATTGGGTCTTTTTGATACCTCGTCTTTAGCGTGTTTTCGGATCTTTGTATGTCAGCCGACCGATCAGCCATGCATCAGGTGAAACTTTGCTGGTTTTCTTCATAGTTTTCTTCATTTGTGTCGTTAAGTATTTTATCTGGCCAATAAAATTCACTTTCGCTTTGGTAGCTTTCGTCTGGGTCCATAATTAACGGGAAAATTCAATAAAACCAGGGCTTACAAGCTTACAGAACAACGGAGTCACATCACTCACGAAAGGCTCACGCTGAAAGCGTTACCGTGCCCGTGGGCAGAGATAGGAAAATCCGGACCGCGCTAAGAACCAATCAGATTGCAGGATTCGTTGCCGTGCCCTCTTGGAAAAAAATAAAATACAGTATATTTTGTACAGCTATTATATTAGTTATATTAATAAGAGTCTCGGGGGTCACTTTGCTATTTGTTTCTCAATAGACCAGTTTCGATTTCGCTATGGTCGCTGAATGAAAGTATTGAAGGCGCATTTTTACAGGGTTAGCCTCAATCTGAAGTGATAAATTCACAAATTCAGGCGAGAAGATGACCTGTTTAGAGCTCTGTCTTTTGTTTAATTTTCAAATTTCACGCTTCTTCTGCCGGTATTTGTGAATATTGTCGAGTCTAACCCTGTATCAATGTGTCATTGGTGTTTGAATTCAGCGGTAGTTTTAAATACGAAAATGGCTTATTGATGGTTTGCACGTGACGTCACGGCAGCCATGTTGGTGGTCAAGAACAAAAGCGTTTCTCTCCGCTGGGAACTAAACTCTATTTTCATGCAAATTCTGCGACAAAAATTGTATTGTACTGACCACCAACATGGCCGCCTTGTCACGTGGTTGCAAACCAAGAATCTAAACTAAGTTCAGTGAACCAAGAACTATCTGGCTCAGTCCAATAGTTATATATACTTCTCCTCAGTTTATTTCTTAAATAATACAGATCCTTTTAACTTGTAGCACTAATTGTTGGACCGCCATTCTTACAATATGTTGCATCTGTTTGACAAGTCCCAACCCAACGCAACATTAGGGAGCTTTAAGCCTGGTTTCCATATAATCGCAACGATCGCAACGATCGCAGCGATCATTACGATCGACGATCGTTGCGATTCTCGCGACCCTTGCGATCATATGGAAACCAAAACGTTGCGATCGTTGCGATCCGTTGCGATTGCGATCGCAGAGATAGAAAATTTTCTATCTCTGCGATCGCAGTCGCAAGGATCGCAACGATGGAAATTAATTAAAGAACAATAGATTTTTAATTAAAGAACAATAGATTTTTTTTAACCGGGTTAGGTTTATTTAAACCACCTCGCTAGGTGGTTTAGTACAGGTTAACTTTCCCGATTTGTCAATCATCTTGGCTTAAGCGGTAATTTTTGGCTTCCTGTTGAATTCGTAGACCTTCGTAGGGACGACTTTCAATTTCAAATAGAGAAAGGAAAACAGTCGTGTGTTTTTGTTCTCCACAAAACCTATAATTTGATCATTTGACGATGTTATTTTGCAGGGAATAACAATATGTAAAATGCACGTGCAGAGGCATTGTTTTCGCTCATTAATCGTATTGTTTTGTGCAGCTCTCGCTAGCAAATGATAACATGATCTCTCACGTTCAAAGTTCAACCTTCTGAAGTGCGGCCGCTCAGAAAAATAAACTCGGTTATTTCACTTTTCACCGAGTTATTTTAACCGGGTTACTAAAAAAATAACCCAGTTAACTCACCAAGTGCGGCCGCAGCCAATGTCAAATGACTAAATTATAGGTTTTTTGGAGAACATGAACACACGACGGTTTATTTTCCTTGCTCTATTTGAACTTGAAAGCCGTCCCTACCAATTCAGCTCTTGTACAATTCCAGTAACATTAGGCAAATTAAACAATTCGGTGCAATTTCAAAGTAGTTTAAATTAGCGTAAATTCTTTTTTTTTTTTTTTTTTCAATGACGTTTTCTTTGGCGTTGCCGTCGTGGTTGCTAAAGCTCCCTATTATTGCAACAACACGCAACATTATTATACATTGGTGTCACTAGCTCGATTTTGATTGGCTATAAGCACGCAGCTAATTATTGCTTGCTGTTTCTGTTACGTCATACCTACAGACAATGAATTTTATATATGTAGAAGTGACGTCATACTTACAGACAATAGTTTTATGCATGCAGAAGTGACGTAAGTTGTTTACTTACAAGTTGACTGCTGTGCATTGATCACTTTTTTGTGCGCGCTCTTGTCTTTACAAGTGCAGCTCAGGAATATGCATAATAAAACAATTATTGGATTCGGTTTTCGCATGATAGCGATAATTATCAAGGCCTCAGTTTGTGCTATCTGCCGAAGCCGAAGATAACACAAACTTTCGCAGATAACACAAACTTCGGCAGATAACACAAACTTTGGCCTTGATAATTATCGCTATCATGCTCAACCTCATCCAATAATTGTTAATTGTTGTACGATGCAATGCTGATTGTCACGCGTTTGTCACGCAAATGAGAAGTATTCAGCCTGTATAATGTTTACATGTATAAGCGAACTGAAAGCAATTTTACTTAAAAAAAAAAGAAACGAAAAACTAAAGAAACTAAAGCAAGTAAGTTACATTGTAGTATTCGCAAAGGCTCGACGTGAGTGTGGTCTGAAAATTTGACGAGATCATACGTACATATTATGGACATCTGATCTGATACATTACCGGAAGAGTTCAGCATCGCGGTCGATGAAATATCCTCCATCTTCTTCGTCGGCTTTTAATTCGTGCCTTCCAGAAAACATTGCGCTCAACATCGAATCCGGGTCCTTTCGCAGGGTATCCAGTGTGGTTTTATATATCTTACCGCCAACATTCAACTTGACTGTGCTGGCGAAGTGGACTTCATTCAGAGTTTTCGTCAAGGCTTCGAAAGCTGATTTTTCCTGTCTCACATTTTCAAGGTCTTGTTTCAGTAGGTCGCGTGCTTCATCCATTAGCTTTTGTGCGTGGGTTGTTTTGGCACTAGCTAAACCAAATAAGCTCAAATCGCCATTGCTTTTGGAAGCCATGCCATTAAGTTTCCGCTATTTGAAAGCGAAAGCTGAGTGACCTTCGTTTCCAGTCTCACCAGCGCGGCCAACCTCGTTCTCAGGATCTCGCCTCACCAGATTTGCGATGTATACATCAAGTGGCCTGGTATACGTTTTCTCCAACAGGGATCTCCGTAAGCGGGCTTGAGTATTTTTTCATATCAACAGGCAGCCCGGTTGTAAAAACCGGGATAAAATAAGATTAGCATCAGTCCGACCTATTTTTAAGGCTTTTGCGTTAAAAAATGATTTGTCGATGCTGACTGAGTAAAGATATAATAATTTTTAGAATTACAGCAAAGAAAATCATGAGTTAATATTTTTGTGCACGCCATCACGTACACAATTGCATCCCGTTAACCAGGCTGAAATTTTCCATATGAACACACGAAAGAGTTCGTCCCTAAGCCCGCCAGCCCGGTTATCGGGCTCAGTATGAAGAGATCCGTTAAAGGAAACGACAAGAAAAGAAAGACCCCGGTCGAACCTGATCACGTGACTCTCTGTGACAAAAAATTATCCATCGACCAGGGTCAACTATTTATTTTTGTTGATCAAACCAACAGGAGGTTAGCGAAAGCGAGTCACTCATCATATTTGCTCAAACACAAGTGCAACAAAGCCGTGTACATTTGCAAATCTTTCATTTTTTTTCATAAAGATCAAATGGGCCGGATTCCTTCGAGAAAATTTATCAAGTTGTAGTACCTCTGAAGTAAGCTGTGGATCGACTTTTCCCCTACTTCATGTGTCCTGAACAAAGCATAACTTTAAAAAACATTACACGTATTCTCCCTAAAATGATACTTTTACTCCAGTACAAGTATATTTTATAACTTTTGACTTTGCTTGTAAACAAAATGCGCTACGTGAAAATATAATCTTATCAACAAAACTGTCAATGCCGGTCATTATTTTGCTGTAAATTAAGTCAGGATTCTCGGCAAGTCAGCCGTCTGATAGCATTTTGTTTTTGTTTTTAACATGCAAACTGACTGGTCTCAGTTCGGTTCGTGGATCCAGTGGATCCACCAGGGGGTGGGGGAACCAGTGGATCCATCAGGGGGTGGGAGATCCAGTGGATCCCCCACTGATTTTTCCAAAGTTTGCTAATTTATGTATGTGCTCTTTCCAGCCGTATCGATGTTTTTTTCTGTCCGAACTGAAGCTAAAAAAAATGAAACAAATAGAAAAACTACGAGGTGGTTAATTGTTTGGGTAGATAGGAAGTGTCAAATGATCAATGAAGGACTTTTCAGGAAAAAAAATATCCAGCTTTGTTTATATTTTAATTATTATTATTATTATTATTTTTAACTTGCCTTGTGCGTTACATAGGTCTGAAGTTTGTTCGTTTTATGTAAATTCCGGCACATCTGATTTTTAAAGGGGCTATGTCACCTATTTAAAGTATCACTTGGAAAAGACAAAAACGTTTTATTTTAAATGGAAACCTAAAATTAATGGTCCACTAGTTTCGTTAACAAATACTCTACAGCGCACAGAAACTAGTATTCGTTATCTTTGGCTGCCGATGGCCAGGATGGAAATGGATTGCAACTTGAAAAAATTGGCCAATTTTTTCAAGTTCCTCTCAAGTGTCGTGGAAAAATCGCAGAAAAACTTATTATGGTTTGTTCTTCCTTGAAGAAATCACTTGGTATTATCTTCTTGGTGTTCTAAAAGCAATTTTATGTTTGAGCAAAGGTACTTTGTTAACTATTCGGTGTAATTTGACCAAAACACAGAAAAATATGCGTGACAATGCCCCTTTAACCTTATTCGGCCTGGGGGGGGGGGCGGGGGGGGGGCACAAAGTGCCCCCCCTAACTTTCAACATTCATAACTTCTTTAATATGTATTCAAACACCATCAAACTTTGTAAATTTTCTTAAAATTTATCTGGCAACAATTTCATATGACAATTTTTTGATCACGTGACTTGACGTTTCCAATGGCAACAAGATTTTGACAGCCATGTTTTTGGAAATTTGCATATTTATACCTTTGACTGAAGAAAAACAATGTTTATTGATATAACTTTAGTATTTTTACCTCATTTAGCGTTTATTTATTGGTTTTGATTAATTTTGCGTCAATTTGGACGGTTTTTAAGAGGTTTTACAAAAATTCAGAAATCCAAGATGGCGGCCGTATAACTAATTACCTAATAACTACGTCATATGACGTCATCGTTCCATTGTGCGGACCGCCAAGGGGACAGTTTTGGACGTACTATGTGCCCTCTAGGTTTCATTGTCATAGCCTTAATGTTCTTAAAGTTACGAAGGAGGGAAGGCACAATGTGCCCCCCCCCCCCCAATCTCAGGAACTCAAAAAAAGCCCAGGCCGAATAGGGTTAAGCTATTTTGACATGAAACATCAGTCTACTCGCGCAGCCGTTTCGCTGCAGCGCAAATAACGTCTGCGTGGGAGATAAATAAAACTGTACATATTCAACTCCGTGAATCAAATAACGAAATATGACGTTTAATATTTATTTCATGATCCATAATACCTATTTCAAGATCTTCATGTTCACGTAATTTGTATTCTGGAATACGGGAAGTGCATCTGCTGGTGGGTGTAGGCTTTTAATCTGCCAATCGTGATTTTTATATTTTTTTTCTCATGTTCTTTTCCTTTTGCCTTATTTTGAACAACTCGGTGTCATTTTAACATGATTTAATATTTATATTATAAAGATCGTTATTATTAATTATTTATAACCAAAACGGTAACTTATTATTAGGCGAAATCATAGCGAAAGTGTGGCAGTGCTGTACTTTGTAATGAACAAATCCCATTAGAGTTTCCATTCCCGTTGATCATTGTTAAATGTAAAATCATCTCAGACCCAAGCTAAGTTTTTAGTGAGCTCACTAAAGTGCATGTAAGCTTATATGATCGATTACAAATTTTCAATGATCAAGAATTTTAGTTTGTTTTTGTTTTGTTTTGTTTTGTTTTGTTTTTTGTTTTGTTTGTTTTTCAATCAAAATTCTTATTGCGTTTTTTTAACTCCTTCTTCAATTCATATTCTTGCATTTCTACATCCCTTTCTTTCCCCTTTATCTTCCATGCAATTTATATTTCCCTGTTTCTTCTGTCTTATTGTCCTCTCGGGCTCTGGGTCTCATCTCCATTGTACCGTGGTTCTGTATTTCTGCAATCTTGCAATTTGCGGTCCTGTTGGGCTTTGGTTATGTGCTGTCCTGTTTCCGTGGGGCTTTGGCTGGAGTCTCGGGATCCTATAATTTTGCATTCAGTCCCAAACACAAACAAACTTTTAAATTGTCCAATGAACTGTTCTTTCTCATTTCTTTGTCAAGCCTGTTCCAGAGTATAGCGCTCATATATTGGATGGACCTCTTAACCATATCCGCCTAAGGTGTAGGAATGTTTAATTAAACATAGTTGATTTCTTAAGCTGTACTTAGTCTCGTGTTTTACCAATAAGTCTTTAAGTGGGCCAGGCATAAACTCATAGTAACATTTGTAAGCTAGTACAAGTAGCCGCTGAGAATAAGTATGCCGTATAAAGGCTTCCATTTACCAGTGTTCAAAACGACTTCAGATGGTATTCACCAGTATAGGCGGTAAATAATTCTGAAATAACATTGATAGTTCCGACACGCTTTGCGTGCAGTTTATTTAAATAATCAGGGAGAAGGGTTGGCCAACATGATTTTTGATTATTCACATAATGTTTTAGGTCACACTTACCGTTCGATAAACATTAAAAAACAAATAAAAAAACAAGAGCAAACAAACAGTGTGAAGTTAATTAAATCTCCGTAACATGCCGAAGATTCGTTAATCAGTATTTCGTAAGGTAAATGTGCTGCCTATTCCTAAAATTTTTACTCGGTTGTTAAGATGTAAACATTGAGCCCGCGATATGTAATGGTCACCTACCTCACCCATAGGGACGGCGTTGGAGGGAGGGGAGTTGGACGCAGAGGGTGGGTGTCTGACGCCAAGAATGAGGAAAGGACGGAGGTTGTTTCGTATTCACGAGTTAGCTCATGAGGGCCTTTGATTCTTTTAGGGTACGAAAGATGAACTTCGCATACATCAGTGGAGGGGGGCTAGGGCAAAGTAATGCAATGGAAGTACAACGTTCTTTACATTTTCGGAGCTAAATACCGTTTACCGCTAAACATGCAACAACAAACAATAAATGACAAGGCTCAACCACGGCGTTAAAATTATGGGTTATTTTGGCTTGAGCATGAACACCTCCCAGATAGATCAAAGTTTACTCTAAACCACCAAAAGTAGTAAAACTTGTTTTACTAACATCACTTTTAAAATAGACTGGCATTTGGATTTGGGCCAAAATATGTTGTGGACGTTAACAAACAACAACTAAAAATTTAACAAATTTACACCGGTTTTCCGTGGTGTGGACTCTTGTTTACCACGATTTACGTCATCACATGGTCAAAATGTTGTGGACTCACGAGGCGCAGCCGAGTGAGTCAGCAACAAATTTTGACCATGTGATGACGTAAATCGTGGTAAATAAGAGTCCACACCACGGTAAACCGGTGTAAATTTGTTTTTTACAACAATATTTAGAAAAAAATACAAGGAAAAATCGAAGTCTTGTTACAAAACGTGACAGCAAAGAAAGAGCAAGCGTTGTCTATAACTTTCTCGCAATCTGATTGGTTTTTTTCAAGCGCGCGTGATGTTAGCGTCAGCACCGTTGTCTGGACTCTCATGACCACTCACGTCGACCAATCAGATTGCGAGTTTAGCGGCAATTGTGGTAAAAACCACATCTTTCGGTTTTATTGTTATCCCTATTATCTTTGCAGCACACATCCATTTGACTTATCTTACTTACTTATATACTTAATATTCCCAACCCCTGATATCAAACAAGACTACAACAAATTGTGTGGGAGAAGGGGTAGGGAACGAAGTGCTCGATTTGCTGATAGAAATCATACCAGGCTACTGAGAGGTCCTAATCCTCTCCCTACTTTACATGGGGTCCAAATCCCCAGGCCACTGAGAGGTCCTAATCCTCTTTCTGGGGTCCTAATCCCCAGGCCATGAGAGGTCCTAATCCTCTCTCTGGGGTCCTAATCCCCAGGCCATGAGAGGTTCTAATCCTCTCTCTGGGGTCCTAATCCCCAGGGGCCGGATTCACGAAGCCCTCCTAAGTTAACACATGTCCTAAGTATTGTTTCTTAACAATAGTCTATTGTCATTACAACAATAGGCTATTGTTAAGAAACAATACTTAGGATATGTCTTAACTTAGGAGGGCTTCGTGAATCCGGCCCCTGGCCACTGAGAGGTCATAATCCTCTCTCTGGGGTCCTAATCTCCAGGCCATAAGAGGTCATAATCCTCTCTCTGGGGTCCAAATCCCCAGACCACTGAGAGGTCATAATCCTCTCTCTGGTGTCCAAATCCCCAGGCCACTGAGAGGTACTAATCCTCTCTCTGGGATCCTAATCCCCAGGCCATGAGAGGTCATAATCCTCTCTTCGGGTCCGATTATCAACAGAGTTTGCGCCATTGTTACCTTGGTAACAAGGCTATCCTGGGGGCCCACTCTACCAAGATAGCTGATCATGTGAGTCTATGGGGCAAAGGACGACCTGTATGGAGCACTTAATCCCCTCCCGAGGTTTATTTACAACATAAACATCTGATGGGAAAGTCATGCAATGATCTAAATATATTAAACTAACAGGTCAATAACGATGAATCGTAAAAATCAGAACAAACTACAAAAACGCTAAGGCTGCAATGGACAGTCACGCTGCCTGAAGCCAGAACCCTAGTAGGCTAAAAGTTAATGACTGTAACATTTGTGACTAAGTCTAAATAGGCAGACATGCTTCACGAGTCCAAAAACAGTATTGGACTGAATACTAACAGTAACAATTATAATGACATGCTGCACAAGTCCAACAGCACTAGGCTGGATAACTATAACATTTGTAACAAAGTCCCTCTGCATTGGGGATAAACGCGGTACAGGTAAAATGCAGAGTATTAACTACAGCTCACAGGACTGGAAGTCCATAGAGAAGAGAGCACAGTATAATTACATGTACGAAAACTTTGGATTTATACAACTTGAACAGAGTCTGTAAACAGTCTATTACAAATTCAAGAGTTTAGTTTTATCGACTGAGTCGATAAGGTAAATTGACCACCGTAAAAAGATTCAAATAGCTGACGTTTCGAGCGCTAGCCCTTCGTCGGAGCGAATCAAGGAATTGTGGGTAGTGTGTGGTTTTATATAGTAAGCGGTGGAGCTACGCTATTGGTGGAAATTTGGTGACGTGAAAAACAAATGTAACTTACGATTTCCTGGCGTAGCTCCTTGGTGAGTGTCTTGAGGTTAGGCATCGTATCTTCGGTTCGTTCGGTGAGAAAGCTGTTGAGTAAGAAATATTGATGTAAAAAGTTAATGGTCGCAGCGAATAAACAACAGATGAATGAGGTTAGTTTCTAGAGAAACTGTGGTGCTGCGTCGGTGGGGGGATGAAACACGAGAATTTAGTTTTATCGACTGAGTCGATAAGGTAAATTGACCACCGTAAAAAGATTCAAATAGCTGACGTTTCGAGCGCTAGCCCTTCGTCGGAGCGAATCAAGGAATTGTGGGTAGTGTGTGGTTTTATATAGTAAGCGGTGGAGCTACGCTATTGGTGGAAATTTGGTGACGTGAAAAACAAATGTAACTTACGATTTCCTGGCGTAGCTCCTTGGCGAGTGTCTTGAGGTTAGGCATCGTATCTTCGGTTCGTTCGGTGAGAAAGCTGTTGAGTAAGAAATATTGATGTAAAAAGTTAATGGTCGCAGCGAATAAACAACAGATGAATGAGGTTAGTTTCTAGAGAAACTGTGGTGCTGCGTCGGTGGGGGGATGAAACACGAGAATTTAGTTTTATCGACTGAGTCGATAAGGTAAATTGACCACCGTAAAAAGATTCAAATAGCTGACGTTTCGAGCGCTAGCCCTTCGTCGGAGCGAATCAAGGAATTGTGGGTAGTGTGTGGTTTTATATAGTAAATAAAATTAAATTCTAAATAATAAAACTAAATTCTCGTGTTTCATCCCCCCACCGACGCAGCACCACAGTTTCTCTAGAAACTAACCTCATTCATCTGTTGTTTATTCGCTGCGACCATTAACTTTTTACATCAATATTTCTTACTCAACAGCTTTCTCACCGAACGAACCGAAGATACGATGCCTAACCTCAAGACACTCACCAAGGAGCTACGCCAGGAAATCGTAATCTACATTTGTTTTTCACGTCACCAAACTTCCACCAATAGCGTAGCTCCACCGCTTACTATATAAAACCACACACTACCCACAATTCCTTGATTCGCTCCGACGAAGGGCTAGCGCTCGAAACGTCAGCTATTTGAATCTTTTTACGGTGGTCAATTTACCTTATCGACTCAGTCGATAAAACTAAATTCTCGTGTTTCATCCCCCCACCGACGCAGCACCACAGTTTCTCTAGAAACTAACCTCATTCATCTGTTGTTTATTCGCTGCGACCATTAACTTTTTACATCAATATTTCTTACTCAACAGCTTTCTCACCGAACGAACCGAAGATACGATGCCTAACCTCAAGACACTCACCAAGGAGCTACGCCAGGAAATCGTAAGTTACATTTGTTTTTCACGTCACCAAATTTCCACCAATAGCGTAGCTCCACCGCTTACTATATAAAACCACACACTACCCACAATTCCTTGATTCGCTCCGACGAAGGGCTAGCGCTCGAAACGTCAGCTATTTGAATCTTTTTACGGTGGTCAATTTACCTTATCGACTCAGTCGATAAAACTAAATTCTCGTGTTTCATCCCCCCACCGACGCAGCACCACAGTTTCTCTAGAAACTAACCTCATTCATCTATTACAAATTCATGTATGCTAATAACAAAGGGGTGTGGATGGGTGGTAATTTCTTGACGATGGCTTGGAAAGGTCAGAGAATTATGAGGTCAAACGGGGACATGCAGATAAAACCGCATGGTCTTGATTGACATTGCGGAAAAGCGGCAATGTGATTGGCCTTAAAATTAACATGACATGCCAGTGCATGGGATGAATTCGACCTTTGGACGAAATGGAAGAAAGCGTTTGCTTTGCTAGCATATTGTGTGACAGATCTGTTTATTTTCGTAACTAGCTCGTATAACGTCTCTAATCCCCTTTCCATGGTTGTCACATTAACTTAAATTTATAATTACTTATAAATTGGCTTTATATTATCTATAAGTACTTATCTTTTAAACAGAAAATCATATACCTGCAGGTATTTCAAAGTTAACAGTTCACAAATTCTTCAGATTTCAAATTTTGCCAAAATTATTTCACAATGTTTTTTTTTTTTCTCAAATACCATTTAAAGGTCTAATATTCGAGATCAAAATTTAATCAGTTATACAAAATAGGTAGTTACGAACAGTGTTCCTATCTAGTTTAAAGGATCCTAGAGTTGACATCCAATTTTTAAATTAAAATTCGATTTCAAACACTTCAAGCTCAGTGATATCGAAAGGGTTTTTACCGGCAAATAAATTATTTTTGTCAGCGTTTTGAGGACACACGAAGCCGTAAATTAAATTTAAGTTAGCGACAAACTGAACAACACCATTTGCCACCACTCGCCACATATAGAAATCAGTATTATCTCTGTTGCCAAATCCTGGTCCCAGATCATTCCGACATCGTATTCCTCCTTCTGGTTTTGGAGTAATCTTGACCGGTTCACTGCCAGAACTATTCACCAGTGAAAACAGGAAGGACTCTTTGTCTACAGTGGCAGTTAAGGTAGAACCTGAAAAATATAAACAAAAGCAGGACGTCTAAGTGAATAGTTAGGTCTAAAGTTGGTCGTTCCTGCACTTTGAAGGTAGTAAAAGTTCTTTTAGTTTCTTTATAGGTTTCCTTTAATTTTGGGGGGAGATTGAAAAAAGGTACACGTTTCTTGATAATTGTACTAACAACAGGTAATATTGATTGTAAGTATGAACAAAGGGAAAATCTCATTTGTGTTCTTAGTTTTGCGTTAATAGGTAATTCACCGTCTTAGGAATTTCAGCAGCCTTCGGACTAACAAGGGGACGGGGGAGGGGTGGTTTCCACCTCCCCCTTCACGTTTTTCTCCGATTTTTCCCCCGACCATTTATGGTTAGCGCATGCCATCCTCAGTAGCTGTTCGTTTATCCTTGAGACAAATTTCGAAAGCAGCATGAGGTCAAGCTGATTTGGAATAAAAATGCGTGTTTTTCGGCGAAACAAATAAAATGCTATAAAAAGTATCAAACTGTAAAATTGTATCTTATTTTGCAACTCTGGCAAAAATATTTGCAATTTCCGCTTTTTTCCGATAAATTTGAAGTTTTAGTAAATCCAAGATGGCGGCCATCTTGGCGGCCATTTTGGATGACGTCACGGACACCCAGCAGCACCACAACCCATAATATGTACCTTGTCTTGTTGAGCACATCACAGGCTATCTATTGGACGTAAAATATTTCCGAAATATTGTAACATCGCAAAAACCCAAGGGGGTATACTATATCTCGTTCAACGCTTCGCGTAGTGACTAGATAAAAGGGATTTTAAGATACGGTGACTACGGACTACGGACTACGGACTACGGACTACGGACTACTAGTCTGCTAGCAGTCCCTCTCTGGATGGTCGAGCGGGCGAGCAAGCGAAAGTAATGCGAACTAAGGGCGCGCTGGGGAAGATGCGGGAAAGAAGGGTGGGACTGCATTCTCTTCTGTAACAGACGCGTTCGGATAACTCCGCCCACCAAGTGTGAGAACCCATTAAAAAATAGAATATGTCTAAAATAGGGAACAGGGAATCGGGGAACGGGGAATGATTTTGAAATTGATTTGATTTCTATATTTACAAATTCAAAATAAGTTAAAACGGAGCAAATTAGGTCTAAGTTTTTTATTATTTTGAAGATAACTTTAAAGAGATCGAATAGGCCGCCGAGGTTTTCGTTTGTCATCGGTTACTATCGACAAATTATCGCTGATACGAAGTGTTCGCGAGAGACCGCAAGATGGATATGATTGGCTCCGAGGTATATTGTATTGTTACTTACATTCGGAAAACTGACACGATGGCAATAGTGATTGCTGCGCGGGCGCAGTAGTCACAAAACTTTCACCTTCTTCAGCGTTTTCCACAGGGTACAGAGGAGCTCTATTTGATCGTACAAGACGTTATTTTCTTCGAATTGTCGCCGTCTTGAAAGTTAAACTGATTGCATTACACAAAATGTGTACCGCGGGCCAAATCACTACGGGCTCGGAAGCTGCGAATCGGTGTACAGTAAAGAATACGGAAAGGGAGGAAACTGATTTGGGCATATTTTTTCAAATCCCTGTAACTCAGACGAAATTCAATAAAAACGCCTCATTTTAAGTATGTGATCTGTAATTTCTATATTCTAATGAAATATCGAAGAAATCCATCGAAAACAGTCGGTAAACCTACATTTGCGGCGACCGAAATTTACGGCTTAAAAGCATCGCTTTCGTTCAATGTGCACCGCAACATCTGGTGACGGAAATGACGCCATCAGGTATTGTGCGCATGATCGGAAGTTTTTTCAGTCGTTATCGCATCGAAGGTTATGATTCGATTGCCCGTGTGCAGTTTCGCGGAATTTTAAGATGTAAATCTTGAGAAGTCTGCTGAAATTCTTCACAAATTCTACTGTTTTAGTGTAAAATGGGTTTTCTACATTTAGCCGTTTGTTAAGAAGGATTTTAGTGTAGACTGCGTGCCACGGACCCGGCAACGGACTAGAGGTCAAGTCAGTCGGTTGTGGTTTCCCGTGGTGTTGCGCTTGTAGTTTTTGACCTCATTTTAGCCTTCCTTTTTGCCTGGCGGTTGGTGTGTTGTTTTCGCCACTAATATTGGCATGTAGATTTTTATGTAAGAAAGCCGTTTAAATTTCTTTAACTTTTCTCTCTGAAATACCGGACATGACAGGATCTGAAATGATCTGTTAGCGTGAATGTCTTTCCTGCTATTCGTAATGTCACGCTGGGCCCAGCTATTTTAGTTTTGTCTTTGCAGGATTTTAATTTTCAGGATCCAAGCTTTATAGCAGAGACAGCTGTAGCTTAATAAGCTATTCAACTTGTAGAGAGATGAAGTTTGTCTCAGTCAAGGTTGTAATTTTAGCTTACATTCGCTACGCTTTTTTCTGCGTGCAGCTCGCTGTTTAAACCTCCGTTGGCAATTTCGCCGACAGTCTGGCGACTGCTTCCGTTTTGAACACCAAAAGAAATCAAATACACGTTAAATTTTCAATAACTCCGAAAATTGCATTCAAATACCCCACCATAGCACAGGATTTGATGGTCAAATGCCCCTCCTAAAGATCAAAAGTTTTTAGTGAGAATAAAAAATACACTTTGCATTCATTTTTTCTGATTTATTCTACCGAGTGTTTTCCTCGAGAATATACTCAACTGAACCGCGTATACTTTGCAACTGATATTTCACTGCACGGCACTTCCGTTGTGGACACCACGTCGAAATGAATTTGTTATGGTTTGGGGATTTACTTTTCGATAATTTTTTTCTGAATTGAGTAATTCCTCGTGTGATCAACAAATTTTGCAAAAAATATTTAGCAAAGCGGTTGTAAAGTTGGGTTTTGAGAGAGACCAACGGTCGATCTATTTGACCCCGAACGAAAAGAAAGCTTAGTTTTCATGTTACAAACAACGTTTTGGGCAGTTTGCTAGCAATTTGCTTCCACAGCAATCAAAAAACGGCAAAAAAGTTAATGGGTTAAAGTTCCCAAAAACTATTCATTCCTGAGATAAATAAAAATCATCCATTTATTTGATAGAAATTTGTTTGAAAGAAATATATGTTAAAATTTACTGTTTGCGAAAGAATTCCGCTGTGAATATCATTAAGGTAATTATTTGTTATTTTGTATTTTTGTATGACAACATTCCTGCAATTAGGTGTATCCGACGATCTATTTATTTTACAAAATAGAATCTATTTCTGCTATTTTTTCTAGAAGAAAAATTAGTTTCGGGGCACTCGAATGTGATTATGGCTGTTGGATAATTTTTGTTCTAATTTCGGCATTTCTCATGTCACTGGCAAAACTACTTTTCGCTACGTTTTTTTACGATGCCTTCACTTGCCCTTTCCGGAATAATCTGGTGCACGAAACAAAGAAGACAAATTCTCCATGACGTCAGGTGTGCGTGTCTGCATTCTAATAGGAAATAAGTCGACCAATCAAAATGCGCGTAGATTTCAGTATACTGTAGAAACATACAAAGTCATGTATATATCAGTATAAGTAACAAATCGATAACATACATGATCTCCACGATTTCGAGGTGTAACCACCGCAGATGTACTCGTAACTTTGTACGACTATAAGAGTTGGACCTTTGTTATCACAACATCGATGAAAGTCTGCAGGAGTTTTTCCGTCAGTGGTAGCTCGGTACAAGACAGAACATGAAGCACCTGAGGGAAGCCACGATGAAACAGCTGAACGATGACGTTCACTCTTTAAAATGGTGGAAGCTGTCAAGGATTTCCCTTCCAGTAGAGCAACAATCCCTTGGACTTGATAAAACTTGGCTTCTGCGAGCAGCTCTTTCTTCATTACTTCGTCATTTGGGCAAAAGAGCTCACCATTTCGAAAGTAGTTTAAGATGTATCTTAGCGGCAAATACCGAAACAAAATAGAAACAAAAATGTTAGAATCAGTTATAAGGACAATTATGATCTCTATACCAAGAATGACAAGAAAAGCAGCCCAAATTCGGCGATAATTACTGTTCTCTTTGATCGCTTTTGGCCACTCGTTAAGGACAAAAACGATAAACGGGGAAGTGGCTTTTAACACGCGAGGGAGATAAGGTTTGAATCTTCGGCCGGACCGAGGTTAGCGTAGCAATTTTCATTTTATTTTGTGTTCTTTTTTGAAAAGAGGCTTGTAGTGGGACACACTAGAGTCGTGTGCATAAGCTCATCAACAAATTAAATCCAAAAATTTTCATAGGAACGCTGTATTGTTTGTTGGGATTTATATAATGGGTAGAGCTGCAATGGCGCAACTACGTTTGTTGCATTAAAATAGCAATAAACAAATTGATTAAATGAATTAGAATTCATATTGGTAATGAATTGGTAGTGAATGGTATGGGGATGTTCGTCGGAAATTTTGAATTAACCCCTAAAGGAGACCAATGTCGGCGTGGCTCGGGCTTTATATTTGACCCCCAAAGAGTACCACTATGAAAACAGACAGACAAACAAGAGTTATAGTGACTTTAATGGCGATAAAGAGTTTAATTGATTATAAAATTATTGCCATAAATCTTTTTTTTATTCTTCGCGTGCCACCCTAAACGATACATTCAAGTTGACGACTAAAAATATCGGCGTTCCTTCCTGAACAAAACCCAAGTGATACCAAATTCCATAGACAAATTCGGCTAACGCATTGTTGTACCCAAGTCAAACCTTTTGGGATTAGAAGCATTGACATGGAAATTATATGGAAATATTGTGAACAAAGAATCTTATTCCCAGGTTTGAATTGGGTACAACAATGCGTTAGCCGAATTTGTCTAACCTAAACGAAACGACGAGCATATGCATCCCTGTACCTTTCATATGGGGGACGACAACCTCCCTCCCCCCCCCCCCCCCCCCCCCCCCCCCCTCCTCCCCACTCCCACCCTCCCTCTCCCAGGTCAATTGTATTCCGGTGTTTCCGCAGTCAAGCGTTTCATTTTATCGTTGTGGCCAACACTTGAGTGTTCCAGAAAACCGCATCAATGGGAATGAAGTCACTATTCACTGAATACTAGTTTATTAATGCTTCGATCTAACATTAGTTCTGTTTATAGAATAAAGGAACATTAAGAGAAGGCTCAAACATTGCTCTGAGTTTATTAAAATTGTAGACTGTACGTTAGTAAATATAAACCTACCGAAAGAGTTTAGCATCACGATCTATAAAATATGCTCCATCGTCTTCGTCCGCTTTTATTTGGTGCCTTCCAGAAAACATCGCACACAGCATGGAATCCGGGTCCTTTCGCAGTGTATCCAGTGTGGTCTTATATATTTTACCGCCAACGTTCAATTTGACCGTGCTACCGAAGTGGACTTCATTTAGAGTTTTCGTCATCTCTTCAAAGGCTGATTTTTCTCGTCTGACCTTGTCAAGATCTTGTTTCAGTGAGTCGTGCACTTCACCTGTAAGCTTTTGCGCGTCGGACATTTTGGCAGAAAGTAAATCAAATGAACTCAGTTCCTGTTCGTCTTTAGAACACATGTTTGATACTTCCGCTCTATCTTCTTTGCGAAAGTGAAACTTTTGAGCCCATCTACCTATTCCCAGCGGTCATCTTTATCCGTAACCCGTTCATGTAATGCTCATCAAAGGTTCTAGGATTTAATGGGACACTATCCCGGCTGATATATTTGTTTTCATTTTGATGGTTAGGAGCTTGCTTTTAGCTTGCTTTATTATCTTGAAAGAGGAAGAAACAATCGCCAAAAAAGATAAAAGCAAAGAAATATTAACTTAAGAGACAAAATAAGGGCTTAAAATTCCACAAGAATGGCACTAGATATCTTGACCTGTTGTAACCTGCAAAGCAGGCGTATTTGGGGGGCGAACGAGCGCAGCGTTTTTTTAAAAACGCAGCGCTCGTCAAAAGATTCGACCAAAGGTGTGGGAGTCAGGCTGGATTCCCCTCCCCACCCACTTTCACTCCTCTCAGCCCCCGACGTTGTGCAAAACAAAAATGGCAAACACTAAATTTAGCACTCGCTCACCTGAAAAAAAAAACTCCTGCACTGCAGGCTAGACCTGATGAAATGTAATCCACTTCCATCCTTGCGATCCTGCGCTTTATCTCCAAACTACTGCTTCTGTTTTGCTCTAAACAATCTTTTTTTCCAATTAAGTTGCATGTTTGGTGGCATTTAGTGGTATAACATGGAAATACAGTAAACGAAATTTTGGTAAGTCGGCGGCAGTGTCCCTTTAATTTGAAATACGTTCAAATCGGACGCAGCCCCGAATTTTGAAAACGTGGACCGTAAAGTCGAGCAAAACCTTCCGTAATTAAGCCCGAAGTTCACAATTTAACATAATGGTTTATTAATGGCGTTACTAGCCAAAAACTAAGGAATCACAGCAAATGAAACGATCTACTCGCCGTACTCAACGATGTTAGGAAAACTTCCTGCAAAAGATTCGACACCAAAGGTTGTTTTGGCGTCGAGTAGATCATGTGTAAAATAACCCCGTAGGCTAAGTTATAATACTCCCGGGTCTCGTTTACTATTCTACGTAGGCTGACCTCATCTGTTGAAGTAAATAAGTGTAAAAATGGGCTTAGAAAGAAGACCATCCCCCATTCATTAGCCATGTATTCTAACCTTTGACGTAAAACGACTAAGAAAGAGTAGTCCTCCTTTAAAACCAGCATGCACAAGTGAAATTCCTTCTTGTTCCAATTTTAGTTACTATACTGGAAGATAAGTTATTCGTGTTATACCCTAATGACATCACATTGCCCTCAAATAAAGTATGAACTGATTCATAATAATAGCAAAAAATTATTGAACGAAATGCAACACTTCTACTTCTAAGAGAATATTGCTGTGGACATTTTTGGAAATTTTCGAGCACAACAAACACCTGATCAAGCACTTTCAACACTTTTACTTCTTGTATTAAAAATAGACCGCATCAAAGAACATTCTCGTTGCCTCTGCGACATTATACAGGAGTTCTCTATATACAACAACAGTACTAGTGTTGAAATTCTAGACAACAATCCCAATAATAGAGACAACGATTCCTGTTAGGAGCCTGGCATTCCGTACAATTTTTAAGTGTATTTTAAATCATTACCCATATTCCTATCAAAGGACGCCAATTCACGTATGCTGCTAGGCCTTGGCGGATTGTGCTCCTAAAAGTGGCATATTATGCTACTAGCAGTAGTCGAAATTTTGCCAAATTATGCCAGAATTCCCAAATTATGCTCCTGATTTCCGAAATTATGCTCACAAAATGACGTAGATTCTGTACATATAGGCGCGCAATAACGACACCAAATTATGATGTTTATCAAATAAACTGTTGTGTTTTATGGCAGTGTGTCTCGGCCCTCAGCTGTCCAAATTAGCTGCTCGCATCTCTGAACCGTTTGTAAAATGCCTTCAACGACTTAACGATCACACTTATATACTGACTGAACCAAAAGAATATAGTACTCTCTTGATTTAAACTAACTCAAACTATAGCGAACTATAACGTTGAAAGTATCAAGCCACGAAGTAAATCAACTTGTTTTGACAGTTCTGAGTTCTTTCAGCACCAATAATTGCTTGAATAAACATGGATACCAGAGTACCAGACTCCTCCAAAAGATTAACCGCGCACGCAGAATTCGGCAAAAGAGGCCTAGTAACTAAGCATGTCAGAACAAAGTCAATACTACTATTAGCGTAGCTAAAATACGCATTGCAAGAACATACTACCTAAATTTAATTTATTTCTGTAGAAAATACACCATATTTGCTAAATTTTATGAATTTATGCTCCAAAAAGTGCTAAAATTTGCTAATTATGCCGTGGCAGTGTTCGTTTAAAGAATTATGCTTTTTTGCTCTAATTATGCCAAAAATTATGCTAGCACAATCCGCCAAGGCCAATATGCTGCTACTAAGTGAGGGTTATCGGCCCTCAGCTCGTGGTTATGTGATTTATTCCCCGCGTGCGCTGCCCGGGAGCGTAACCCCTCGCTTTAGGCCGACAACCTTCACTTATTTTTACTTTGGCTCGGATTCCTTTGTTCTTTCACGGGGGAATATATTACAAAACTCCGCCATTAACCCTATTCGGCCTGGGGGGGCACAAAGTGCCCGCGCTAACTTTCAACATTCATAACTTCTTTAATATGTATTCAAACGCCATCAAACTTTGTGACTTTCCCTAAAATTTATCTGGCAACAATTTCATATGACAATTTTTTGATCACGTGACTTGACGTTTCCATGGCAACAAGATTTTGACAGCCATGTTTTTGGATATTTGCATATTTATACCTTTGAATGAAGAAAAACAATGTTTATTGGTATAACTTTTGTATTTTTACGTCATTTAGCGTTTATTTATTGGTTTTGATTAATTTTGCGTCAATTTGGACGGTTTTTAAGAGGTTTTAAGAAAGTTCAGAAATCCAAGATGGCGGCCGTATAACTAATTACCTAATAATTACGTCATATGACGTCATCTTTCCATTGTACGGACCGCAAAGGAGACAATTTTTTGACGTACTATATACCCTATAGGTTTCATTGTCATAGCCTTAATGTTCTTGAAGTTACGAGGGGGGGGCACAATGTGCCCCCCCCCCCCCCCCCCCCCAGGCTCAGAAACTCAAACATAGTCCAGGCTGAATAGGGTTAAGCTTCGCTTTATGAATGGAAACGACAACCAACGACATCGCAAAAACTCGTAAGCCACAAAACCGCCTAAAATGGACATCATTTGCGCCCAAATTGCATACAAGACACAAGACGAAAACACAATGTCGAGGTAAGTGAAGTTTAGTTCCACATTAAAGCTTTATTTTAGCATATATAAGGCTAAAATGGATTTCCCATACAAAGTCTACAAATCGTTCGTTGCGTAAACATCACATACTAAGCTTGGGCTGCCTGTGATGTAATGAATGAACAAACACATAAAAATGGACAACACAATCTTCTTTCGAAAAATTTTATTCAAATCTCCATTAATTTATGTTGAAAAGCAAAACGCGAACCATATATTTATAGCTCATAGAGGCCGCGCTGTCTTCGATGAAAGACATGAAATCAAAACGAGTGAATTTGAGAACGTTTCATAAACAATTCTCCAAAACTAGTGAGAACACAAAGAAAAAATCAATCACAGATTGATATCAACATAAATTCCCATCGAAAAATGTATTTTGTTTTACCTTTAAGTCCCTCCACTGTTGGAAATTCTTTAAATCTCCGCTTCTTCAGTTCTGAAACCCGAAGTGACAAACATCTCCCCGGCGAAGCAAGATTTTATCTCTGAAAGCTCTTCTTTTTCCGCTATAGCGGCTTCTGAGTATCCCTGTCTTCAGTAGCAAACCGCGAAAAAATACAGGAAAATAACGACTTTAATTTAAACGGTTTTCTCCGCTTAGTAAACACAGGAAAACATCAAAGTACGTTTCCTGCTCAGCGCGTACGGCGGCGGGCACACGGACGGACGCGCCCGCGAAACATTCCGCTAGCCATGACCATGAAAAATGACGGACATAGGTTCTATGAGTATGGGGCTGCGCAGCCGGGCCTTCGGCCGGGCCACTCGCCAGGCGAGTGCTCCGCTGTACTCAGCGGTCTTACCCATGCACCTATAAAAGGAGACCGAGCTAATTAACACCACTCACTTCGGGAAAGACCTTCACGTTAGCACTTCTAGATAGGTCTTCACAGCAAAATGGTCGAACAAGCCCCAAGACAGCCGGATGTTCCTGTAGAGCAAATCATCGCCCCGGCCGCTGCTCAAGGCCAAGCTAATCCGCCTAATGCTCAAGAGGTCCCGCCGGCTCCACAGCTAGGTAATTTAAGTTTCAATATCTTATTTACTCACTATATCGTCGTCGCCCCCCCCCTTTTTTTCGCTCTCGCACGTTGTTCGGCTCTAGGTTTTTGTGGTTTTCGCTGTACGTCACTGTTGTTGTTTTCTCTCCCCTATTTTTTCTAGTTTATTCGCTCCTTTGTCAGGCCGTTTTTTATTTCTTCGTTCCCGTAGTTATCTTAAGTTTGTTGTCAAACCTTTACTGCGTGTTTTATCGCGCTCTCCACAATGCTAGTTACACGGTTTTTTATTTACCCGGTTTTACTTGAATGCTTTCGTTTCGTTGCATCCTTTACACCATGGGGCGGTTTTTTCCCTTTGCCTTTTGCTCGTCACGCTCAATTTTTTGCGTATGCTAATTTTGTTTTCGCATATCGTTTGGCGGTAATTCAGACCCGCTTTTGTCCATGAGACAATTGGCTTGTTTTGTTTCTCATGGCGCTTTACTGGTGTCGATGCATTTTTTCTTGCTTTCTATCTTCCTCTTGTCATGGAATAATTGGCGCGTTTTGTCTTCCCATGGCGCTAAATTCTTGTGTTGCACTTCCGTTTTGCATATCCTTTGGCGGTAATTTGTTCCCGCTTTTGTCCATGAGAGAATTGGCTTGTTTTGTTTCTCATGGCGCTTTTTGGTGTCTATGCATTTTTTCTTGCATTCTATTTTCCCTTTTGTCGTGGGATAATTGGCACGTTTATCTTCCCATGGCGCTAAAATTCTTGTGTTACACATCCGTTTTGCATATCCTTTGGCGGTAATTTGTTCCCGCTTTTGTCTATGAGAAAATTGGCTTGTTTTGTTTCTCATGGCGCTTTTTGGTGTCTATGCATTTTTTCTTGCATTCTATTTTTCCTTTTTGTCGTGGGATAATTGGCACGTTTATCTTCCCATGGCGCTAAAATTCTTGTGTTACACATCCGTTTTGCTTATCCTTTGGCGGTAATTTGTTCCCGCTTTTGCCCATGAGAAAATTGGCTTGTTTTGTTTCTCATGGCGCTTTTTGGTATCTATGCATTTTTTCTTGCATTCTATTTTTCCTTTTTGTCGTGGGACAATTGGCGCGTTTATCTTTTCATGACGCTAAATTCTCGTGCTGCACATCCGTTTTGCATATCCTTTTGGCGGTAATTTGTGCCCGCCTTTGTCCATGAGAAAATTGGCTTGTTTGTTTCTTATAGCACTTTTTGGTGTCTATGCATTTTTCTTGCTTTCTATTTTCCCTTTTGTCGTGGGATAATTGCTTAAATTTTTGTGTTGCGCATCCGTTTTGCATATCCTTTGGCGGTAACTTGTACCCGCTTTTCCTTCGTTCTCATAGGGATTTATAGCAGTTTTTTATGCCTTTTTCTCATTGGTTTGTATTCCCATGACTTCCAACTTTAGGTGCCGGTATTTTATTCGTACTGTTTTCGGCGGCAATTTTTACCCGATCTTTCCTTCGTCGTGTTATTTACTCGTTTGCCTCTCTGGTGCTCGTTTTACTTTGTATTCCTGTTTGGATGATAGGAAATTTTTTACCGTGTTTTTAAACCCACGTCGCTCATGTATTTTTTGTGCGATGTTTATTTCCTTGGTACCCTTTCAGTTATAATTCCGTGTTGCGCTTTGTCGTCCATGCGATCATGAGCGCTATTGTTCTTCATGGCGCCTTGGGCTTTTATAGCTCGTTTTTTCCCTTATATTATCAGGTAGCCGCTTTACTGAGACGAATCGAAGCCCTTGAGAGCACTCAGAAGCCAAATGGTGTTGAGGTCGGCCTTTCTACGGTCTTAGGCGAAAGTGTGATTTTGACAAATATATTGCTCTTTCGATGGCGGACGATCTGGTGGCCACTGCGAGGGAATCTAAACACGACAAGGCCCCCTTCTTGGCTGCGGCGGCTCAAGCTCTCAGAGATCGGATCGAAAAACCTCTCGACCAATTCCAAGCCTATTTTCTCGCTTTATTCAGCGATCATGACTACGCCAAAGTCTTGGATTCCATTGCCAAGGTCGACAAGGCCTTACGTGTTCAGCAAAGGTCAGCTCCCTCGGCTCAGGTTCCAGCCCCTTCCACATCCTCCACGAATTCCTCCAGGAGCCCCAGATATCGTTGCAATTTTTGTGGCATTGCAGGCCACACGGCACCTTTCTTCTATAGGATGAGACGCAGCCAGGCTTATAGGGGTCGCTTCTCGCCGTACTCCCAATCTGGGCGCGGCAAGCCTTTCAAGTAGCTCTTAGGCTGTCTTTTGTCAATTAATCAGATTTTTGTGTGCATTTTTCGTTTTTGTCTTTTGCGTTTCTCCCCCCCCCCCCCCCCCCCCCCCCCCTCCTCTGCTCTAGGTTGGCAGCTTTATAAGGGAATCTTATTCCCTCTCGGATTACTGAGGCATAAAGCTGCCACCCCTTGAGCCGCATCCCTCTTACCCCGGTTGTTTGTCTATTCTCTAGCATACTGCAGCAGTTCGACCTAACTCCATCCGTTGGGTCCATTCAGACGGATGCCCACTCGACGCGGCTCGAGGGGTGGTGGCAAACAACGCCCACATTCCAGCGGACTTTGTCGACTCCGTTGTACGAGGAGAGGCTATTGCGCGCGCGGGGGCACCCGCGGACTTGTTAACCTTCTCTTCATCGAGTGCGGTGGAAGAATCTTCCCGCCTTTATAGTGACTACAATCACCTGAAGGACTTTGTCCAGGCGTTTCCTGGAGACGAACACTCGCGCTTGAAGCGGTCCTCTCCATCCTCTCCTACGCGGGCAGCTAGCTGTTCCTCATAGTCTAGAACCTTGTCCCTGGTCCGATTTTCAGTTTGGGCCCTTTTTCTTTGGGGTTTGAGTTTGGGGGTTTTGTCTACCTCTGGGTTTCGTGGTTTTCATGTTGTGTCACCAGACATGTCCCTCGCGCGGAGGCGGAACGCCCATACTCAAATAGGTGCGGGTAAGATCGGTGAGTATAGTATACTATACTCAGCGGTCTTACCCATGCACCTATAAAAGGAGACCGAGCTAATTAACACCCATCCTCGGAGACCCAGGGGCAGTTAGTCGGGGAGGGACGAAGTAAAAACTCGGCAAAAATCAGCGCGACGAAAGTTTTCAAGAGCGAGCGAACGAGCCCCTGGGTTTCTACACTTACCGAACCAGTTCCACGACCATTTGAAATCCCCGTCTCCGATTGGGCAGAAAATTTCTGGCATTGTATTTTTCTGCTCAATCAGCGAGCTGCATCTATCGTGCCATTTTCGTGCCTACTTACACGAAGATTGTTTTTCCTTGATCGCCGATCGCCATTGCTCGTTCAACTGAGGCGGCTCGCTTGGAAAGTTTTTTAAAAAAATATATGGCCTCAAAGCCGAGGATAATCGTGAGATTCAGCGTGGCCGCATCGAAATCAAACACTCACTGTCACATTCAAATGTATTGTATCCTTTCAACTCGTAAGTTGTTTTTTTGGTAGACTCGAGACAGTCGAGAAACAGTCTGCATTTCGTGGTGAATCCCACGCCGAAGATGCACTTAAAGTTTTCGAAATCTACGCCATGCAGAGTTCTATGAAACCTGAAATATGAATGAATTACTGATCACAAGCCGGAATACTATACGCCAAAGACTGCAATAGTACGCCGCAGCCTTTTGAGACCCACGCCATAAAAAGATACACACGAAGTGGACACTGGCGCTCGAAATCATTATAAAAATTGTTTGGTTGACCAAAAACAAAATTCCCCTGTTTTATTACCGGGCAGTGGATAGCTAATCTCTAACAGAAACTTTCCATGTAAAAGAATATTCCTTTACACGGGCCACGCGGTTAACGTTCCTGACTTGCTTTTCGTGCGAATTTTAAAAAGAGGTAAGCTTATACATTGTAACTTCAGCTTAAATAAAAAAAAGAATGAATAGTAACAGCTCTCAAAATGTCTTAGTAATGATTGACCCAGCTTCTCTTAGGGACCGTTCATTATTTATGGGAGGGGAGGGATGGGTGAGAAAATGGGGAGACCTGAAATTTTAACCACTGCAGGAAATGTTTTTGTTATGGAGGGGGGTTTTAAAATTTTGAACAGATGATGTCTTAAATAAAAAAGCAAAAACATAACTACAGTGTACCAATAACAACGGGGCACCCCAGATTTCAAAGACCGTTTCGCAGATACGGGAAACTGCCCCCAGGGCATCCCATAATGAGCATTTAAATTAATATATTCCTTTGTTTTCAATGTTCATTATGGGATGCCCTGGGGGCAAAATCAATATGACTGACGTATCCGCGAAACGGGCTATGGCTAGGAGCCTTTGGGCTCTCTATGATGCTTCTAAGAGCACAGCCTTGCACAGTATTTTAGTGCAGTCATGGAGCATGATTTATAATTTTAATTTCTTTATTTGGTACTGCCATAATCCACCGTAGGAAAAAAGATGGCGGCTGTTCATTTTACCACAATACCTTGCTGACCTAACACAGCACATTAGGCACAAAGAAAGCCCAATTTTTACAATATTTGTTCCAGTACTAAGGACAATGTGTAGACTAGGTTTGAAGATTTTATAACTTTTCTTTACATTTTTATGAACGTTGTTAAGGTTTTTGTGCGCTAAGAATTATGGGTAAATGTTCCAGCCGCCATCTTTTTTCCTACGGTGGATTGTACACGACATTGCTTAAAGTTTTAACCCATCATTAAACATATTACTGGATTGTAACAGTATTAAACTGGAGGGTTTTAGTGACGTTAAAAGTAATTAGGGACGGACCATTATTTTTTGACGGGGGGTGTTGGAAAATTTTCACATGCAAACATTTTTTGCAGTGTTCCGCAAAGTCCTATTTTTCTAATGACTTTTGCTGCAACTTTTACTTTTTTGTCTTTTGTTTGTAACACACAAAGCACTGTCTTTTGCTTTTCTTTTCTTTACTTACAAGTTATTTTTAATATATATCCTGAACTGTAATCTAGTAGTGATTATTATGAAATAAAAAAAAATAATAAAAAATAAAACATTTTATATGCGGCACCTGCTGCAAACAATTTATTTTGTGTCTCCGTCCAACTGCCATACTTCCAGCAAACAATTTTTTCTTTATTTTTTGCTTGCATACAATTTATTTCAGTGTTTATAGCCTCTGCAAACAATTTATTTCAAAATTTTCCAACACCCCCCGTCAAAAAATAATGGTCCGTCCCTTAGTATCTGTAACCCTCGCCAAAGGAATTTTCCTGATCTGCTACATGGACATGAAGTTGAAGAACTGTTAGTAGTATTTTGTAGTTATCAGTTCGTCCCTTGTCATCCTTGTAAGTGAGTCAACCCACCCACGTGCATCACTCCCGGTTTCTGGGTAAGCTCAGTAGCAGTGGTTTTGTATATTGCAATAAATCTTTATACAGCCCAGCTGAGTCTCGGTTGTGATAGAAATAAACAACTATTAAAGTCTTAACTATAGTTCTTCAAATGCACAGTGGACCAAGTGGTTGAATTGCTTCGATAAAGAAAACCACACAAGAGTCAAAATGCCATAAGTTGTAATAACTATTTATTAATAAATTTACTGAAAATTATTCTTATAACTTTTTTTCATTTCCTGTTACAACATGTTATGGTTTTATTGTTTTTGTGTCTGGTTTATACAGGTTTATGTCTCCTCCGTATTCTCATTCCCATCATACCCCAGGCCCATCATATCCCAAATTTACACCTATATGATTAATAAATATGATATTAGAAGCACAGTTTTTAATATCAAGACAGCAATTCAGTCACCCCCAAATTTTCACCTACTTTAGATCTGAAAACCAACACGCTAGCCACTACATCATCATGCTGCCACAAAAATATGTATGGATACATACAATACAACTTTCATTTTATAGAAATCAGATTAATAGTGGGGGGGGGGGGGGGTATTGAAATTCTTCCCCAACAGAACAGGGGGGGGGGGGACTGAAAAAATCCAGATTCACTAAGGTGGGAACATGAAACAGAAAAAATTAAAATTTGTTAATTTCTCACCCATCCCCCCCCCCCCCTCCCATAAATAATGAACGGTCCCTTATGCTTGTCCAACCATAGCCGGAGGTCCTTAAAATCTGAAGGCTTGAAATTGGATCTTTTGGAAGTGTTCCAATTCCATGGTGTTTTCTGCCAGGAATTCCTGCAAAGCATCAACTTCCTTTAAGGTGTTTACAACCACATTCTTCACAACCCTCTCTTGTGCTTTGTTGAATGCATTCGAAGTTTGTTTTCGTGGTCAAAATTGTCACCCGGCTTGTGATCAGTGATTCATTCATATTTCAGGTTTCATAGAACTCTGCATGGCGTAGATTTCGAAAACTTTTAGTGTATCTTCGGCGTGGGATTCACCACGTCTACCAAAAAAACAACTTACGAGTTGAAAGGATACAATACATTTGAATGTGACAGTGAGTGTTTGATTTCGATGCGGCCACGCTGAATCTCACGATTATCCTCGGCTTTGAGGCCATATATTTTTTTAAAAAACTTTCCAAGCGAGCCGCCTCAGTTGAACGAGCAATGGCGATCGGCGATCAAGGAAAAACAATCTTCGTGTAAGTAGGCACGAAAATGGCGCGATAGATGCAGCTCGCTGATTGAGCAGAAAAATACAATGCCAGAAATTTTCTGCCCAATCGGAGACGGGGATTTCAAATGGTCGTGGAACTGGTTCGGTAAGTGTAGAAACCCAGGGGCTCGTTCGCTCGCTCTTGAAAACTTTCGTCGCGTTGATTTTTGCCGAGTTTTTACTTCGTCCCTCCCCGACTAACTGCCCCTGGGTCTCCGAGGATGATTAACACCACTCACTTCGGGAAAGACCGCGCCAGTTAGTACTTGTGTAGTCTACACATAGTCTCTGTTCTATACTCACCAGTCTTTCCTCACAAACCCATGTCGATCGCGGCTTAGGTCTTACCCACCACTCCCTCCCTGGGGCGGTTGCTTGTTTACCGTATCACATCCTAAGCGCGATCGGCAGAACGCCCATACTCAAATAGGTGCGGGTAAGATCGGTGAGTATAGTATACTATAAGTACTGTGTGTTGCAAGATATGACTCTCACACTCGGCAACATTACTAATATTAAGGAGTTCTTTCAAGCCGTGTGGAATAATTTTTTTTTCATACTAGGCAAATATCAATTTAAAAAATACCGAAACAAGGTCTATAGAAGCTAAATATTTATGTTTCACCGGTTTCAGAATGCAAAGCGACAAGTATGTACTTTATAATACCGAAAGAGTTTACCATCCCGATCTATAAAATATGCTACATCTTCCTCGTCCGGTTTCAACTCGTGCCTTCCAGAAAACAATCGCACACAGCCATACAGCATGGAATCCGGGTCCTCGATCGGGGTCGGGACATTCCACTTTTTAGTCCCACCCCCACCCCCCCCCCCCCCCCCCCCCCCCCCCTCTAAGGAAGGACATGTTTTGCAAAGGAGGGTTCAGATATTTTCTTCAAAGAAGCCGACAAAATTTGGAGCCTTCGGATTCTTTTTTTCAAAGGTGCCGACAAAAAAAATCAACCCTTCGGATTTCATTTTTCAAAGGGCGCCGACAATAAATTGAGGGTTCGGTTTCCTGCCATCTTTAGGGGGGGGGGGGGGGCGGATAAAAAATGAAACGTCCCGTCCTCGACAACTGTTCAAAAGCTGACTTTTCTTGTTTAAGCTATGTCGAATATGTTCAATTTTCCTTCCTCTTTAGCTCTTTTCTTCGTTTTCACTTGGGAGCAAGGGCTTGACTTGGAAGTATTCCGCTATCAAAGTGATAGTGGGACTACGTTTTACTTCACCAGCGGTCACGGCTCAGCAGTGAAACCCTCTTCATGTAACTTGCCGTTATGTCGATGTATGATCATGTTTCTCATGTTTTGTTTGTAAAATATTTCGCCATAGCCTGCGTTCGCCCAAGGGATCTGAAAGATCTAAACAGCAGAGTCGCACTGATTTCTTCTGCCATTAAGTGATATCTAAGCAGCATGGAAGTAAGATATGGAAAGGATTACCACGATTATTTTGACACCAAGACTTACTTGAATTCTTATCTCAGCAGTCCAAATCCCGAAGATCTTGATATATTCGAATCACGGTGCCATCACGAATTCTGGTCCAAATTGCCGAGGAACAATCTCAGAGTTTTAGATTTTGGTGGTGGACCAAAGATTAGCGACCTCATCAGTGCCGTTCCTTATGTCGAGGAAATCGTTTTTGCTGAGTACAGCGAGAAAAATCGGCAAGCGGTAGAAAAATGGCGACAAAATTTGCCCGACTCGCACGATTGGTCTGCTTATTTCAGATTTATCGTAGAAAAAGTGGAGGGAAGTTCAAGCGAAGAAGCTGCCAATCGAGAATCTGAGCTAAGGAAAAAGATTCGCTATATTTTACCGTGCGATATCGAGTGGGAAGATCCAGTGAAATGGCCTTCTACTTGGGGCCCGCAGTCGGCCATGTTTGATGTCGTATTTACAAGCCTATGCATAGAAGCTTGCGTGACATCCAATGAAGGTTATCATCGCGCAATTGCTAAATTGAAGAGATACCTAAAACCTGGTGGTCATTTAGTCATGTTTGGCGTCCTGGGGGAAAGTTATTACATGGTAGGCCAAGAAAGGTTTTATGCCTTTCCACTCAGCAAGAATTTCATTGCAGAGACTTTAGCCAGTGAAGGATTCAAGATGCATGACGACATGAAATTACTGGATATTAATAATGCAGAACCTTACTATGATGCAAAAGCAGTTTTCTTCTCGAGTGCAGTTCTTCAAGATTGAAACTTGTGTTGAATGTCTGACAAGCCAGAGGCTCGATTTTAGGAACAGTGATGTTCAACTTAGGCCCTATTTACATGGAAATAGGATGATCCCAGTGTTAGGATGATCCTAACACTAGGATCATCCAAGCGCGACATATGTTTTCTGCTTTCAGTTTACATGCGAAGGGTTGCATTTGGCCCTAGCACTAGGATGATCCTAGCTTGAGGTAAACCGCCTCGGATGCCCCAGGGTAATCTAAGCGCCCACCCGCCTTCTTGCTTTGCATCCTGCCCAATTTTTTATGTAAACTAAATGAAGTGTTGATCCTGGAAGCCGCATTTTTGCATGTAAACCAAATGAACTTTCTAAAATCATCCTAGCACTAGCCTAGGATCATTCTCTTCCATGTAAACAGGGCTTTAAATATTTGTAGTGGATTAGGTATGAAATCCCTTTTTTTAAGGTAGAGGGATATTTAGACCAAGGCTGCATCATACATGTTATATATGAGAGCCCCCCCCCTAAGGTGAGGGAGTGTTCTGACTTGCATCAAATGGTCTTGTTAGCATGGCTTTTCACTGCTGTCGGGGACAAAGTGAAATTGCCAGGAAATCAAATACTGATGTTTATTGCCCATTATTTTTAGCAATACAAAGTCAATTAAAGGATGAAATCATTTCCGAACTACCTTTAAAGGAATGGTTTCACAGTTCGGCGCATGTGCACAGATTAAAATGCTTTATTCGCTTTCTTACCAATTTTATCGGTTCCAAAAACACTCACATTTACTTCAATGACCACATACTATAATTAGTCCAAAAAAGCAAAGGATGACCAAAATCCACAGAAAGTTTCAACGGATTACATCAACAAAGTCAACGCTGAATAAAACCTTTCACCTGAAGGATTTATTCTACGCTCTGGTGGCTTTCATGGCACACATAGGTATGTATAATCATCCATTCAATCAGCGGACTGACCGCAACATTTTCACTGGCAAATTTCCCACCAAAGTTAACTACTCACTTCCTTTTGGTCTAAACAATGAAATTAAAATGGCTCACGTCATAGCTTGCACATGTGCCGAACCGTGAAACCCTCCCTTTAAGCATCAGCTGGGTGGTATCTTTTTTTGACCAGGTGGATTTCATTTTTCCCAAAATCAAGTCTAGCTTGAAAGGGTTGGGGTAAATCATCATTTTATCCCATCTTCTATAGGTAGTGTTTTTAAAGTAAAAGCCTGTGATTCTTGTTTTCTGACTGTGCAGATAGGCATTTTATAAATCATAGATAATGTACGATTATTACAGTTCCAGGTACAGTAACCGAAGCTAATCTTAAAATTCTAAGGTTCAAACAAGTCGAAATTCTAAGAAATGAATCCTTTCATGAAAGTGCAATCAATATATCCTATGAGTATCCGAGCGCAACATAAAACTCAACCACATGCAAAGTAATTTTACTGAAAAAACATCATGTGATTTGCGTGACAAAATATCAACTTAGGGGACTTGCGTTCCCCTAAATGCCGTACAGATAACATAGACAAGTGTATCTTTTACTGCACTTTTCAATAACACTCACTCTAAAGTTCAAAACTCAACCAACAGTTTTCACTATAAACCAAACTAGTATTATACTAAAAAATTGGATAGCATCGTTAGTACACTCTGATTGGCTACAGAAAATAATTTGGGATAGCAACTAGTGTTATTCACCTTCAAGTAATTTGCATGCCAAAATTGTAATCTTTGGCATGAATAATTAAAAATCGTCGTTTTTGTGCCATATTATCTCACTGTTTTAGTATATACTAAAACAGCTGTTTACCTCAGTGTCAGTGGCCACCTCCACTTCAGTGAATAGTTGTTAATTATCTGATAGTAGAGGTCTCAGGAAACAAGGACGGTGCTTAACTCAACAGGGTCGAACGGTTTTGTTTGTGGGTCATGATTAGTGGATTTTGATCCTTTTTGCCAGTTTCTTTTTTCAGGGTTCCAATTTCTTTTATTTGTCAGCATAATTATGATTGATTGCGGGTGTAAAATGTAAACAGCAGCTGTCGGTATTGAACTTAAGTTTACAGTTTGCATGTTATTGAAGATGCAGTTAAGAGATCTTACTGTCGGGATATCTTAATAAACTTATTGTACTGTATTGTATTGTACACTGAATCTCATTTAAAGAGTATATTACCTTTAATTTATTACTTAAGGTGACTGACAACAGTTTCTAGTAATTTCCAGTACTTTATACAATTTGATGGATCAATATTACCAGTTTTATCAGTTGATACCACAATAATGGTATCAAATAAATGCCTAGTCATTCTTAAACAAGTTTTGATCATTTTCAAGAAGTAACAGGTTACCATAGTAACAGTATAACCCCTTAAAGACACCCTTAATTTTAGCTTTAAGTGCTTGTAACTTAAAAACGGCCTTAGTGACCCCCATTTTTAATTAGGCAATTGTAATTAACATGTTAACCCTATTCGGCCTGGGGGGGGGCACAAAGTGCCTGTGCTACCTTTCAACATTCATAACTTCTTTAATATGTATTCAAACGCCACCAAACTTTGTGACTTTTTATCTGGCAACAATTTTATGTGACAATTTTTTGATCACGTGACTTGATGTTTTCATGGCAACAAGATTTTGACAGCCATGTTTTTGAAATTTGGATATTTAAACTTTTGAATGAAGAAAAAACAATGTTTATTGCTATAACGTTTATATTTTTACGTCATTTAACGTTTATTTATTGGTTTTGATTAATTTTGAGTGAATTTGGACGGTTTTTAAGAGGTTTTAAAAAATTCAGAAATCCAAGATGGCGGCCGTATAACTAATTACCTAATAATTACGTCATATGACGCCATCGTTCCATTGTGCGTACCGCAAAGGAGACAGTTTTGGACGTACTATATACCCTCTAGGTTTCATTGTCATAGCCTTAATGTTCTTGAAGTTACGAGGGGGGGCACAATGTGCCCCCCCCCCCCCCCCCCCCCACAGGCTCAGAAACTCAAAAAAAGTCCAGGCTGAATAGAGTTAAGATACAAAGTTTTGTCAAGTTTAAAAACAATTCTCGGAAGGGCTTTGGAGCCATCTTAAATTTTCAAAAAGGTAAGGTGGCTCTGAACTCCTTCCAAGGTATTGTGTTATTTTGCAATGATTTTGAAGGTTTCGTCTCTCACAAAAGTGTTTTCTCAAATAAATATTTAATGTTTCATTTGTAAAACGGTCTTAATATTCTAAGATTGTTCATTTTTGGTCAGTGTTTTAAAGTGGGGATCTTGGACCTCAATCCTCGTCAGACATGGTTCTTTGTTTTGTTTTTTTTGTGACGGCCAAGCACTCAAGCACCGAATGCCATGCATTAGATGACATGGGGTCCGACATATAACCAGCAGTAATCAGACATTATGGAGACGCGTTCAAAGGAATTTCCGGCGGAAATGAGCCCCTGAAACATCAATAGGGACGGCCAAACGGAACTCTGGACACCAAAAAATCTTTCCATGCAAGGCACAGGGCAACTGGCACGAGAATGCGAATAGCTGTACGTGACAAAATTATTGCCTGCGTGCGGAATGCTCTTTAACACAATTTTAGCTCATAGATATACTCTGTGTCCTTTGATTTCGCTATGCGTTTGACGAATCGATTAATAAGTAAAATCTGCTTCCAAGTTTCCTTCAGAATAGAGTTTTAATACAAACGGAAAACAAGCTTTTAAGCTCTTAAAAGAGTTTCAAGCAAAACAAGATAGGAGTCGGACTCAATGATGGCATTCCTTTTTAGTTATTATTATTATTATTATTATTATTATTATTATTATTATATATCATAAATCTGAAAATGTAATTTATATATCATAAATCTGAAAATGTAATTATACTTTACATTAACTTTGCACTTTCTTTTTTTAGTCTTTTATTGATATATTTTTCATATACATGTAGGTATATTATTATTATTATTATTATTATTATTATAGTGAAACCGGAAATAATATATTATAATTAATTTAACATATTTCGTAGACTATAGTCCAGAAAAGAACTACAACGTTGAAAAAAAACCTGCGCCGTTCATGTAAATCCTGTAAACTAGCAGTAATCACAGATTATGGAGACGCCTTCGAAGGAATTTCCAGCGGAAATGAGCCCCTGAAAAAAAACAATAGGGGCGGCCATTTGGAAGACCGGCCACCAAAAAATCTCAAATTTTACTGCACATAAACCACAAAATTAGGATTGCGTTCTTCGAACGCGATAAACGTGTGTACGCTACAATTAGCCTGCTTTTCAAAGCTGCTAATTGTGGTGTTGGGAAGGTTCATACTAAAAATATACATGTAGAGTTTAAGTTGGCAGCAAAAAAATGCGCTGACCCTTAACAGTAAAGAGAGGTTATTCAGCGTAAAGATCTGCAATACGGCTGAGTATTTACTGACGAGTAAAAATGCCCAGCCTATTACAAAACTTTTCACTGAATAAATTGTTTATTATATGACAGAAATCTTCTCCTAAAACTAAGTTTTTGAAGCTGTTTTTCCTAGCGCGCGGTCAGAAGAGTGTAATAACGTGTAATATTTGCACTTGTTTTGATGCATATTTGCACTCTAGAATGCTATGTTGAATAATAATGTATTATACATTGTATTTGCACTTGTTTTGGTGCATACAGCTATTTCAATTAACGTTGTCGGATGAAAGCTCAAAGCCAAGACCGCAAGGTAGTATGGGTAGTGGTAAAAAGCCATTGCATAACAATCCCATACTTCCTCGCGGTCTTGGCTTTTCGCCTTTTTGATCCGACAACGTTAATTGAAATAGCTGTATTTGCAATGTCAAATGCTACATGTATGTTGCATATATTAACACAATTTACATTGATTTATAATACGGTAGTATTTGAAAAAATATATTTATTTAAATTTAAATGATAATACATTAAAAAGACTTTCTGAGACACAGAAAAGGTAATTGATTTGACAAAATGAACTGGTCATTATTATTAAACTATTGTCACTTTCCATAATTATCTTCCCTATATCAACCAGTATACATTCACTTGGAAGATGACAAAGCTTTAGAAAAAAGTAGTGTAAGAACGATGCTTAAACTCTCCATTCTGTATGATCTGGGTATGATCAAACTGTACATGTTTATAGTTCCAATTCAGTAAGAAGAATGTCCTATCCATCAAGTGATCTAAATCACTTTGACAGCTCTTCAATTTTTTTTTTATTACTTTAAGTTACTATTTGTTTTCATCAAAAGAAAGAAAGAAATCCAGTTTGCCAATGTTTCAATGTACATGTACCTCAATACAACCTTAAATTTTTGCAATAATCACTGGGTGGCCATTTTCGCAGCACCCAAAAATGGCCACAAACAGAACCTCGGAAAGCAATGTACCCTGGTTGAGAATGACAATTAAAAGGAAGGTCAGATAATAACAGTACAACGCGCAAGTACTAAAAGAAGGAATGACCTAAAACCACCGAAAACCATCTACAACCACCTACAACCATCTACAACCACCTACAAGGAATGACCTAAAACCATCTACAACCACCTAAAACCACCTACGACCATCTTCAGAAATATAAAAAATCCACGCAGAATACTGTTTTTATCATTTCAGTGTCAATTTGATCGATTTCGTGCTCACCGGAAATGTTGCGTTCTCTTTCCACGGGCGTCTAGTATGAGGATCTTATGTTACACTGACTGTATAGAGCATGAGGTTAAGTCTGGTGGCATTGGGGTTAAAGAAAACACTTTGCTCGATCACATCGCGACCTCACTCGTCCAGGCTGGTCTCTCAAGGCGGCCTTATCGACTTAGTAATGGCTCCATTTCAAGAGGATCCTGAAGGTAAGATGTTTCATTGCTGCGAGCCCCAGGCGAGCAGCACACTAATCGTGATAAAATTGTCATGACTTAATGTTGCGTGACAATGGCGTCACTACGTCATGCTTCACTGAGTGTGTGCATACTTTCCGGTTATCGAGCGAGGAGAGTTTGAGTCGTGGAATGAAACTGTAAGCGAACGCCTCACAGCTTGTTGTGTTGATAAAGTTTACGTTTGGAACCCTGTATTAAAGACTTGAGTCTTTCACAGCCTGTGGTTGCTTGGAAATCGATCAAATTGACACTGAAATGATAAAAACAGTATTCTGCATGGATTGTTTATATTTCTGAAGATGGTCGTAGGTGGTTTTAGGTGGTTGAGGGTGGTTGTAGATGGTTTTAGGTCATTCCTTGAAGGTGGTTTTAGGTAGTTGTAGGTGGTTGTAGATGGTTTTAGGTGGTTTTAGGTCATTCCTTCTTTTAGTACTTACGCACTACAACGCTTTCTACAAACAGACAATATTATCATTATTAATTGAAAGTATTTTAGTCATTGTAAAAAATTCCATTTACTGTTTCAGTCGTTGTAGAAAATCCACCTTATGTTTATACTGAATATACCAAGGGATGCCTCTTCAACAGTCTGTTGAAATAGAAAACTTTTAATTTAAGCATGTTCGCACTGTCTTAATGTTTATGTTCACCTTAGCCTGCGAGCAAGCTCTCGGGTTCGGGATTTTGGGGGAGGGGGTGGGGGTGGGGGGAGGGAAACGAGCAAGGATCCGATCCAGGATCGGCTGGCTCGATCCTGGCTCGGATCCTGGCTTTACTCTTAGTTTATCTCACGTTAATCGACCTTGCAAGAAGACTTCAACAGGACATAGTCAGTAAAGATGTGGCCGACTATATCCTGTTCACGAGAATTTAGTTTTATCGAGTGAGTCGATAAGGTAAATTGACCACCGTAAAAAGATTCAAATAGCTGACGTTTCGAGCGCTAGCCCTTCGTCGGAGCGAATCAAGGAATTGTGGGTAGTGTGTGGTTTTATATAGTAAGCGGTGGAGCTACGCTATTGGTGGAAATTTGGTGACGTGAAAAACAAATGTAGATTAGTTGAATGAAAAGCGTTCGTTGATTCCGTGGGGTTTGAGAGTGCCGATTTGAAAGATGATTTTTTGTTCTAGGTTTTTACGGCTTTCTGTGTTACCCTGGTGTAGGGAAAGACCGCAGATTGTCATGTGTTGTTTAGAATGGTTAGTAAGATTAAAATGGCGCGCGACTGGTTTGGATGCGTCTTTGTCATTTTTTTCAACGTCTCGGAGATGTTCACGAAAACGGTCGCCCAGTCTCCTCCCTGTTTCGCCAATGTATATCTTTTTGCAAAAAGTACATGTAATGCAGTAGATAACATTTACGGAGGTGCATGTAAAACGATCAGTGATTTTAATAGATCGTTTGGGTCCTGTTATTTTGTCCGCGTTGTGAATGAAAGGACAAGTGTTACATCGTGTGCGTGTGCATTTGAAAGTTCCCGGTACATCGTCAGATTTCAGTGCGCTCGTAACTAGAAAGTTGCCTATGTTTTTGTCACGTTTGAATGAAATTAGTGGGGGTTGTGAAAAAATTCTGCCAGTTTCGGGGTCGTTTTGGAGTAATTTGAAATTTTTTAAAATGATGCTTTTGACTGTGTTGTTGTGTGGGTGGAAAGTGAGGGTGAATGGAATTCTCTCGTTCTCTTCCTTCTGTGGCGTTTGTAGTGCTGACTGTCTGTCGATCTGTTGTGCACGTTGTTGGCCCGTATTAACAACAGAGTCAGGGTACCCACGTTTCTTGAAAAACTGGCACATTTCTTCTGATTTGTTGGAAAAATCAGAGTCATCACTACATAGACGTCGAAGTCTGAGAAATTGAGAATACGGAATGGCGTTTTTAACGTGCGATGGATGTGAGGATGAATGTAACAGATAACTGTGGGAATCTGTAGGTTTGTAGTGCACACTTGTGGATAAACTGTTACCGTTGATTGAAATATTAATGTCAAGAAAAGCGACTGAGGTTTCGGAAATTTCCCAGGTATATTTTAGAGCTGGATGAAAAGTATTGACAGAAGTTATGAATTGATTAAGTTCCTCTTTACTGGAAGAGGTAGCGCCAATGCAATCATCGATGTAGCGGCCGTAGAGTTCGGGTTTGGTTCCGTGGTACTGATTAAAAAATTTGTCTTCGATGTGGCCTACAAAAAGGTTAGCGTAGCTTGGTCCCATTTTGGTGCCCATGGCGACTCCATTTACTTGTTTGTAGTAGTTTTGGGAAAATGAAAAACAGTTAAGTGTCAAAACTAATTCGGCTAAGCCGAATTAGTTTATACCGTCATCCCCAATGACGAAGGACTTCAAGCACTAAAATATTTTTTCGACCAGCGCTCCATTCAAAACCCAAGCTCAGAAACACTGCTCCGCTTAGCCGAATTAGTTTTGACACTTAACTGTTTTTCATTTTCCCAAAACTACTACAAACAAGTAAATGGAGTCGCCATGGGCACCAAAATGGGACCAAGCTACGCTAACCTTTTTGTAGGCCACATCGAAGACAAATTTTTTAATCAGTACCACGGAACCAAACCCGAACTCTACGGCCGCTACATCGATGATTGCATTGGCGCTACCTCTTCCAGTAAAGAGGAACTTAATCAATTCATAACTTCTGTCAATACTTTTCATCCAGCTCTAAAATATACCTGGGAAATTTCCGAAACCTCAGTCGCTTTTCTTGACATTAATATTTCAATCAACGGTAACAGTTTATCCACAAGTGTGCACTACAAACCTACAGATTCCCACAGTTATCTGTTACATTCATCCTCACATCCATCGCACGTTAAAAACGCCATTCCGTATTCTCAATTTCTCAGACTTCGACGTCTATGTAGTGATGACTCTGATTTTTCCAACAAATCAGAAGAAATGTGCCAGTTTTTCAAGAAACGTGGGTACCCTGACTCTGTTGTTAATACGGGCCAACAACGTGCACAACAGATCGACAGACAGTCAGCACTACAAACGCCACAGAAGGAAGAGAACGAGAGAATTCCATTCACCCTCACTTTCCACCCACACAACAACACAGTCAAAAGCATCATTTTAAAAAATTTCAAATTACTCCAAAACGACCCCGAAACTGGCAGAATTTTTTCACAACCCCCACTAATTTCATTCAAACGTGACAAAAACATAGGCAACTTTCTAGTTACGAGCGCACTGAAATCTGACGATGTACCGGGAACTTTCAAATGCACACGCACACGATGTAACACTTGTCCTTTCATTCACAACGCGGACAAAATAACAGGACCCAAACGATCTATTAAAATCACTGATCGTTTTACATGCACCTCCGTAAATGTTATCTACTGCATTACATGTACTTTTTGCAAAAAGATATACATTGGCGAAACAGGGAGGAGACTGGGCGACCGTTTTCGTGAACATCTCCGAGACGTTGAAAAAAATGACAAAGACGCATCCAAACCAGTCGCGCGCCATTTTAATCTTACTAACCATTCTAAACAACACATGACAATCTGCGGTCTTTCCCTACACCAGGGTAACACAGAAAGCCGTAAAAACCTAGAACAAAAAATCATCTTTCAAATCGGCACTCTCAAACCCCACGGAATCAACGAACGCTTTTCATTCAACTAATCTACATTTGTTTTTCACGTCACCAAATTTCCACCAATAGCGTAGCTCCACCGCTTACTATATAAAACCACACACTACCCACAATTCCTTGATTCGCTCCGACGAAGGGCTAGCGCTCGAAACGTCAGCTATTTGAATCTTTTTACGGTGGTCAATTTACCTTATCGACTCACTCGATAAAACTAAATTCTCGTGTTTCATCCCCCCACCGACGCAGCACCACAGTTTCTCTAGAAACTAACCCCATTCATATATCCTGTTCATGTTGGCAACAGCTTGGTAATAAGTAACTCATGTCATGTCAGGGTCAAGGTACAGCTGTAGTGTTTCAACTGGCCGGCTGTGTCCTGGTGTACCGGTACACGAGGGATTTTACATTGCATTCTCTTTGTTTGTGATCTATTGTTTTCGTGTAGTTTATTGTTTAGTCTTTGTTTTGTTCTTTTTGTTACCGGTACACGAGGACAGAACCCAAGTGTGTATTTATGCTAATCAGATGTCCCGGATAAATAAATGAATTAAAACAATTGAGGTGACACCAACTTTTATTTAGCAAAGTTAATGCAATGGCTACCAGCTATTCATATGATTAGTTTTCTTTCTCTGTGCATGGGCTGAGTTGCATGATAAACTGTATGTGCAGTAAAGATGCACATAGCCTGCCAGCAAGCTCTCGGGCTCGGGGTTAGGTTTGGGGTCTAGCCCTAGGATCCTGGCTCGGATCCTGGCTCGGATCTTGGCGCGGATCCTGGCTCGAAGTTTAGGCACTCTGGATTAACGTATGGCGAAGATTACCTAAAAATTGCTCCTGAACGGCGGAAATCGCAGTGGTTGCCATCAAAACGGTACACTATAAAGCACTAAACGACACCATTTTTGAACCCTAGCCTGGGATCGAGGACCCTGGTGAGGTCACGTGTATATTGTTGGGTCCAGTCATGCGCGCCTCCCAGGACAAGGAACGCCTGGTAGAAGTGAGAAAACGCGCATTCACAACAGAATGAAGGCGTCAGAAAATGTCAGAAGTTATACTTTGAGAAGTCAGGAAACGCGGGATGTTTTGTTCTTAGATCAAAAAGAATGTACAATTTTTTATTTTAAGGAAAGGAAATGAGTGACATTTTACTTCGTTGGTAAGAAAATGTCGAAAACTCACTTTTTAATTTTGACTCTGAAAACGCGCCATATTTCACTGTATTTCAAGCGCGAAGGTGTAGATCTTTGACAGTGGAAATTAGAGGTGGAAGTAAAACAAAAACCTGAGGGTCTGAATCTTGCATCATGCTCTAGAATTAAATTTGTGATCAACTACAATTGTATTGCTATTTTGCAGTTTTTTTTATTTTTGTTCTCCTAAGGTAAAATATTAGACTTTCAAAGACTACAGTCATATGTACATGTTGTGGTCTACATGTACATTTAAAAGAAGGAACAAGTCGGATAAAGGTAATCTGTTCTTCAACTTACTTATTTAATAATGCCCAATCTTGCAGCATGTGTTATAACTCAGAGTTCTTTCTACAATATTTTTAGAAGCAGCTGGTAGAAATAATTAAATTTCTAAAGAGACACAATGTATAAATGGGAAAGTTTACTGATATATAACAAATTAATGTTCTATGCTATAAATAATGGTGTAAAAAACAGCAAAATTTTACTATTTATTTGCCAAACAATTTGAACCTTTAACATCCCTTTCCCCTCCCCCTTCTCCTCATTCCCCTTCACCCTTCACCCTGGGCATTTTTGCACCTGGCGAGTAGGGAATTTGACACAAAGGCCCTTGCGAGAGTCCAGCAGAATAGATGTGGTCACCATAGTTGAATGAGATGGATGAGTGTTATGTGCATGAATGGCTTTTAAAACATAAAGGGCTCTCTAAAGTTCATTAGAGCTTTACAGATATGTACATTTGTTTAGCTGCAAGTCCTTTAATCTTGGACTGTACATGTAGTTTTTTAACCCTTTCACTCCCAGAGTCAATTATGGAGACATGTCATGTAGTTCTAACTTTTGAGTCTGTGGATGAAATCCTATCAGGTGTGACCATTCAAATGAAACCTCTTTGGCAGTATTTTTGCATGGTACCATTTGTTTTTCAATATTTCACAAAATGAAATTTGGGTATTTTCTTGAATTTTGATGTTTGGCACTCTTGGGAGTGAAAGGGTAAATTAAAGTTAAAATTATATACTATAAAAAGCAACATTCAACAACCCTGTGATGGATAACACAATTACAAGTGGTCTTAAAAGCTTCAAAAGACATGTACTGGTGCATGATAAGCCCTTCAGTGTACTATTTTGTTTTCAACCTCCCATAAGCGGACACTTACCCTTGGTCCCGAGGGTGTCTGCTTAAAGGAGGTTCGACTGTATACATTGTAATTTAATTTAATTTAATGCACAATTTTAAACTCCAGGGCCAAGTTGTTCAAAGCCTGATTAGCACTACTCCTGGATTAACTGTCAGCAGAACATATGAGTTGTCATGGTAATTAACCCTGGATTAGCGATAATCATCCTTCATGTCAACCAATCAGACCAGGAGACAAAAATATGCATGCATAAATTTGCATGCACTATTGTGACACAAAGCCAAAATATTTAATTTATAACTTCTTCCTCGGCTATGCCATAAGTTAAATAAAGATTTAAAATTATATACTACTATATAATAATTACATAATACAATATTCAGCTAGGTACATGTATATCATACCAGTATAGTTAATCCTTTTTATGTCTGAAAATTTTATCAATCAATTCAAGATGCTCACTTAGCTATATTAATCAAATTGTTTCTCCCAGGAAACATCACATACTCTACATGTACTGTCATGGATTATGGACATCCTAGTAAAAGTCTACACCACATTGTAAACCCATTGTAAATGTGTGATCTTTCTAAGGTATGTTGATTTAAAATTGCTAAATATACATGGACTAGTTTCCATGTAAATAAGAATAATTGGTTATGGTTTTATATTACATGCATGTTTACAGAGATGCCAACCTCTGAAGATTAACCCATTGACACCTGAACCGCCCGTAACCGCCCGTACAAGACTCCACTGCTTTAAAAAATTGTAACTTTCTCAATCGTGCGAACATTGCCTTAACTAGCAGTTGTGAGCATTGACTAGAAAGTCTTTCAAATTGAGATACCCAATAAACACAAAAAAGTCAGCGATTTTTGCAGAATATCAGCGTTTGAATTTGGACAATAACAAAAATTACCGTTTTTAACGTCATAGAAAAACAACAAAAATCACGTTTTTGCCTTTAGTTTTTTTTATTCAAATCATCATGGCAAACCCAAAAATCAACATTCACAGCAAAATTCAGTCATAGTCCTAGCTTAGCAGTGAATTTTTTTGCTCTTATTCGTTGCTCGGGCCGAGCTCTAGCCTCTCGTTCTAATGCATACTGACCTTGCCTCAATTTTCAATATCACCACCGCACTGCATGCTGGGAAATGGCCAAGAATTTTGACAGCGTTCGTTTCTTTCCGCACACATTTCATATTTATACTAAGTCCACAGCCACTCCGACCCACCGCCGAAATTTCGCGCTTGTTGTGTTCTCCTGTGGTCGCAACTTCCAAAATATGCCGCAGTAGGTCGAGAAATTCATCCAGAGTCGAGTCCCAAAGCTGCTTCGTTTCCAGGCGGCCATTTTTCCAGTTCAACGAGCAACGAGCCAAATTCGCAAACGAAGTACAACAACTAACTCGCTTCATTGAGAAGTGGACTCTGAACTACCTCCAAGCTTAATGATGCTCACCAGGCAGCTACTAAAGATGAAAAATGGCTGTGAACTTACCAAAAATCGTAGATAATTCATATTGGACCCTTTATTGCAAATCAAGCAAGCAAAATGAGATCGTCACAATGACGTTTCCAGTAAACTCGAGCCTTCAGTGTTTTAGAACAGCAGCACTTTCAATGGTAACTCCAAATATGCAGTCACGAAATCCTATGGGGCGTGTGTATGCAGAAAATCACTCAAAAACGTAAAAATCCTCAGGTGTGAATGGGTTAAAAATAGGGAGTTTTTTCTGGGGGTGAAATTCCCACCCCTCCCAACCCTAGCCTAACCCTAACCCTAACTCCCCCCCCCCAAACCCAAACAAACCCACCTCCCCCCCCCCTCCCCCGTTGCGTGAATCGAGGTTAAAGCGAGCATCAAAGGGGTCCAGAAAATTGTTTTTTGCTTTACCCTTTTCTGCATTCCTGAGACCCGAAAAGCGTTTGTGAAGTTAAGATATCATGAAAGACGCATCACCGCTTTTTTTTTTTGGATTTTGGGAAAATTTGGGTTAAAATCTTAGCCTATTGTAGAGAAAAGATCCAAAGTCGCTTTTATCCGGGAGATTTGGTGACCCGTACGGGAGACTGGGAAATTCGTTCCGTATCCGGGACACTCCCGGATAATCCGGGAGAGTAATTGGCATAAGTGTGTTTATATTATGTTTTCATTCGTAAATACTTAACATTTACATGTATATTTTGGGCCTCTTCATACTGTACGACTGCTCCAGCACAGTACACTTGTTAAGAATTACTTTGTTTAGTTATACGATGCCTATTATGGACTACACATGCTCAAAACATAACTTGCAAGAAATTGTCTCTTTCATTGCATAGTGATAGTAATTGCATTGCCAATTTCATTCAGCAAAAATGTTTTGATTCATGAGTTCTTAGGAAGATGGTTCTTATGAAGAAAAGTAAGAAAACGATATTTATGGCCCTTGGGGAGGTTTGGCCAAAAAATTTCTAACATTGATTTTTTTTTGTAATATTTTTGCTACAGCTTGGTAATAAGTAACTCATGTCAGGGCCAAGGTAGTGTTTCAACTACCCACAGTGTGTATTTATGCTAATCAGATGTCCCCGGATAAATAAATGAATTAAAAAAAATTGAGGTGACACCAACTTTTATTTAGCAAAGTTAATGCAATGGCTACCAGCCATTCATACATGGTTAGTGCTCTTCCTCTGTGCATGGGCTGAGTTGCACGATGTAGCATGGCATTGTGACATAAACTGTATGTGCAGTAAGGATGCACATAAACAATAAGACAGTGTGAACATGCTTAAATTAAAAGTTTTCTATTTCAACAGACTGTTGAAGAGGCATCCCTTGGTATATTCAGTATAAACATAAGGTGGATTTTCTACAACAACTGAAACAGTTAAAATGGAATTTTTTACAATGACTAAAATATTTTTAATTGATAATGATAATATTATCTGTTTGTAGAAAGCATTGTAGTGTTAATTTATCTGGGAGTGACCTTCCCTTTAAACCATTAAACGGTCATTCTCAACCAGGGTACATTGCTTTCCGAGGTACCGTTTGTGGCCATTTTTGGGTGCTGCGAAAATGGCCACCCAGTGATTATTGCAAAAATTTAAGGTTGTATTGAGGTACATGTACATTGAAACATTGGCAAACTGGATTTCTTTCTTTCTTTTCATGAAAACAAGTTATAGTAAATTAAAGTAATAAAAAAAAATTGAAAAGCTTTCAAAGTGATTTAGATCACTTGTTGATGGATAGGACATTCTCCTTAGTGAATTGGTTATAAACATGTACATGTACAGTTTGATCATACCCAGATCATACAGAATAGAGAGTTTAAGCATCACGACAATGTTCTTACAGTACTTTTTTCTAAAGCTTTGTCATCTTCCAAGCGAATGTACACTGGTTGATTTAGGGAAGATAATTATGGAAAGTGGCAATAGTTTAATAATAATGACCAGTACATTTTTTCAAATCAATTACCTTTTCGGTGTCTCAGAAAGTCTTTTTAATGTATTATCATTTAAATTTAAATAAATATTTCAATTACTGCTGTATTATAAATCAATGTAAATTGTGTTATTATGCAACATACACGTAGCATTTGACATTGCAAAATATGCACCAAAACAAGTGCAAATACAATGTATGACACATTATTATTCAACATAGCATTATAGAGTGCAAATATGCATCAAAACGAGTGCAAATATTACACGTTATTACACTCTCATGACCGCGCGCTAGGAAAAACAGCTTCAAAAACTTAGTTTTAGGAGAAGATTTCTGTCGTATAATAAACAATTTATTCAGTGAAAAGTTGTGTAATACGGCTGGGCATTTTTACTCGTCAGTAAATACCCAGCCATATTACACAACTTTACGCTGAATAACCTCTCTTTACTGTTAATAAGGGTCAGTGTATTTTTTTTGCTGCCAACTTAAACTCTATATTAATTTAGTATGAACCTTCCCAACACCACAATTAGCACCTTTGAAAAGCAGGTCATATGTGGCATGTACACACATGTTTATCGCGTTCAAAGAATGCAATCCTAATTTCGTGTTGGTTGTCCTGTGGTAATTTGAGATTTTTTGGTGGCCGGTCTTCAAAATGACCGCCCCTATTGTGTTTTTTTCAGGGGCTCATTTCCGCTGGAAATTCCTTCGAACGCGTCTCCATCATCTGTGATTACTGCTAGTTTACAAGATTTACATGAATGGCGCAGATTTTTTTCGTTGTAGTTCTTTTCTGGACTATAGTCTACGGAATATGTTAAATTAATTATAATATATTATTTCCGGTTTCACTTGTAATAATAATAATAATAGTAATAATAATAAGGAACGCCATCATTGAGTCCGACTCCTATCTTGTTTTGCTTGAAACTCTTTTAAGAGCTTAAAAGCTTGGTTTCCATTTGTATTAAAACTCTATTCTGAAGGAAACTTGAAAGCAGATTTTACTTATTAATCGATTCGTCAAACGCATAGCGAAATCAAAGGACACAGAGTATATCTATGAGCGAAAATTGTGTTAAAGAGCATTCTGCACGCAGGCAATATTTGTCACGTACAGCTATTCGCGTTCAAAGAACGGAATCCTACATGTAATTTCGTGCCAGTTGCCCTGTGCCTTGCATGCGAAGACTTTTTGGTGTCCAGAGTGCCATTTGGCCGTCCCTATTGTTTTTTCAGGGGCTCATTTCCGCCAGAAAATTCCTTTGAACGCATCTCCAAAAGCTCTGATTACTGCTAGTTATATGCTGAACCCCATGTCATCTAATGCGTGGCATTGGGTGCTTGAGTGCTTGGCCGTCACGAAAACAAACAAAGAACCATGTCTGAAGAGGATTGAGGTCCAAGATCCCCACTTTATAACACTCACCAAAAATGACCAATCTTAGAATATCAAGATCCTTTTACAAATGAAACTGTTACATTAAATATTTATCTGAAAAAACACTTTTGCAAGAGACGAAACATTTAAAATCATTCCAAAATGACACAATATCTTGGAAGGAGTTCAGAGCCACCTTAAATTTTTGAAAATTTAAGATGGCTCCAAAGCCCTTCCGAGAATTGTTTCTAAACTTTACAAAAATTTGTATTTTAAGATGTTAATTACAATTCCATAATTAAAAATGGGGGTCACTGAGCTCGTTTTTAAGTTATAAGCACTTAAGCTAAAATTAAGGGTATCTTTAAGGGGTTATACTGTTACTATGGTAACCTGTTACGTCTTGAAAATGATCAAAACTTGTTTCAGAATGACTAGGCATTTATTTGATACCATTATTGTGGTATCAACTGATAAAACTGGTAATATTGATCCATCAAATTGTATAAAGTACTGGAAATTACTAGAAACTGTTGTCAACCACCTTAAGTAATAAATTAAAGGTAATATACTCTTTAAATGAGATTCAGTGTACAATACAATACAGTACAATATTAAAGTTTATTAAGATATCCCGACAGTAAGATCTCTTAACTGCATCTTCAATAACATGCAAACTGTAAACTTAAGTTCAATACTCGCAGCTGCTATTTACGTATTACACCCGCAATCAATCATAATTATGCTGACAAATAACTATTCACGGAAGTGGAAGTGGCCACTGACACTGAGGTAAACAGTTGTTTTAGTATATTCTACAACAGTGAGATAATATTGCACGAAAAGGACGATTTTTAATTATTCATGGCAATGATTACAATTTTGGCATGCAATTGCTTGAAGTTGAATAACACTAGTTGCTATCCCAAATTATTTTCTGTAGCCAATCAGAGTGTACTAACGATGCTATCCACTGTTTTAGTATAATACTAGTGTGGTTTATAGTGAAAAATAAAGTGTTGGTTGAGTTAGAGTTTGAGTGTTATTGAAAAGTGCAGTAAAAGACACACTTGTCTATGTTATGTAGGGGAACCCCACTCCCCTAAGTTGATATTTGTCACGCAAATCACATGATGTTTATTCAGTAAAATTACTTTGCATGTGGTTGAGTTTTATGTTGCGCTTGGATAGGATATATTGATTGCACTCTCATGAAAGGATTTATTTCTTAGAATTTCGACTTGTTTGAACCTTAGAATATTATTCTAAGATTAGCTTCGGTTATTGTACCTGGAACTGTAATCATCGTAAAAGATACACTTGTCTATGTTATCTGTACGGCATTTAGGGGAACGCAAGTCCCCAAGTTGATATTTGTCACGCAAATCACATGATGTTTTTTCAGTAAAATTACTTTGCATGTGGTTGAGTTTTATGTCGCGCTCGGATAGGATATATTGATTGAACTCTCGTGAAAGGATTTATTTCTTAGAATTTCGACTAGTTTGAACCTTAGAATTTTAAGATTAGCTTTGGTTATTGTACCTGGAACTGTAATAATCGTACATTATCTATGATTTATAAAATGCCTACTGTATCTGCACAGTCAGAAAACAAGAATCACAGGCTTTTACTTTAAAAACACTACCAAAAGAAGATGGGATAAAATGATGATACAGAGCAGTATATTTACCCCAACCCTTTCAAGCTAGACTTGATTTTGGAAAAAATGAAATCCACCTGGTCAAAAAAAGATACCACCCAGCTGATGCTTAAAGGGAGGGTTTCACGGTTCGGCACATGTGCAAGCTATGACGTGAGCCATTTTAATTTCATTGTTTGGACCAATCGGAAGAGAGTAGATAACTTTGGTGGGAAATTTGCCAGTGAAAATGTTGCGGTCAGTCCGCTGATTGAATGGATGATTATAATACATACCGATGTGCTCCATGAAAGCCACTAGAGCGTAGAATAAATCCTTCAGGTCAAAGGCTTTATTCAGTGTCGACTTTGTTGATGTAATCCGTTGAAACTTTCTGTGGATTTTGGTCATCCTTTGCTTTTTTTGGACTAATTATATTATGTGGTCATTGAAGTAAATGTGAGTGTTTTTTGAATCGATAAAATTGTTAAGAAATCGAATAAAGCATTTTAATCTGTGCACATGCGCCGAACCATGAAACCATTCCTTTAAAGATAGTTCGGAAATGAATTCATCCTTTAATTGACTTTGTATCGCTAAAATGGGCAATAAACATCAGTATTTGATTTCCTGGCAAATTAACTTTGTCCTGACAGCAGTGAAAAGCCATGCCAACAAGACCATTTGATGCAAGTCAGAACACTCCCTGGCCTTGCTCTAAATATCCCTCTACCTTAAAAAAGGGGGTTTCATACCTAATCCCACAAATATTTAAAGCCCTGTTTACATGGAAGAGAATGATCCTAGGCTAGTGCTAGGATGATTTTAGAAAGTTCATTTCGTTTACATGTAAAAATGCAGCTGCTAGGATCAACACTTCATTTAGTTTACATAAAAAAATTGGCAGGATAGCCCCAGTAACTTTGAGTTTGGCGTGGTTGCAAAGCAAGAAGGCGGGTGGGCGCTTAGATAACCCTGGGGCATCCGAGGTGATTACCTGAAGCTAGGATCATCCTAGTGCTAGGGCCAAATGCAACCCTTCGCATGTAAACTGAAAGCAGAAAACATATGTCGAGCTCAGATGATCCTAGTGTTAGGATCATCCTAACACTGGGATCAACCTATTTCCATGTAAATAGGGCCAAACTTGAACATGAATTACCCTTGAACATCACTGTTCCTAAAATCGAACCTCTGGCTCGTTAGACATTCAACACAAGTTTCAATCTTGAAGAACTGCACTCGAGAAGAAAATTGCTTTTGCATCACTGTAAGGTTCCGGATTATTAACATCCAGTATTTTCATGTCGTCATACATCTTGAATCCTTCACTGGCTAAAGTCTCTGCAATGAAATTCTTGCTGAGTGGAAAGGCATAAAACCTTTCTTGGCCTACCATGTAATAACTTTCCTCCAGGACGCCAAACATGACTAAATGACCACCAGGTTTTAGGTATCTCTTCAATTTAGCAATTGCGCGATGATAACCTTCATTGGATGTCACGCAAGCTTCTATGCATAGGCTTGTAAATACGACATCAAACATGGCCGACTGCGGGCCCCAAGTAGAAGGCCATTTCACTGGATCTTCCCACTCGATATCACACGGTAAAATATAGCGAATCTTTTTTCTTAGCTCAGATTCTCGATTGGCAGCTTCTTCACTTGAATTTCCCTCCACGTTTTCCACGATAAGTCTGAAATAAGCAGACCAATCGTGCGAGTCGGGCAAATTTTGTCGCCATTTTTCTACCGCTTGCCGATTTTCCTCGCTGTACTCAGCAAAAACGATTTCCTCGACATAAGGAACGGCACTGATGAGGTCGCTAATCTTTGGTCCACCGCCAAAATCTAAAACTCTGAGATTGTTCCTCGGCAATTTGGACCAGAATTCGTGATGGCACCGTAATTCGAATATATCCCACTCAAGATCTTCGGGATTCGCACCGCTGTGATAAGTATTCAAGTAAGTCTTGGTGTCAAAATAATCGTGGTAATCCTTTCCATATCTTACTTCCATACTGCTTAGGTATCACTTAATGGCAGAAGAAATCAGTGCGACTCTGCTGTTTAGATCTTTTAGATCCCTTGGGCGAACGCAGGTTATGACGCAATATGTAAGGGTGTGTTTCGTTGTCACTTTTTGACACCCGGGGAGGGGGGGGGGGGGGGGGGGATGACGGGGGTGCCCGTCGGAAATTTTCGCAAAACACCCTAAAAGGTACTTGAATCTCGACGAGCACTGCCGTCATTTTTATATGGGAGTCCTCCTCCGGGATTTTCAAGTGTTTTGGAGATTTGAGAGTAGATAAATTAATAGGTGGCGTATGCTGTCGTTGATTCTTGCTGCGTAGACTAATAAGTACAGCCCTGGAGTACAGCCAGGCCCTGAGTACAGCCCTGGCCCTGAGGAAGACTAATACTATTTATAGTCGAAATACTTTTTTAATTGGCCATTAATAAATCTGCCCTTTGCCGTAGTGCCAGCCTTGCATTCAGTTTTGTATTTTAATAAATTCTTGGCTTGCACATGACGAGTCATAAAAATTCAAAAATCTAAACTTTACATCCTGCAAAGCTGTTTCTAACATGGTATGTAGATACCAGTGTTACAATCCTTCACAAAAAGTTTCAGGCTTTAACGATGTTTTGCTTTCGATTTGTAAAGGTTTTAAATTTGTCACGCATTTCGTCACGCTATTTCAGATAGGCCGTGAAAATAAGCAAAATTCAACCAGTTGAACGTTATTTTTGCATTATAGATGTTTTTAAGCCGATTTAATGTAACTTTTAGTGAATCCAATCTTTTGTGATGAGATTTCTGGCGTAATTATGACTTTGAAGAAAGGAGGATATTACCGTCTTCCCAGCTAGCCTGCGAATACAGCCGCCTCTCATCGCTCCCGGCCGCTAGGGTTGCGGCCGGGAGCGATGAGAGGCGGCTGTATTCGCAGGCTACTTCCCAGCGTGCTTTGGGTAAAATTCAGGTGAATGACTTCCGGTGGAACCGAAGAACGCACGTATTTTAGTCAAAGTTGTACATGGATTTCCTCGCATAAATGTCAAGGCATAGAAATAAAACAATACGTACCTTATTCCTCTATTAATAATGTATCAGGAAATGTTTTTCTTAAAGTGGAGTGGACCCGTTGGAAAAAATTATCGTGGTATAGTTTGACTGTTGTCGTCCATGTCTGTTTGTAGTTATCGGTAATGCATATTTTAAATTGGTTGGATCGATTTAAAAAAGGCGAGTCAAAAGCCAAATAATACCCAATTCCAGTCATTAAAGGTATAAACTTTTTCGAAAACCTAATTGACTCCAATTGACTCCACGATTTCATCCTAAATTTTGAAGTTGAAAGTGATCTATTTCGGCGGCTGTTTGTTAAGTGACTACATCCTTGCCTAGTTCCTAGGCCTCTATATTTCGCCGCGGTCATTCCGTTTCGGGTCACGCGGTCAATCCGTTTCGGGTCACGTGGTGCCCGGCAGTTCGTCTCGGATACGTCACCGAAACGAATTGACCGCGTAGGACTGGGAAAGCCGTACAGGAACTAGACAAACTACATCCGGCAAGCTTCAAGTGGCGCGTCGTTTGTGAGATGATTCATTTGCATTTGTGGACCGATTCGAGTTTTATTTTGGTCACAGCAAAATGTAAAATGAAATGAAGCCGAATGATAAGTGCTCGTACCATAGAAAAGTCAGAAAATATAAACGAGAAAAGCGAAGATCGATTTTGAACTAAAAATAACAACCGTAAACAAACACAGCAGGACAGTCGTGTGCTGAGTGGTTGAGCTGAGTAGCTGTTGTTTCATATTTTCAGTTAGTGGGAATTATTTCACCGGCTTTGTTCACCAGTGTTAGGTTTAATAAGTCAAAGCAAGCAAGCAAGCAAGCAAATATACGGATATTTCTTCTAATATAAGCCGGCATTCTTTTCGGAAATGACGAGACGGTTTTGATTCCATGAATCTGTGAAGAGATTTCAAGCGTCTATCACGCGACGCTTAGCGGCCTTAAAGCAAACTGTAAACATAACCCGAAATGGAAAATATTCTGTAAAGGTGAATAGAATAAATAGGTTAACGTAGATTTCTTTTGAAAGGTTTCCGCTACGACCAACTGACCTCCAACCTCAACGGCGTCTGTGTAAAATGAGCTGCTTGCGGGTCGCCGCCGTTTTGGCCGTTTTGGCCGCCATGTTGGTGTACCAAAGTGGTACACCAAGATGGCCGCTCCATACAATTCAGTCACTAAAAATGTCTCATACTCGTTCGCCTATAACTCTTGAACAAAATGCTTTTGCCCTTCACAATTTGGCCCAGAAGTGTAGTTTTAAACTCTCTACAATTCCCTAAACATTTTGGAATCGAAATCTGTTTTTTTAATGCTTCTGCATTTTGATATGACATGTTATGACGTAATATTTAATTTGTAGATTACAACGTGTTCAAATACTGCAGCTCGCATTGTTAAGTTAACAAGAAAATATGCTTCTATTACCCCAATAATGTTTAAGCTACATTGGGTGCCTGTAAAATTCCGTATTATTTTTAAGCTACTGTTATAAGTTCATAAAGCACTTAATGGCAAAGGACCGTCTTATATTTCTAGTCTGCTGAGTTATCGAAGGTTCTCTAGGTCATTACGTTCCAATGTCCAAGAACTGCTCACAGTGCCACTGGTTAAACTTTAGACTTGCGGAGACCGGGCGTTCAGCGCTGCTGCGCAAGGACAATGGAATGACTTGCCTCCTAGACATCGAAAATCCCCATCGGTAGCTATTTTTAAAAAGAATTTGAAAACTCGTCTTTTTAAAGAAGCTTATGACTTTTAACTTTTATTTTTAGTACAATTCTTATTTTATACTTTTAACTTTTATTTCTCTAACAAGTATTAATATTTTTCAGTCAGAACTGTAAATGTATTTTTACATTTTAGTTTTTACCTTAGCATAATGATTGTAAAGCGCTATGGAAGACTAGCTGAATAGCGCTATATAAATTAATATTATTATTATTATTTACATGTTGGTCTTTCTGACCCAGGGCGCTTCGTTTTGGGTTTGGGGTTGGGTGTTTAGTTTTGGGGGTATTTGTGGTGGTGTATATCTGCGAGATTGCTTGATGGCTTGTCGTAAAATAACAAAACAAAGCGGTTCGTATTTAGCCTGGGCGCAGACGTATCCGATTTCCTTGCTCCTCGCGGAAAACGGACGTCTGCGAAACACTGTTTCGAATCGTGTTCACGTCGTGCCGTTGGAATTTTAAATTTGGCATAAATTATGATAACAATCATCCGCTGACCGGATAGGTTACGGCTCATGGTGTCATCAATGCAAAAAAATGGCGGTCTTTCGTGTCGCGTTAGATCAAGTTTGCGAAATTTTCAGGATTTCCTCGCATCGTTTAGAGCAGAAAGCATGTCTAAAGGCCGTCTGCGATGACAAAAATGTTTACGCCAGTCTCCCTGGGTATGGGAAATCTTTAATTTTCTACGCCATTCCAATCGTCGTCGATATGGTTTTTGACCGTCCACGTAGTGGCAGCAAAGTGATTATTATTTCTCCGTTGAAAACACTGATGGAGGATCAAGTTCAATTTCTAAAAGCCCTGGGACTATGAGCGGTGGCTCTGCACGACGAACAGTCGGAGGAAATTTTAAAAGACGTCGAAAGGGGTTCGTTTACGTATTTGTTTACATCGCCGGAGAGGAATTATGAATTTGTGCAGCATAAATTATTTCGGCATTTCGGCATTTCGGAGTGATAGCCAATCAGAGTTGTTTCTAACAATGCCTGCCGTCAAGCGTCTAATCATAGCGCGGTCCACGGATCCTTGAGAAACAGCAGGATACGTGAACACGATTCGAAACAGCGTTTCGCAGACGTCCGTTTTCCGGTCGGATACGTCTGCGCGCAGGCTAGTTCGTATTATAAATGATGTTCCTTTAATGGAATCAATAACTCCACACTACGTATCCCTAAGCCTTTTGAAATTTCCTGATATTGTTAAACTGAACACATGTATGCTTTTTTATGATTATTTCCACAATGAAAAGTTTTCTAATATACCTGTTTCACTAGTATCTGAGCTACATAACTACAATACCCGCAGTGCATCATCTAATCAAGTAGTCATACCCTTTTTTCGAACTAATCTCAGGAGATTCTGCCCGAGCGTTATTGGAAGATTTTTTTGGAATCAGTATTCCGCAATTAATCAGAGACAAACCATCTAGAAAGATGTTTAGAAAAGCACTTTTACGCTGGTACCTTGCTCAATACTAATGAAACATCATCTCTTTTGACATTTACCAAGCTATTTTATAAGTTTTCCTTTACTTTTTACTAAAAAATTACAAGTTTTTTGTTTATACTTATATTACTTTAGGGGGCACAATATTAGTTTATCTAGACGTGCCCCTCTCCTCCTTCCTAATATAACGCGATTTAATTTAATTATTAACATCTGTAAAGGTTTGGAGTAAACAAATAAATGAAAAAAATGAAATGAAAATGGCTTGTTGCGACAGCTGTTCCTCCCCAATCTAAATCCGCATAAGCACGAGAGTGAGCGCTGCAAATAGATTACTATTTGCCAGCGGTCGCCCTCAAAGCGTATATAAGGATTGAGATCACTCTACTCGCCCTCTTTTTGCGCCAGTCTGGCGGTTCAGTCCGCCGCGGTTTGTTCGCCCTTTAAGGAAACCGTGTACCTTCATATCGACCATTTTATCGAAAATTTTTTTTTTTGGCGTCAAAATAAAGTTTACAGAATGAACTTTCATCCAAAAAAAATTATCGAAAAATAGTGAAAGTTGCCGGAGAAATGACGGTGTAACGTTAATTTTGAACGCAAGTATAAGTTTAAGCTAGGCTAACATATAATCAACAAAAAAGTGTCGGCGAATTTCTTATTTCCGTAAACTTTTTCGTCAAGAGCCATTTCCGTGCGATCACTCCATTTTTTCCCCTTTTTCGAAAATATTCTGTAACTTTTCACTGCAATTGAATATGGGAAATCGCCGACACGATTTTTTTAGCACTTCGTGTCCGGAAACCCGAGAACAAATCAAATTAGCAAAATACAATAATCGATTTGAGTTATAGCGTTTTAAAGCTGATTCGGACGTTCGAATTTAGACGTCGTAAAAAATTCGACAATTCATTTTATTATCAAATGGTTTCCATATTTAGATAGCCAGCTCTATAAGCTTTAATTTGATATCTGGGTTTAGGTATATTAAGCGTAATCTTAACACGCTAGAGCTGTTATACTGGAGACAACCCCGAAAGTACACGGTAACCTTAATGTCCTCATCTCTCTCTTTCTCTCTGTTTTCCTTGCTGTCGACTTTGGGATCGATGTTTTTCCAGCCCTCCCAACCGATCTGCTACTTACTTGTCTGCCTAAAGCGACAGCTGACCTTAATCTAAATCCGCACAAGCACGAGATTACTAGCCAAAACCTAATGATCCATATCGAATGGAACGATATGATGTTAGGGAAACTTCCTGCAAAAGATTCGACACCAAAGGTCAGGGACCGCGGAGATGGGAGGGGGGGGGGGGGGGGGGGGGGGGGGGCTGGGGGGGCTTCAGACCCCCCAATAATTTTTGGGAAAAAAATAATTTTACCCAATTGAAAAATTACTGTTTTACTGCTCTCATAGATATGCGATAATTAATGAAAACTTTCGCCAGTGAGTGTTGTGGTAAGCGGTAAATTGATTTCTTCCTTTAGGACATGCAATATGGCGGCCGTTCGTAGGACATGGCTTATAGGTCTTCTCTTAAGTTCTGTTATAGAAGTCGTTGAACTTGTTTGCTTACATCAGAAACCCACAACTCTTGTGGGGATCTGTTCAGATAACCATTCCACCGGAGACGGCATTGTAATCAGTGCGGCATACTGTATGTCGGCGCAATGGCATGTTTCCGCTATTTCCGTCAAATATCGCGAGAAGTACCTTAAACGAAGACTGATGTATAGTTGCAGTCACCCTGGGTCGTACAATCCAACTGCTATCAGCAATCAGGAGGCTCACATGATCTGCGGCAATATGGTTTTGTTATTGTAGTTCAAATTTGGTGGTATTTATTAGCCTGATAAATAATAAAATAATTCACTGCGTCTGGTATATTGGGATGCATTTTTAGCCATTCTGGGAGCATTTATTATAAAAATTTTCCGGGGGAGCATGTCCCCGGACCCCCCTAGACGGCTAGCGCCTGCTAGCGCCTGGACCCCCCCCCCCCCCCCGCCCCTCACCCCCAACCGAAAATATGCTGCGCGGTCCCTGAAGGTTGTTTTGATGCCGAGTAGATCATGTGTAAATAAACTCTCTAGGCTAAATTATGAAAAAAAAAAAATTCCGATGTTACGAAAGTTTGAGGGGACATAATACTAAAGACAACTCTTGACTAGTTTTTAATCTAATTTATTAAGAATTTATAAGATGACTATTAAAGGTCTTATGAACAGCTGTCCATCTAAACGGTTCGTTGGGTGCCCCTGATATTAAACAATATAAATTTTCAATAAAATAGAGTCTGTTTTATTCCCAAAGGATAATAACTTCATTGTTCTGAACCCCAACATGGTCGCCGTGCAAACCACCAATATGCACTGCCTTTAAACCTTTCATTACGAATACCACCTTCAATTAGTACTTTTGTAGTGATTAGAGAGTTCGGCAAAGGTTTCGATGCAAAACTCAAGTTGTTTCATAGATTCATAATTCGTGAAAAAGATTCGCGGCTCTTTTCAAAAGTTTGTACGGCTCGCTGCACTGGGCTCGCTGTGAACCTGTCTTCAATATCTGGCGCTTTTCCTGTTAGCATCAGTGATAATTTACCTAAATTATCTGCTATAACTAAGTTCAGCTCAGTTCGCGGCTGCTACAGGAAGAGTAACGTGATCTTTTACAAATTCAACTCAAAGCTACGTGCCAGACCATAAAGATAAACACTGAAATATCAATATGTATGTGCCAGCTCGTACACACTAATGAGCTGACCTGCACTGTATGAGGCTTTCATTGAATTTCTCTTTTTCAACAATCCCTAAATCACTTTCCCACTTTTCTTGCAAATATAAGGCATTGTATTTTTGCTAAAAATAGCAATGAAATCCGGTGAGCAAAGACCAGCTGCTGTCCCCATGACACTGGATTATGGTAGTTTAGTTGCACAGCCACTCAACTTCCGCATTCACGAGTAGGCTCGCAGAGCCCCTCAATTTTTATTCATTAACCCTACACATGTTCCCTATTTACAGTACTATACAATAGTGCAAAATGAATACAGGCATCAACAGCAATCTGATTGGTTCCCTACTTCCAGTATACCAGTTCATATCTTACACGTTTAGAAGTCGACAAAGTATACTGCAATAAATTATACGATATCAGAAACCCATAAGTGGGTAAAACATCCACTTTCTGACGATATACGATAAATTATGTTTCCGTTGGTAAACGGATTAAAATCTTATTGTGTGCCGCCTTGGCCCCGGGCTAATGTGCGACCGTTGTTCAATTTGTGCTTTGCTCTTTCGGACTATAAATAAAAAGGTTACCCGAGAAGCGACACGTGATCTTTAGCTAAAAGCCAAGGTCATCCAGGGTGGGCTCGGATGCATCTACTCCCTATACTATACGTTGTATTAGAGAACAGTAATCAGCATAAAGATCTAGTAGGCAGCAAGTCCGCCCGTCGCAAAAAAATATTTTTCCAATTGAACATAAGAATGTGCACAGTATATATCCAAGATGGCTATGCTTTTACTTAATCTGAGTGATCAAGCTTTTCGTGATTGGATTCACAGTTACAAAATGAACGGTACTCATTGTTTTATTCCCCTATAGAACGAATGTTTAAGTAATGATCCGCATAAGAAGGATAGCGCTGAACGGCAATGCACGATGGAATGTCAACTTTTTTCACTGTTACAACTAGTGATCTCATTGGCCTAGACTCAAAAACTGCTAAAAAGTTAAGGTTCATTCTGTCTAATTTTTTTAAGGTTTCAAGTTATTTGAGATCCAATCGTACAACATGCAAGTTTTAAAATATATTGTATTTGGGGAACTTCATCAAAGAAGCAAAATTATTAGCTATTGTCTTCTGCTATTCTGATTGGTTAAGCACGAACATTTCCTAAAATTTATTTGACGCAAATGGATTTTCTTTATTTTTATAATGAAATATAGTTATGGACAATCAGCCCCTCCTCTATTCTTGAAAACAAAGATATTCTATGCGGGAAAGAGCAATTGCCGCAGAACAATAAAGTTTACCATAGTTCTTATGTGGAACATTACTTAATTAGTGCGTCGGCGTCTGGGGTTTTACACAACGCTTTCTTTAGTCTTGTGTATCGCATTAACAACATCATGAATAATATTTCGAACTTTTTTTTACAATTAGTATAAGCATGTGTAAAACAGAAATCATGGTATTTTATGAGTATATTTTTGTTTATAAAGAAAAACATAGCAAAACTGTTCCGGTGATGTATTAGGGAGATTACCAATCACTCGAGTTGATTTCCAGTGACGTTAGGGGGGTTTGTGAGAGCTATCAATAGAAATGAGTCATGAAAATTCCGATGCGCCCCAAGTTAAAAAAAAAAATAGTAAAACTTGGGGCTCTAATGAGTAAAGATTTAGAAAAAAACAATTTATGAAAAAGTATTTATTTAACATTCTGCACGTTCAATCATTGTCACCTTTGACCTAATTATGAATTCTATAACAAGTTTTGACGCTTTCAATACGTTAGTATAAGTTAACTCCACTTGAACAGTGACCTTTTGACTTGAAAATGAAGCCAGGATGAATTCGAAACGTCTTTTCTTTTCGCTTATTTTATTTAATTAAAAAACTTGGTGGCGCATCGGAATGCGGATTGTTTGGCGGTGACGGTTTTTGATCAAAACAAATATAAAAAGAGCGAGCGAAGCGAACGAAGCGAGCGAGGCAAAAAGCCAAGGTCATTCAGCGTGGGCTCGAATCATCCACTCCCTTTTCTTCTCATGTCGTTTGCTAGGAAGTGTCCCTCTGGTATGATCCTAAAAGTTGTCTGGTCAGCTGAAAGGAGAGAAAGAAACACGGGAAAATTAAAAAGGGTGACGGATTTCACTTCAAAGGGGTAAATAGACTTTTTTTTAAGCAATAATGGTTTTTGAACAAACACGGAATGGGATTTCTAAAATTTTTGAATGTCTATAACTCTGCTTATATTTGTGAGAATTTTACAAAAATTAGTTCCTTCTAAAGCTATGCCTCATGCAATTAAAGTCTCCATATGTAAGGAACAAATTTTGGCTAGAACTACCATAAAATTAATAATTGATTCAGGTCCATCATCAACAGTAAAAGAGAGTCACCGTTCTTGAAGGTTGACAGATAATTTTTCGTCATTTGACGTTTAACAATAACAACAATCTCTTCAAGGGACAAACAATGTAATTTGTGATAATCTTGATTGGCATAAATTAATATTTTGCCGGCACTGTACAGAGAACCGAGTACTAGTGTAGAGCGCAGGGGCTCACGGTTCGTAAGTTTGAAAAGTGGCCGTTGATAGATTTGTGTCATTCTACGGTCAGCCTCGCCGCCTCTTGTACTGTTCAAACAAGTTAACTTTCGTCTTAGTTGTTTATTGTAATACCTTAAGACTTATTATCGGCAGTTTTAGCCGCATATTTTAGTCGTTTATTTCTTAGTTAAAAACACCTTAAAACCCAAAAGGTAGCACCACTGCATAGGTCGGGGGTACACGGTCCCTATTTTTTCCCAACAGTTGTTTTTTGGGGGTTTACATGTCCGGCTCTGGGGCGCTTAGAGTAATTGTTATATTATAGTCCTTTGTCAATAATAAAATGTATCGTGGGCCTGTCTGACCAGCTTAGAGTTATTGTAATATTATAGTCCTGTGTCAATAATAAAATGTATCGTGGGCATGGCTGACCAACGCCCCACGCCTCTTAGCCTTGTGTGTTTGTTCGAGTGTGTAGTGGAGGCAAAATCGTTTATTTGTCGGTTGGCGATTAAAACTTAAGCCATTTCACGGCTGATGTTTAACTTCGTGCGTCCCCTCCCCCTTCCCCCTCCCACACACACACCCGCAAAAAAAAACAACAACAACAAACAAACAAACAAACAAAAAATAGCAAGAATTTATCAGGATGAATTATCAAGAGAGTCTTCTCCCCACAATTAAAAGAGGGAAAATACTTCTCCAGGTGACCATACTGAGTGTGTTTGGCCCTTTTAAGGTGGCTCCATATAGTTATTGGTCAGTCTTCCAAATAAAATATACACAATCGTATTGCTGTCTTTCGAGAGTTTTGTTTCGCGATACTAGGCATAATATACACATACACGTAGCTTAGGCTTTTTCGTTTACGGTGAAGTCTAATTTGGCAGTCTTGTTTCGTTACCATGGCAACCAATTGAATTATTGAGTTGTTGGGCTTGTTGTTCAAGGCTAGCAAACCTCTCAACGGATTAAGTCTAATCTAACAAAGCCATAAAAAAAATCGGTACATAATTTTCGGCAATTTACTAACTTTCGTTTTTTACGTTTGTTGGGTTTGTCAGGAGCCCATCACAAAAATTGTTGTCTTTTTTTGTGATCGAGAACAAAGAAAATCCTACCAACTTGTCAATTTTTACAAAAATTCACCGGGTAATATGCGCGCAATAAACGTTATAGTTACCGTAAAAACCTCTTTATTTTCGTGACGTCATCAAAATAAACAAACGCGCGCTCGCGCCATTTTCGTGTTCATATCTCGCGCGACATCAAGCTTTCTCTCGTTCCAAAAGCAACAACAACAAACAAACAAACTGACAAACGAACAAACACAACTTAGGTATTCCTTCTAACAATGTTACCACTTCAATGACTTACGCTTTTAAACTTGTCGGCAAGTTCCGCGGATAGTTCGTCTTCTGTCATTCCGCGAGGCACCAGCGAGCTGAGAGAAGAGGATGGGTTCGTGTTAAGATACTTGTCAAGTTTTTCTCTGGGTAAGTGGTCTTGCTTCGCTTTCACCTGCATGAAACAGAAATGAGAGAAAACCGAATAAGCCCATCACAAGTGCTGGCTTTCAAGTGGCGTCATCAAAATTCTAAAACCTAAAATAGTGATCCTACAAAGCGGTTCTTCTTCATCTTTTAAGCAGCTTAATAGGTAGCACACCCCTTCACACCATGCCATTTAACCCTTTCACTCGCAGAGTCAATTATGAAGACATGTAGTGTGGTTCTAACTACTGAGTCTGTGGACTAAACCATATGGTGTGACCATTCAAATGAAACCTCTTCTTTTTTTTGCATGGTACCATTTGTTTTTCAATATTTTACAAAATGAAATTTGGGATTTTTTTCTTGAATTTTGATCGTTGGCACTCTTAGAAGTTAAAGGGTCAAAACACCGAGGGTAACAACTACAATCATAGACAAAATCGTGGGAAGTTAAGCAGTTTTTTTACTATTATTTTCTTTCCTTCCCCTCCCCCTGTTACAATGTTGTGTATATGACGAGGGAGTGTGGGAGGGGAGGAGGGGATGGGGCTCAGAAGAATAACTAATTATTGTTATTTTACATTAAGAGAACATTGATGCAATTTAGCACTGCTATTCATTTTTACAACCTACCCAACTACTTCTGTCTGCAATTGTAGTACGGACATTGAGGGACAGCCACTTCTACGAGGTTTTCGGAGCAACGTGAATTAACCATTTTCAGATATCGTAACAAAGGTAGCACCTTCGTCCTCAGCATTTTTTAAGTCCTGAGTATACGACCGGAATTTTAACCCTCGGCCTCCCACTCTATACAGACTGGTCCTTATCGTCTGAGTTAATCAGGAGGCGGTTATAAGAAGTATGTAACGAGTGAGAAACAAGTTATTGTGTGCATTCGTTTACGTTGCCCTTTGAAAACCTCTTGCGAAGTTGTACAATCCCAGTAGCCTTAAAACCAAGATTCAACTGTATTGTTACCTTTGGCGCGGGAAGTTCTTCCCCTCTTCTTGCGTCTGCCAGTCGAATATAAATAGAGCTCCCCTCCAGGTATTTGATCTTTGGCACAGAATGCACAGATATTAGCAAAAAGTAGAAAATGGGGGGGGGGGGGGGGGGGGGGGGGGGGGAGTGTGTGTGGGAGCGGAGGGGGGGGGGGGGGGGGAGAAGGTCTTCTTGATTCATTCATTATGTTTGCATTGTAGTGTTAATAAAGTCTCATTCAGGTACGCCACCAAAAATACGTAGAATTCAAAAATACACACAAACAAGTGACGAGGAAGACAGGAAGTAGAAACCAAAGACTTATAACCGTGCCTACTTTTTTTTAATATATGTAAAATAACTGTACAGTTCATTGGTGTTAATTTTATCATGCAATTTTTTTTTCTCGAAACCGCACACATCTATAAATATGTTTCATGTAGAGGCATTTTCTTTCGATTGAAGAAATGTTCCGCAAAATCTGAACTCGGGGAAGGGAGCCACGATAATTCGGTCGTCAATATGGTTAGTAAGGCCAATTTTAATGACCGCCAAATCTTTGGCGCCGAACTATAAGATGAACCAGCACATTATAATCTTACCATTTTTCTTCTCCGAAAGCTGGCTAGGACATTGATGCAACTATCGCTTTGTAGAGAATTAATCACAACCTGTCAATTGAGAAATACTAAGTGTCATCGGACGTATAAACTAGTAAGCTTTGTGTACCCTTTGTGCCGCAGATTGATAACAACGCTGGCGTTTTAATCAATCAGGGGCATAGGCTAACTTTCTGGCAAGTACACTCTTTTTCTTTTATTTAAAAACCTTTTTTTAGACTAAGATTGGCCTGAAATTTAAGAACGTGCCAAGAACGTACCCAGGCTGAGATAGAGTTAAGAACATCTTTATTCATTATGTTTTACAAATGAGATAAGAAATGTATTCAAGTCTTTTTCCATTTTTTACAGCAAGCATGTCCAATAATCAGCAAATTTGTAGAACTTCTCTTATAATTCTTTCTTCTTATTCATGACTACCATTTACTGAACTACTGAACATTAATGAACTACCATTTATCCTAAGACCCGTGCAAACGAACTCAACATGTTGGCACTTTGTACACCATGTTAGGCAATGTTGCATGATGTTGGCACATGTTGCGTGACGTTTGAAATCGGTCAAACTTTTCGCCCAACATCTGCCAACATTTCTTTCGTTTGCACGGTTTGCACAGTTTCACGTAACACTGCCCAACATGTTGCGATCGTTTGAACAATGTTGGGTGATGTTGTGCCAACATGTTGCGTTGGTTTGCACAGGCCTTAAGAACCTGCTAAGAACGTTTTCAGGCTCAAATCGCCAAAATATTAAGAACGTGCAGCCCCAGCTCAGCCTATGCCCAAAAATTAGACGTTCTTATAAAAAAAAAAAGACTGTACTCGTTTGGGGACTAATGGACGTTAAAGGAACTATGTGAACGGATATTGTAAAACAACAACAACAAAAACAACAACAAGCACTAGAGTGCTGTTTTGAACATCGAAGAGCTAAATCTTAAGCATTTATCCCAACATATAAGCGGAAAAATTTCCACTTGAAACGTGGAAGTTTTCGTAGACCTGATTCACACTTGCGACATGACGACGTAAGAACTTGGATATGACATAAAGCAACGATCACTTTGTTTATGTTATTGGCCGAATTCATATTAGAGACGGAAAAACGTCTTGGACGGGAAACTCGTCTACAGACGGAAAACTCGTCTGATATGAATTCGGTGAAGGACGAGTTTCCTGTCTCAAATTTATCCGTCTATTTTTCCGTCTAAACCGACGGAAAAATAAGACGGGAAACTCGTCTTAGACGGAAAACTGTCTTAAATTCATATTAGACGCGAAAATCACGACGACTTCTTTGCGCTATGCGCTTGCATGCGCTTGGAAAAGACTGGAACTAGAAAGACAGCAACTGTTTCTGGGTAAAAAAAAAATGGCGCCCAAAAACAAGGTCACTGAGAAGCAGTCTCATGAAGACGATTTCGCCGTCCTTAAATTCATATCAGACGGTATTCTGTCTGATGGAATTCCGTCTGTGACTAGTTTCCCGAATATGAATTCGGCCATTATGTTCCTATTATGTCGTTATGTTGTGTTGTTTACATTGAATATGAATTCGGCCATTATGTTCCTATTATGTCGTTATGTTGTGTTGTTCACATTGGGGACATAAAACATCGATATGAGTTGTGTTTTGCATTTGCGTGACCTCGCCGTCATGTTGTTGTGTTGCTAGCGTGAAGCAGGCTTAACACGATGCTAAATTCAAGAGTCGAAGTTTCACATCCTACCTCAGGGGGTTCCCCGGCGTAGAGAGGAAGCTGATAGGAGCCGCTCAAAACATAGCCCTCGTTAAACACTTGAACAGCGGTCCAAGCCTGCAAAGAAATATACTGAGTTAACTTTTGAGTCTAATAGCCTAATAGCGGTAGCCAAACAGTGGTGATGTTCGTGAAACTCTACAAGAAGCAACGTTCGAGCCTGTAAATGAACGAATGGCATTATATATCACACATCACATATGAAGGCGACACCTCAGGCAGCCGCTATCGGTTAATTGTAGATCTCATCTCACAAACTCAGACAGTAGTCCAGATAAAGTGCATGATTGCAAGGATTAAAGTGGATTAAAGTTCAAGAAATTTGATTTATTGACAGGCAGTCAAGAAATCAAATTTGCCATTGTTGTGAAATTTTGACTTTGCTCAGTAGCCGTTATTTTGTCTGTTTAGTTCGTACTTCATCCACAGATATGAAAGTTAGAACCACCTTTTATAAAAAAAAGTAAAGTATACTGCTATTGCTTTCATTTGAGGGCCACATATTTCACAGACTTCAAAGTTTGAACAACGTTTAAGAGCAAAATAAACGATAAATTACTACCCAATACTTTCATGTGAATGGTCAAACTTTAGGATTTCATTCACAAACTCAAAAGTTAGAACTATTTTCGACAGCAAAAAAAAAAAAAGCACCACAACAGTAAAGTACTGCTCAGTAGCTTTCATGTGAATGGTAGCACGGTGGAGAAATAGAAAAACTCAAACGTAAATACCACCGTAATACAACATAATAAACAGTACCAAATGAAAGTACTGCTCAATGGCTTTCATTTGAATGCCTTTTTGTGGTCAACGTTAGGATTTCATCCACAGACTCAAAAGTTGGAACTGCACCTTGCACAGCATAATAAACAGTACCACAGGAAAGTACTGCTCAATAGCTTTCATTTGAATGGTCACACTGTAGGGTCCTGTAGGATTCCATCCACAGACCCAAAAGTTAGAACCACCTTGTACAGCATAATAAACAGTACCACAGAAAAGTACTGCTCAATAGCTTTCATTTGAATGGTCACACTGTAGGGTCCTGTAGGATTCCATCCACAGACCCAAAAGTTAGAACCACCTTGTACAGCATAATAAACAGTACCACAGAAAAGTACTGCTCAATAGCTTTCATTTGAATGGTCACACTGTAGGGTCCTGTAGGATTCCATCCACAGACTCAAAAGTTAGAACCACCTTGTACAGCATAAAAAACAGTTCCATAGGAATGTACTGTTCAAGAGCTTTCATTTGAATGGTCTCACTTTAGGATTCCATTTACAGACTCAAAAGTTGGAACCACCTTGTACAGCATAATAACCAGTACAGTACCACTGGAAAGTACTGGGCGATAGCTTTCATTAGAATGGTCACACTTTAGGATTTCATCCGCAGACTCAAAAGTTGAAACCATCTTGTACATCATAATAACCAGTACCACAGGAAAGTACTGCTCAGTAGCTTCCATTTGAATGGTCACACTTTAGGATTTCATTTACAGACTCAAAAGTTGGAACCACCTTGTACAGCATAATAACCAGTACCATAGGAAATTACTGTGCGATAGCTTTCATTTGAATGGTCACACATTAGGATTTTATCCAGACTGAAAAATGTAGTACCACCTTGCAGAGCATAATAAAAAGTACCACAGGAAAGTACTGCTCAATAGTTTGATTTCGTCCACAGACTCAACAGAGAGCACAGCAATAAACGATTCAAGGTTTGATTCTGGCAGCTACGAGGTCAATGAACACTAAAGGGCGTGGTCATTCGTACCTGTCCTTGTAAACTGTACTTTGTTTTATTCTGACTTGTATCCAGTGCTAACTCGTGTAAATGGATAATAATCACCATGAACCTATGGTACGTACGACGGGGAAAAACCTGAAGACAAAACAAAAGCATCGTTGTCAAAGTTTTCAAAGTTTTATGTTGAATTGCTTAGTAGTCCTTTTTATATCGTTATCGAATACATTCAGTGAGTTTGAGTTATTCATTAAAGTATAAGCATCATTTACACTAGTGATGCAAAAACAAACGCAGATAAAAATACAAGCAAGCAAAAGAAGGTGCAAAGGGTTATGGAATATTGGAACAAATCTTTTCTTTAAAGAAATACGAGCTATTTATGGGGAAATAACCGGGATACGGTGCGACGAATATTACAATTACAATTATACAATGACAATTTCTATAGCGCCAAAATCCAAAAGTTGTAAGGTGCTTTACAAAAGTGAGAAAAAATCATCACAAAAACGAGGGTGTAAAAAAAGTACGTTCTTGGACTCGAAGTTGAGAGTCATTCTTTACAAGGTAGTTCTTTTCTTTTGGGTTTGCAGATAAAATCATAAAATGTAACCATTCACTTTAACGCTGTTGAGTAGTACCTCTTAGTGATAAAGTTTATCACGTACATGGGGATTGCAAGTTTTGAGTCTGTTCATTAATGTTTTGCTTGAGATTTTTCACTTACTATAAAAGTTATTGACGCTGTAAAATGGTCATTTTTAGACGAGAAAAGATATGACCAAGACCTTTTAGCTAACTAACCTTAGGTCCTTCACGCCAGACAGGTGACGCCACACTACTTGAGAACAGTTGTCTTGTTACAAAGCTTAAAGGGTCCTCTCTTGTGCCCTGTGAATTGCAGTGAAGATAAGGAATAACAAGTATTGATCATCAAAAGCAAACTTCACGTTGCATACCAAAAAATATATGTGCATACGTCATCGGCACGTTATGTCATAGATGTTCACCTTGTCATTATAGACGACCTCGCCGCCGTTGTTTACCTTTATCAGTTCCCATGCACTTAGTTAATGCTTTAAACATTAAGAAACATTGTTGACGCAGTACGTTGTGTTTGTAAAGTAGCTCATCCTAGTGGTTTATCCAGTGTTTCTTAATTTAAGAATTTTCTTTTACGTCCTTACTTTACACTTTTTTTTATCCGTTTTCTATGTTGATAAGACCTGTACGTAGTCAACAGTAAGAACCTTTCCTTGCCACGATGATTTTTAACTTTTAGATTTCTACATTAGCATATCCTTATTTTGTATATTGTTACTTTTTTTCGTAATCTCTACGGGGAGGTGCCGCGCATGGGTACTAATGTTCCGTTCGCGCCTCGTATGCGTATGTTGAAGTAATCTTTGTTTATCTGTATTCTTTGCGTGTGTTTGTAAGTAGGCTATTTTGTAGTTAATCCAAAAAAAGTTGTTAAAAAAATAAAAGGTATCCACCCTTTTAATAACCGAGGCCTGGTCTACCAATGCTCATGTAAAGTAAGTTGCATAGGCACAATAAACACTGGGAACTCGCCATCAAAGGCCAAAAGCATTGCACATATTAGCCATTCCTTTATTGCGATTTGTTTTAGGAAAGGAGAAGGCTACCCGTAGGCTAGAAATAGGTGAGTGCTTCAAGTCACCTTGTAAAATGATCCAGGAGGCGACAAACAGTAAGTTGCCATCGTAAAATTGGTCCATAGTAAATTCTGCGCGGCATCCACGGAGATCTGCAAAAGTAAAAAAAAGTGTAAGGGTACCAATCAACTTGATTAACTATTAATTCACTTCATGTGTCATTTGATTATAAGATCCGCGGGCCGAATTCATGACGCTTTCCTAGGTAATGAGGTGTCCTAATTTTTATTGCAATGTAAAAATCTATCGTTACAAAAAAATACATAGTATTTTGGTTTCGCGTCGGGCCCTCGATCTGAGGGTGGGGGGTTTGAGTTCCGGTGTTTGGTATCGCGTTGTTTTTAATGAAAGAAACTTGTTGTTCGCCGCTTTCTCTCTCAGGCTACACAAAAGGGCGTAACCGTTCTTCGGAGTACCATTCCATGTAGAGGTAGGGGGGAATAGCAACACTCTTAGTGACTTGATTCTACAGACATATGTGAGGCGCCAACAGTTGTGGATCATAGGACTCCACCCTGAATTAACTTAAGAAGGCTCCATAAATCTGGGTCCCGTTTACTTTTATTTTATTTACGCCTTCTGGTGGCCTAACGCGTTATATCTGAACGTTTTTCTGTGTCATCTTTAAAACCTTCAAGTGTCCGACTATAAGTTTGGAGTGAACATACGCTAAATCAGTCGTCTTTTTATACAAATACTATTCCTCTCAAAAGATAGTCGCAATATTCCAAATGCATAGAAAAATTAAGGTTTTCGATAAATTTCTACCTTTAATCCATGCATCACGTGGTATAGTCCGATGTAACTAAGGTCCAGGTCTCCGGGTAAAGCATCAATGTTTCGAGTGAGTCGAGTCTGGTATCACGGGAGATAAAATAATGTGAATTAAACAACGTAGCCAATGAAGAAAGGGGACAATAAGGGACAGCTGGAGATACGAGTGACCATTGTGATGAAAGCTATTGAGCGGGTCTTTTCAGTGGTTCTCTTTATTGAACTGTACAGAGGGGGGGGGGTCAAACATTTGATTATGTGGATGAAATGCTAAAGTGTGACCATTCAAATGAAAGCTACTGAGCAGTACTTTCCTGTGAAACTGTTTATTATGCTGTTAAAGGTGGTTCTAACCTTTGAGTGTGATGATAAAATCTTAAAGTGTGGACATTTACATTAAGCTATTGAGCAGTTCTTTCCTGTGGTGCTCTTTAGCATGCTTCCCAAAGTTCTATCTTTCGGATGTACAGATTAAAGGCTGGTTCTTCTCAGTGGTAAAGTTATCACGTACATGGAGATTACAACTTTTGAGTCTGTGCATTACATGATCCCAATGAAAGCTTTTGAGCAGTACTTTCATAGTCCTGTTGTGCTTGTTATGATGCTGCTCAAGGTGGTTCTACCTTTTGTGACCATGTGAATAAAAGCTCTTCAGCAGTCCTTCCCGGTGGTTCTAACTTTTGAGTCTGTGGATGAAATCCTAAAGTGTGACCATTCAAACGAAAGTTACTGAACAGTACTTTCCTGTGGTACTGTTTATTATGCCGTACAAGGTGGTTCTAACTTTTGAGTCTGTGGATAAAATCATTAAGTGTGACCATTTAAACGAAAGCTACTGAACAGTACTTTCCTGTGGTACTGTTTGTTATGCTGTACAAGGTGGTTCTAACTTTTGAGTCTGTGGACAAAGTCCTAAAGTGCGACCATTCAAATGAAAGCTATTGAGCAGTACTTTACTGTGGTATTGTTTATTATGCTGTATAAGGTGGTTCCAACTCTTGAGTCTGTGGATAAAATCCTAAAGTGTGGCCATTCGAATGAAAGCTACTGAGCAGTACATTCGTTTGGCGTGGTTCGCTTGTTTTAGTTTTTCTAACAATAAAAATTTTGAAAGGACTACCTTGATCCAACTTTCTATCACCCCGTCTTTCTTCAGTTTCTGTTCTTGTCCATCACCAATCAGTTTGATTGCCTCCCGAATTCTGATAAGTTTTCTCTTGATCATACTGTGGAATATCTGGCATTCGCCAAGAGAGGGTTCACATGAAAGGGAGTAATATTCCCCTGCAAACAGACAAACATAAAACTCAACAATTAGGCTCAATGCTCGTGTAATTCACGTACCTTAACACACAGACCCCTTACAGTTTTTCCTCGATTATTTTACAGTAGCTGTTCGTTTATCCTTGAGACATATTTCGGTAAAGTTTGGCGACAATAAGTTGCTATGGTGACGATGTATGACGTCATAAGAAGCATGAGATCATAAGAAGCCATTTTTGAATAAAAATGCGTGTTTTTCCACCTTTTTTCGGTGAAAAAACAAATAAAACACTACCAACAGCAGCACAATGTTTAATTGTATCAAAATTTAACATTGGGAGGGGAAAGTATTGTACAACTCTAAAGTGCAAATATTTGCAATTTCCGCATTTTTCCGATAAAAGTAAAATCCAGATGGCGGCCATATTGTCGGCCATTTTGGATGACGTCACGAACCTCCAGTAGCGCCATATCCCATAATGTTTACGTTATCCTATAGAGCACATCACAGGCTATCTTTTAGAGGTAAAATATTTCCGAAATATTGTAACACCGCAAAAGCGCAAGACAGGGGTTGCATCCAAGCTCCCCCCCCCCATTGTAAGTATTGTAAGTATGCGTGCATGTCCGAGGGTTAAGAATATATTGTTGCCATGGTAGATTCAGCAAGTTTTTTTTTCATTGACTCTGGTACTTAATGTTTACTTTTCTATACTCGAAAGCACTAGAATGACTCAAAAGTCTCAACCCGTGAAAGTCCTATTTTCGGAATTTTACGATGTATCATCACACAACACAGGTTCTCGTAAAACACTGACAGAGCAATGTATTTCTTACCATCTGCATAACTTGGTTTTGGTTGAAAGATCCCTTCGGCTTCCCATTCTGTTTCACGGAACTCCGCCGCCTGTACAAAGATGGCAACAACTTTCATAATTAAGCCTGGTATTCTCTATCGACATAAGCATGTAAGCATTAGCCCATGCATAAGTATAAGCAAAAGCATAACAGCGCTTTGTGTCTAGTAAAAACGGACCCGATATAAGCAGCGTTATGGCCCTGTCACACTATTGCGTATCGTACTGGCGTATGCCAGTGTATGAAAAATATCACTCATACGCTGGTATACGCTGTCATACGCTAGGGGTACGTTAGGCATAGGTTGTATACGTTTCAAGCATGGTCGCATACGGTGACATACGCTGGCATACGGCGAGGCAGAAACATTTTTTAAAGCATGCTTAAAAATTTTGTGCGTATTCGGACGTATGGTTTATACGCTAGGCATACGCTGAATACGCGAGAGTTACGCTAGAGGTACGTTACTCATAGGTCAAGTAAGCTGGTCATTTTGTGCGGATGAAAATTATTTTATGAATTTCCATACGCAACTCATACGTTTCTCTCATACGCAATAGTGTGACAGGGCCTTTAGCGCGAGAATAAATATAAGGATCAATCTTATGCTCATGTTAAATTTCGTTTTCACTTGACGTATATGCTTCTGTTTCTGCTTAGTGAAAACCTGACTTTATTCAATAAAATTTAACTTATTATTGGCAAAAAAAAAAATGTGCGTAGAGGAGGAGAGCTGTAGATCCCGAAGGATCTCAATGCGTTTGATGTGTACAATAGTGACTGGTGAGGCCAATCGTGATGTAAAGTTCTGACCACACACCTCGCAGTTACTGGACTAATTTGCTTCCCTTATCTCGCAATAAAAAGAAAGCTTCGAATCAGTAAACGAACAACTAAATATAACTGCAATGGTTTGTAAAATTTCGCCGAATAACAATACCAGCTTCCGATGGTCACTCAACCAACTTTGTTTTACAGTTTACCGAAGTTAGTTAAAGACCAAAAACAACAACAAAAAATCAACAAACAAACAAACAAAACAAGGAACAAACAATCATGTACCTCTTTTGGTCTTCCATTAGGATGACAAGCTGCTTGAACAATCCTTAGCAATAAACTGGCACAGGGCACGGGGCTGGTAAAGCAAAAGAATAGCTAAAATCATTGTCCTAAAGTAAATGTCAAGTACAGTGACGGTAATTTTTAGCAGTTAGTAATCCCATTGGCATACTACTATCAAAAATTCGAATCGATTATCACTGAAGTTTTTCAAACGGTCATATCTTAAAAAAACTCTTACAAAAAGCGATGGCCAAGCAATGATGAAAATAATGATGGCGATGACGAACACAGGAAATAATAGTGATGAAGATGAGGAGGAGGAGGACGATGATGTTGATGATGATGGTGATGATGATGATGATGCTGATGATAACGATGATAATGTTGACGATGATGAATGATGATGGTGATGACGATGATGGTGATGATGATGATTATGATGATGATGATGTTGGTGATGGTGATGATGATGCTGATGATGACGATGATGATGACGACGATGATGAGAGTAATAACGACGACGTTTTCTTTTTCTCTATTCTTTTCATTTTTTGTGTGAAAACAGCCCATGGCGATGAAAACAAGCAGCGATATGAAGTGTGGCTATACTTACGATAGGCTTTGAGTTATACTTTCGTGTAAAGGTTGAGTGAGGTCTGGGCTGCCACCATATATCCGTATCTGATGACAGCCTTCGTTTAAAGCCACCTAAAACATAACAGCTTTTTAATTAAATTGTTTAGCAATAACGAGCTTTAACTAAATAGAAACGTCATTTTCAAGAAAAAAAGAAAAAAATCAAGAGAAGTGGGCGAGTGATTATCTTACTTCTGGAGTAGTGCTTATGGTGCTTTTTGCCTCAATCCAACTCAACAATGCACGGGGAACAAGTTTACTATTTCCTTTGTAAAATGTCCTGTGATCTGCGCGCGATCATACTGATGACGTATTATTAGTGCATTATAACTTGACAACGCACGCGCCTTACATCATGCACATGCTTTATCGAGATACAATTGAACAATCAGTGTTTTTTGACCAATTTATAATTACCATATTTCCTCGAATAATGGCCGTCCCTTGATTAATTGCCTCCCCCCAGCTCGAATAATCGCCCCTCTTTGGTAATATTTGAAATAATGGCCTCCCTCGATTAATCGTCCCCCATCCCTTCCCCTTTCTTCCACATCATCCCAGTCAAGTTAAAAATTCACTTCTTGTATAGGAAACAGTCATTACAATTACAGAAAAGTTGCAAAAGCACAGGTTTCATATAGTTTTTCTATAGTGACGTTCGTGTATTTGACTTTTTCCTTTATTTCATGGCGCTCTCTAATTAGCACATTAGCACCTTAGCACTTCCAGTGAGCAATATTTGAAATAATCGCCTCCCTCGATTAATCGCCTTTCCTCGAATTATTGCCCTCTTTTGGAGTGAACATATTAATAATGGCCCCTGGCTATTATTCGAGGAAATACGGTAGTTATAAATCTAGTAGCTGGAAATATATATTGTTTATGCTGTGAGTATTGGGAAAGAGGAATCGGTGTTCGCAGTCAGGATTCTATGAGGCCAAAGTGAAACAAATGAGGGTTGTCCAATACTCGGACAAATTTATGCATAGCATTGTATTGCATTGTATGACCATAACAATAGTTTAAATTCTAGAGCGGCACAATACAGCATAATGTATTACAGTACAATGCTATGCATAAATTTGTCAGAGTATTGGACAAGTATGAAACAAATACAAAGTAGGAGTGTTGAGACCAACCTTCGGGCCTGAACTGCTAACGGAAGGCTGATTTGTTGTTCCAACCTCAATAAAAATGGGTAAAAATCCATATCCCATGCAGCAGAGATTCTTTGATATCATGTCTACAGTGTAGAGTTTTAACATAAGGGTGCTGGATGGAGGGAAGACTGGTTCCCGGTATTCTATTCTGGCGTTGTACTCTGGGTTGTAGATATCGGAGTCGAGCTCAGCTTGCACGTCAATGTCATTACCGATCCTACACAACATAAATAAATTGTTATTTTTACAAAACAGGATATGTTTGTTGTAAACAAAATTAAGCTAGTCCGACCCATGACAAGCGTCAACTTTGCATTCAAAACTGATTCAAATTCTCCACAATATTACCCTGGTCTTTGATGTTTTCGTTCTTTAAATACATATTTTCAGAATCAAGTCTGTGTACATTGAATAGTTGAATGGTAAAATATTTCTTGTTTTGAACGTCGCGTTAGTGAGTAGTAAAGATTAAAATTTACAAAATGTTATTCAACTATTCAATGTACGCAGAGTTGATTCTAAAAATATGTATTTACGGTTAGAGGCACTTTAACAATTTACTCCCACTTCAGCCCCTTCAAAACATACCACAATAATCAATGCGATTGCTTCTTAAAATCATAAGGCGATCAAAGGACCGGATACACTTTGGAACAAGTTAGCGCGTTTCCATCGTTGATTCTACCTCGTCATATCTCTTTGAATTGCTGCATGTTTTCAGTCCGAAAACAAACGATGGAAAAGGCAGTGGCCTCTGACAACAACTTAGATCGTCATATTTTCCACCACTACCCACCTCCACTTCGGTGAATAGTTGTTAATTATATACCTCGTGTAGTTCTTGTCCAGTACTCTCCCGGCCACCTAGAAAGAAGCGGTGGAAAACTCTGTCAGTCATTTAAGGCTATACCGAAACGAAACACCAAATACTGACATCAGCCTTTCCAAAGTTCTCTCTTACCTAGTCGACCACCGAGAAGCTATTTATTAGATCGTGTTCATCTGCGTAAGCAGATTGTTGTTCTGGTTTTGAGAGCAACAACCATAGATAAGATGTTGCAGAGAATGTTAAATGAAACGACTTGGCAAACTTTGTATGATGCGTCCGTCAATTTGGTGTACCACTTTGGTAGACCAACATGGCAGCCCAATTTGCATAAAATACAGCTATTTTTTTTTATAACTGTTTTTGTTCAGTTCAAAGATTCAACAACCTCCTCGCTTTGGAAAAGTCTACAAACTGCGTGAAAAATACTTGTTTTTGTTTAAAATGCTTTATCTCCAAAGCAATGTAATGTATTGTCATGAAACTTGGCACGACGAACCGTGTCAGTAGAATAGGTTGTTTAAAGGGACACTGTCACCTATTCTTAGTATCACTTTGAAAAGCCAAAAAACATATTTGCTTCAATGGAAACCTTAAAATAATGGTCCAGTTTTGTTAACAAATACTCTACCAGTGCACAGAAACTAGTATTCGTTATCTTTGGCTGCGGATGGCCAGGATCGAAATGGATTGCAACTTGAAAAAATTGGCCAATTTTTTCAAGTTCCTCCCAAGAGTCGTGGAAAAATCGCAGAAAACTTATTATGGTTTGTTCTTCCTTGAAGAAATCACTTGATATTATCTTCTTGGTGTTGTAAAAGCAATTTCATGTTTGAGCAAAGATACTTTGTCATACGTTTAGTGTATTTTGACCAAAACACAGCAAAATCTGCGTGACAATGCCCCTTTAAATTTTAGAACTTTGATGACGTCGGTAAAAACAAAGAGTTGACTGCTCACCTTTGAGACAGTTACACTGTCTGGAAGGAAACGAGCCCCGTCTATATACATATCGAAACCATTCCCTTCTTCAAACTCCTCTGTCAGAATAGAAGGTCTGCCATTCTTAATCCACACATTCTGGAAAACAAACGAATGAAAAAATCACAATACCACATAGAAAATATTATGGTTTCTATCTCTAGGTCGCTGTGACTGTCGACACAACTCTTCAAATGGCCAGTCCTTAAGAATATGTTGTATATATAGAGGTTATTTAGCGTAGTGCCGAGTTGGTTATACACTGCTCATATCCGGCAAATCCGAGAAGAATAACTATTTTAGCAAATTTTCAAACACTCAAGAACACCTTTTCGAAGTGTTCGAAATGTTACAAACGTTGAGAAAATGAGTAAATAACGCAAGCGTTTGAGTTTTTAGCGCAAAACGTTTTTCAAAATTATGATGGCGTGATTTGCGCGCGCACAGCACAGCTCGATGTAAAACAAACCGATCTAAATTAGTATATTAACGTGTATAGCATATATGTTGTGATATTCAAAGGATTTATTTGGCACATGCATTGGCACATCCAAGTACGTTGTTACCCTGAACCACACTCTCAATATTGACAAACATTGTTCTGCAATAATGTCAATATTGCACGACATTTCGCGATCTTGCCCTAGACTTGTCTGTATTCCAGGCACCTTTGCAGATATTTAGCCCGCCGATATGAAGTCGGCTATTGTGCAGCGATCAGATGGCCCGACAAGATCTACCCTGATTTTGCCCAGGTTTAGAACCTGTACTTTCACCACAAAATCGGCTAATGTAGCCAAGGGTTTAGAGAAAAGTTTTTTTTCTTACCTCAGGAAGGTCATTTTCAAGCAGAAATTCCTCCGGAGAGCTGGGCCTCTCTGGTGGAAAGTCAACTGACGAAAAAAGGCTGATCTTCAACAAAGCATCTCCAAAAGAAGCCCACTGCTCCGGATAAGGGCCCTAAAATAATAGATAATACATTTAATACGGGCGAAGCGAAATGACCAGTTGAACTATTTGCAATACAATATACTGAAACACGGTAATTAGTTCTTGGACTTTGCAAAAAAACATTGCAAACACAACAGATAGACTTCCTTGCAATTACAATGAATGAAACATCTGGTCTCTTACCCGTAATGGAATGTTAGGAACTTCTACAACAGGAGGAAAAAAGAGTGGAAGATTGTGCGATCCGACATTAAGACGTGATGCTCCACCTCGACTGTCTATAAGAAGAAGAAAAAAAAGCACAAGAATTCAAGCTGTTCTGAGATTGTTCTAGGATATTTAAAGTAACTAACTCTTTAATCACGATGTAGTTGTAGTTTCTGCAGTGAGTTATTTGTTGTTTTATCCTCTTTTATCACAGTAATGTTAACTTTATACATTGTAATGTATATAATGCACAAACATTGGCGATTGAGGTGGAAGAAACATTATGCTATTAATCGCAACTCCAAGAGGGGACAAAATGGTTCGATTCCTTGTTTTGTAATGACGCAATATGTATTACCTTCTTACAATCCACAGTTCTCTGCGCAACTTATGGAACAACGTAAATGTATCAAGCCAAAGACATACAGCATTAATGTATTAACTAAAAATACCTCGCGATTGTCGACTACGTCTGGATGCATGTGAGCCTGTGGTCAATGCTAGCGGTAACGCAGTCCATGCCGCTAGTCTGCTTTCGTCCAAAAGATTACCCACCGGCGCTGTGGAATTACCAGCTGTTGTGAAATCGCCTGGCTGCAGATACAACCGAAAAACTGCAATGGAATTTGCATCCCAAGGGACATTGGTGAACTGCGCCTGAAAACAGAGACAAAGAAAACATTTCAGTTAAAGGACCCTAGTCAACCAAAATGCACTGCGCGCTCAAACGGTGAAATCCGCCATTTTCGATGCCATCGAAATTACCAAACATTGCATAGTGAATCGGAATCTTACTGCATCGTCCAAGTCGTGTGTTGGAAGTCTGTAACTGTTATCGTAGCTTTTTTAATTATTAGTCTATCGGTTTGAACGATTTTTTCGTAGTTTTGAGCTACCGGTGGACAAGGTTTTGACATCCAAAGTCAATGGTCTCATGGCCTCGCGGTTTCCCAAGCGTGGACGGCCGAAGTCGCCAGGACATGAAAATAAAACTATTCTTCGCAAATCGACTTTCGACCTTTGGAAAGCAAGCAAAAGTGAGTTGGAATCGTACGGCTAATCCATAGCAAGTTCGCCGAAATGTTGTTGTTTAATAATGTACAAAAGTAATCACTGCATCCGGCCGTAAGAATTATGAAACAGCAAACATGCCGGATTTGTGGATTTTTGCAGGATTTGTGCTAGGCCTGTCACCTTTTAATTATGACGATATTTTTAATATCTCGCCTCTAACCTTTCACGGCGATTTCCTTACATTTGGTCACGCACCACGTGTAATATAAACTGAAACTCCCGTATGTAAACAAAAACAAAGGTGTGGCTGACTAGGTTCCTTTAATGGCGCTATGTCACCATTTTGAGTGACACTTAAAAAAGCCAAAATACATCTTTATATCATTATCAGCGAACCAAAAATAAGGGTCCAGTTTTGTTTAAAATTATTCTACTAGTGGCACTCTAAGAGTAAAAATAAGTGTCTTGGGCTGCAGATGGCCAGGGTAGAAATGGATTGCATCTTGAAAAATTTGGGCTAATTTTTTTCAAGTTTATCACTTTTGTCTTGGAAAACTCGCTCACACTCTGATAATGGTTTATTTTCTCTTCGATAATTCACTTGATATCTTCCTCTTAGTGTAATGACTGATCCCTCGGGAAACAGTGAATTTTGTTTCCCGAGAATCTTGATGTTTCCGAGACGAAGTCCAAAAACTCCAGCTATATAACAAAGGTATTTAGTCAGTTTTAATTTGGGGCAGTTTTGACCCCAAAACCTCAAAATCGACATGACAAAGCTCCTTTTAGCTTTTATGCTGCTGTGTATTGGAGTGTTTTGGAATTGAACGGCGAAAAAGAAAAATTATTAAAAAAAGAAAAATTAATAAACAAATATAGAGTGTCAATGAATTAAGCACAAAAGCACCAATTCACCACTCCAGAAATTTCAGGGAGACTGAGCACCAGCTTTCGGCGCTAGGCTTTCTGGGATCGTTTGAGTAACCAGCGTTGGTTACGATGGTGATGGTTTCCAATGGCAACCATCAACCAATCATAGCTCATATTGGTTACCCAAACGATCCAAGAAATATTAGGATTTATTTTCAGTATTTGTAACCTAACAGCCCCTGAAGCCATGTCAAGTTACGAGAGTCGATTTTTAATTAACTGGGTATTTTCCCATGCGTCCTGTATCCAAAACGATGCGTGTGACACCACGATATTTTTTTGGGATTTCTGACAACGGAGATTCATGATCTATCTAGCTGTGGCAAAAGTTTAAAAAACAAAAACAGTTGTAAAGGAAATTTCGCACGAACGTCCTTAAGTGAATGTTTTAAAAACAATGTTGTGTGCGGTTCCAGTGCTTTCAACGTAAATTGAGTGCAGATCACATGTTTGAGAGATGCTGAGTTTTGTTAACTATTATTTATATTCGCTATTATTTCGTTTCCTTTTTTTTTGTCAATCATACCACGTTTACCCCAGAACAAACCCATAAATCGTGGCACCTCTATTATCGATATTAAAGTTTGTAAGGTGTTATAACCAGTCTCCCTCAACATGCCTCGTGTTCAATGCTCGTGTTTACTTCCCGCAGTGTTTCATATCAAATCAGTACATAAACATTATTATACCACATAGTATTTTAGAGTGCGAGACAAGCACCAAAGCGAGTGAAAATATGACACGTTATTACACGCGCGAAAAAAACTTAGACTTGGAGGGAAGGACTGTCGTATAATAAACGACTTATTCAGCGAAGAGTTCTGGAATACAGCCTAAAGGCCTTAAGGCTCGAAAATATAAAAACCGACTCGTAAAAAAATGAGCCGTATTACACAACTTTTCGCTGAATAACCTCTATATTCTGTGCATTTTTGCAATAATCCAAAACCGTTTAAAAATCATTTCTGAAAACACCTTCAATCAAAACTTTATTTAGAAATTAAGTGTATTTGTAAAATATTCATTTTATTGACAACAGCTTCTCCAGTTGTCACAAAACAATGCCGAGTTATTAATCTTCTGACAAGTCTGCACCGTATGTTAAAGCCCATTTAAAATCGGCCTGAAGTTTATGACGACTATACTTTTATCAAAATAATGAAATGTTTACAAAACAGTGCAAAATTTAAAAGGAGGGGGGAATTCCTGCATATTTTACACCATGCAATATTAATTCGCTGTGGGGATCACATTGAAACCGCAAATAATAGATTATTGCGAATATATATTTTTTAAATGCATGAAAAACCCCTATCTGACAAATTAGCGCTGGTAGAATGAAAATAGGAAAACATTTCATTAAGAAAAGGGCCTTTTTTCAGGAAAGACAGATAAGGAAACATTAATCAAAGCATGGACATTATACCTTGTTTTATTTGCTGCAAAGGTTTTTCTTCTCTTTTTTTTCAATTTAATGGAAGAAACCAAATCGAACCTCTTACAAAACGCTGTGTGTTCACCTTCGTTTACAAGCACCTGATCATTTGAAATGGTAAAATAAGCCTTCAGTATTTTGATTTTCTCGATTAGCAACTGAATTTTAATTGCAGGTAGTTTTTCACTTCCTTTCAAACCAATAACACGCTAAAAGCGTTCGGATGATAAAACGATATGATGCCTTCTGGAATAACAACACTGCCTGAAGGGATTATATAAACATGTCTCCCTCATTCCATATTAAAGATAATTTGGAATAGCTGCCGCAAAAAACTCTCTGAGCCAATTAATTATTTAGGGCGCGATTACGCGGTCTCCAGTCTGCTCATGCTTGTGAGCGAAGAACCAATTGGAATATTCAGGAATCGTTAAAATAAAGCACCTTGCTTTTGTAGCAGAACCCTCTCCTTTGCAAAAACAAAAGCAGCTTTAAAATATTAACGTCGATCGGGCCAAACTTTCCCAACCCATGAACGCTATTCGACCAACCGACGTGGTTAAAAATTAAAAATATCTGGCGTGATATCAAGGGGATGTTTAGCGAATATTTAAGTTTTACGACAGATTTGATGTTTTGGTTGGTGGCAAAACACCGCGTAATTTGATTTATGCTCGAATGCGACAAGAAAGACACGTCTAATTTCTTGTTGACTGGCATCGAAGCGAAGACATCACCAAAGCAATATTTCTTCTTCGTCTAAATGAAATAAATTGCTTGTGCTGGCATGGAAACGCTACGAGAGTCCGACGAGGATATGGATTCCGAGAACGAGGTTCTCCCGTATGCGTACGAAGGTGGACGAAACGAAAATGGCGAAAGGCACGGAAAGGGCAAAGCAAGGCTTCCAAACGGTGATGTGTACGAAGGAGAATATAAGAACGGATACCGAAGTGGCTACGGCAAATACGTGTTTAAGAAACTGAAAGGGAAGACGAGAAACGCGTGTTACTTGGGTCATTATGAAATCAACAAGAAAAACGGACAAGGGACGTTTTTATACCCGGACGGCGCGAAGTACGAAGGGAGCTGGAAAGACGATTTGAGGCACGGTTTCGGCGCGTATTTCTATACAAACGGAGACTTGTATCGCGGTGAGTGGGAACATGACAGGAGGCACGGACAGGGGACTTATACGTATGCAGCGAGCGGCATGTCATATGAAGGGCAGTGGTATGAGGGGAAAAGATCAGGTAAGTCCTCACAAGGAAAGTGTGTAAAATTATTAATTCGAAACAAATTGGAAGAATGAAAAACATACAGCGCCAATAAAAAGCACTACTCGATAGCTTTCATTTGAATGGTCACATTTACGGATTTCATCCACAGACTCAAAATAGAGCCACTTTGCACAGCATAATAAACAGTACTCATCATGGTATATGTTCTACTCAGGAGCTTTCATTTCAATGGTCACACTTTAGGATTTCATCCACAAACATAAAAATTTGAACCACCTTGTACAGCATAACAAAACATCACCACAGGAAAGTTCTGCTCAATGGTTTTCATTTCAATGGCCGCAATTAGGGTTTTCAATCCCAGAATCAAAGTTTAGGACCATGTTACACGACTGAAGTCGTGTTCTTAAATAAAAAGAAAAGGTTAACCAAAAATATTAACAACACGAGATCTATTTGAGACAAAGAAAACAATAACAAATACAAACGTATGGTACCTCGGTCAACTACCGAAATATTTTCGGCACTGGCGCAGTTTTGCATACGATAATTTGTTATATCAGCAACCTAAATTAAATAGGACGCAATTTTCACAATTTAGCCCGCAGTCTGATCCCAGAAAAATACATGTTTGTGTAAACATGTTAAACACGTCGAAAATATTAAGACTTATTTAAGCGAAACTACTCGCAGAAATAAACGAAAAAAAACCTGATAAATACGGTCTCAAAGAAAGTCGCCTAATGTTCTTCGCACTTAAAAAATATCAAGATTGGTTGCTAGGAGTGTTAAAAAGTTCATGAAATATTAAGAACTGAACGCGCATCGCATTAATAAATTAAAGGCAATATAGTTTAAAGACAAAGAGAACAGATACAATTTTTGCAAGGTATACATTTATGCACATGGACAAAGAAAATATTTTCCTTCGCTAAATTTTTAAAACTGTCACTTAAAAGTGAAATCTTCACTTGAGAAACCTAACAGAAAATTACGTAAAGTAAACAGGCTTTTACAAGAAGAAAATGAATAAATTTGGATTATGGTGGCAGATGACAATTTCTAAAATAAAGGCTACGCATAAATTTGTGACAATCGAAATCTGATTATAATAAATAATGCCCAGAATATGAAAGAGGTGAGATCCAAACGTATTTATCCAAAAAAAAAAAATTAATTATGTGAATTTGACGTACATTATTCAGAAAGCCTGATATGTACACTATTCTGACATTGGCCAAATAAAAAACGTCTTTAATTGTTTAATAACGACAAATTTCTTCGGATATCGCATTACATCGTCTCGCTGATCAAGCAAGGTGATAGAACTTCGGCCACACGCAAGGCCAAACTTTTGACACTTTTCACTTCTCAAAACCTTATGTTACTATGTCTTTGCACGTTTCAGACCCCCCCCCCCCCCCCCCCCAGCACCCTTAGTGGTACCACCCGTACGACAATCACCTCCGTCATATTTATATGAGAGTGCCCCCACCCCAGATTACAGATGAGACATGTTCCGCTTTTAGACACACAGACTTGCTAAGGAAAAGGAGAAGTGTCCTACAGAAAAAAAAAACGGAAGCAGGAATTCATTGTAATATATTGTCTGTATGTTTGTTTACTACGTTTGATGTTCTCAGGGAGAGGCAAGCTAACGTTCGGGAAACAAAACTACGTAGGGAATTTTCACGACGACAAAATGATCGGTCCTGGCACGTATATTTTCCCTAACGGTTCGCAACAGCATGGAGAGTACATTGTGGTTGAAGAAGAACTGGAAGAACCTGGTGAAACGATCAAGGGAAAAGATGGAGAAACGGAACACAGGAGCAGAACAAAGCAAGTGAAGATCAAGTGGATTAGCCGTAATGGTGACGTCCCTCCTGTTACAGTTGTGAAGAAAGAGACTATCATTAATTGACTTTTTGAAATACACAGGGAACCCACTTGCTTTGCCGTGAATGGGCCATTTCCAAGCTGTCTTTAACCTCGTCCCAAAGCCTTCTCCGCTTGAAAAATGGAGGACAAGACTTTCAAAATACTCCAAAACTCCGGAAGTATTTTTCCATGTGACACGCGGCGTTTGTGTTTATGTTTTCGTAGGTTATTTCCAGCGATCCGCAGTCGTGCTTGTTTTCTGGTAATATGAATCAGTTGTTCAAACGAAACGAAAACATTTCATTGTGTTTTACGTCACCTGTCCAGGGGTGTCGTAAGGTCCGTTTACACAGGCGATTTTTTGAGCAATTTTTGTCGCACTTTTCGGTGCAATTTTTGTCGCGCGCAAGTTGTATCTTCAAATCGCCTGTGTAAACTAGCGGCGATTTCAGTGCGATTTGGGAGCGATTTGTCGCGCGATGTCGCAGAGTTTTCGAACATGTTTGAAACCTGATGTAACTTGGCGGCGATTTTTGAGAAATCACAGCAAATCAAAGCAAATGTCGCACCCAAATCGCACAGAAATCGCCGCTAGTTTACACTTGCGATAAAAGTTGCATTGGAGAGCGGGACAAAAGTTGCATCAAAAATCGCATGTGAATGGGCCTTTAGTCCGCGTTTTTGAACGCGGAAAGGCCCTGGTGAAGAGATTGAGCTGCCCTTGGCCTCTTTTTTTTTTAACATATTTATTCATTTCATTTGTTTGTGTCATTTGTTGTTGTTTTTTAACATATTTATTCATTTCATTTGTTTGTGTCCTCTACGCCTCAGTATGAAGTTGAATGAATTCTAACACATCGAAAGAACTTATTCAGAGCATCAGTCACGCGTTTTCTACGTTTCATTATTATTTTCTTCATCATTTTTTATCACTTCACGACAAAACGTGTGGGTTATACTTCAATGTTGAATGCTTCGGGTTAAGAAAATAAACTCATTTTGTAAATTGGTATCCTTACCGAAGTTTTATGAAGTTTATAAATTACAATGGGGCTAACTAGAATTACTGGTGAGAATCTTTTCTTTCTCCCAATTGCAAATCCCTCAGTGACAATCAAAAATATTCATTTACTGACGTATGGGATTGCGAAAGATTTCAAAATAAAACTTACAAAAAGAAAATCTCAGTGATTCGCTTTAATCTCTTCGTTGTTTGCCGCTACATTGTAAGGCTTAATTAACTGAAATAATTCTGATCAGTATTAACAATTAAAAAGGTTCATTTACTGACGCATGGAATTACGAAAGATTTCATGAATTACGAGAAAATCTCAATGATCCGTTTTAATCACTAGCTTGTTTGCCGCTGCATTGTGAGACTTAGGCATGGTTCAAACGCCGTAGTTTCCATAAGCCGTGCTCTCCTCCGTCTCGCATTTCTAAACATTGAAAGTACCCTATTTAACTTTTGAGGCCGACGGAAATTTCGCTCAATGCTCGCGCAGGTAACTGCTGGTACACTTTTATTCTATTACTTCATTTACATATTAAAGTACGGCTGATTAAGCACGGCTTCTGAATCAACAGCCGCTCTGAAATCAATTAGGTCGGCCCGAGTTCTAGTTAAGTACGGCTCATGTAAAGTACGGCGTTTGAACCTTACTTTAATTAACTGCAATAATTCCAATCAGTAACAATTAAAAAGGTTAATTTACTGACGCATGGGATAACGAAATATTTCAAAATTTACAAGAAGAAAATCTCACTCACTGATCTGTTTTAATCACTTTGTCGTTTGCCGCTACATCGCGAGACTGAATAATTCTGAAATAATTCTGACCTTTAATAAATTAAATTTTAAATTATTTTGATGGTGGTATTTTTAGTAACCGACGCACGCAGGATCCTCATGACGATAAAGAAATTAAACCATTAACTTTCAAAACTTCAAAAACCTTCACGCGCAGCTTCTGTCAAACTCATTAATTCACAATATATAGACAAAATATAGAAAATCACTAATGTGAAAGAGGTTTGAATAAGTGATGCTAATTACCATAAAATTTGGTGAACTTTTACCTTGAAACTCTCCCAGAATTATTAACGGTTTAATAAGCTGTATCAAACAATAGAAAGAGTGTTTCATCAGTACGTATCCAAACACCTATTTTGCAAATACAGCCGCCTCTCATCGCTACCGGCCGCTAGGGCGTTCGCGCGAAACGCTCCTAACAGTTGGGAGCGATGAGAGGCGGCTGTTTTCGTAGGCTAACCACCTCGAAGCAGGTTAAAAAAAAAATCGGCGCACTTCTCCAACACCATTTACAGCCCTCTGAATGAAAACAGATTCGATTACAGCGAAACACTCAAGCTGTAAGACTGATACGCTTCAGATGAGTCAGATTCAAGATAAACAACAAGCATTTCTTTGTATAATACTTGTAAAAAAAAACTCGTTATCTCTGTGTAAGCGTGTGCATGCATGTACGCTGTATGCCCAAGCAAAAATAAACCTGACGATTTAAAGAACACACATTTGAATTCGTCTTTGTTTTATGAATTTAGTTCGATCAGTTTCCGCTTTATTCAAATACTTACTCCATGTATATACGTATATCTGTCATTTGAAAATTTGCTTTATCACAACACCTCTTTTTGGCTTGTATGCTTGACTCTGTTCTGACATGTACGTGCGCTATTTTAACAGTTTAATGAGTTTAGATGCATACATTAAGTCACCGCAAGTGCAGTTTGTCCACTTTTTGGAATTTTTTTTTTTAAATAAAAAAATAAAAAAACATCTTGTAAATTGGTGATAACCAGAAACAAGTTTTTTTAAAAATTAATTATTCGCAATATTACACGCAGAGAAAATGATTAATACGTCAGCTGTCTATTCTAGAATTCGCGCAAAAGGTTTGACGATACTGAGATATGCAAAGGAAGTACAACTGTTCTCCCACGACAACAAAATAGGCGGATAAATTCGTAAGTTCTTAATAATATTGATCATTAATTTAAACTGAAAGGTATTAACTTGCAATATCAAATTGGTTCCTGAGAGTCTGTATCCAAGTGTTTTTTTTTTCATTAAGTACCGTCAATGAGTAATAACAAACTGCGTAAAATGATTTTACAAGAAGCGCGTCACTGGTTAAAAAAAAGAAAGAAACTCAGTTTTATGGAATTATCTCGTGAACGTTTCAAGCAATCGAAAAATGCTATCATAGGTTTGTAGATGAATGTTATGTAAACGGTTTTGTGAATCTTGTGTTAAGTGTAAAGGAAAAAAAACAGGGGGGAGGGGGGGGGGGGGGGGATTTGTGAAAATTAGAAATATAAGGAATGTTAAGATTTAATAAGGTTTTAAAAATGTACATAAACACCAAAATAGTCCTCAACCAACCTGGGGTGCTCTTGCGTGGGTATCAACTGTTTGTTGGTGTTTTAAAAATAAATTTGTTTCTTCTATTCCGTCTTTAAAACTCTTACAATTTCATTGAAATTCAGGTGTAACTGAGTAACCTACCCCCCCCCCCCCCCCCCCCCCCCCCCCCCCCCCCCCCTCCTTTTAGCCTTTAGAATTACATGTGTGCATTTCCAAACGACGGGTCAAATTCATCGATAACAGGTGGCGATAGTAACCTGACTCACTTGAAATTCACGTTCTAGCTCAGAGGATCATGGACAAGTTCAGTCATACGATAAATACGCTAATGGCTTTATATTCGCGCGGATTTTAATTTCCTTATTTCGCGCACCGTCAAAGGTGAAAATTAAATTCGCGAAAATTAATCACCACAGGAAAGAGGATGCACAGATGTCACTTGCTTGCCGTGAAATAAATTCAGGGCAGTTTGATTTTTGTCCAAATCTATTAAACATTTAAATATGTGTCTCTGTTCACACACAAGAAATGTTCTTACAACACCGGTGTGAAAATATTAAATGATTCTTCGTATGGAGAACAAACCATAATTGTTTTTTTTTTAACTTTTTTTTTCCAAGACACCAGGCAAGAACTTGAACAAATTGGCTAATTTTTTTTTTCAAGTTGCAACCCATTTCCATCCTAGCCATCCGCAGCCAAAGACATTTCTTTATAGTTTCAGTGAACTAGTATGCTACGCTTTGTAATTGGCTAAAAAATCTCGCGTCACTTTCTCGACCAATCAGAAGTAAAACCAAAACCAATCGTGACTTGCTCGCACGCGTTTTCCCGCGCTTGGCGCCGCCGACATGTAATTGCTTCGTGCTCTGATTGGTTCATTGGATTGTTTACGACTGCTGTGATTGGTCAGAGTAATTACTTTGGTTTTGGTTTTACGACACTCAATTGAAAACTGCTCTTTTTCCGTTGATTCAAATATGTTTTTTGGCTTGTCAGAGTGACGCTACGGATACGTGACATTAAGAATATCAGAAGCCGACAACGGTGAACCGGAAAAGAAGAACTAAGCGACCATCAGTCAGCCGTTTTTGTCATCGATTTAAAAAAGCGGTATTGATTGCTCACTGGCGTTTATTATTATTTTTTTACGTTTTGCCCGCGTCATGTACAAACAAAAAAAATCTGTCTCTGGTACACGACTTAAATATCGCGAAAAATTAACCCGAGAAATTTTAGAAGGTCAATGTTGCACTATTTTCGTGAATTGTAAACGTTGCGACAATAAAAGGCATAACGATAGTTCTTACTACACAACAATTAGATTCGTTTACCTCTTGCAGTCCAAAGGAGTATATACCCTCAAGGAAGTCTGGCCTGGCAGACTTAGTGACACACATTACGGGTTTATTATTTCCTCCCTTAATCACCTGTGGAACAATAAAAAAAAAACGGGTGTAAAAAAGGCGCTGATCTACAGCCTAAATCACAGTTTAAGAACATCAATTAATTAATTAATTAATTAGTTAATTAATAAACAATAATAACTAAATGTAACATAATCTGGGGAAGTAATGGGGAAATTAATGTTTAAACGAAGGACAGAAACGAGAAAAAAATAATGACACAACAAATAAAAGGAAGGGATTGGAAAGATAAAACACATGAATGAACGAAAGAAAAAAAGATACATTGTAAACGATTCGAAAGAAAAAAAAACGTATAAACGTACAAATAGATGTCCGATTAGCAAGCTGACTGACTGACCCACTAACTAACGGACTGATCGATCTATAGAGCGTTTTCACTCACGTGACCTTCAGTCCCGTGGGACTCAAATGACAAAAGCCATGGCAGCCATGTTGGTGTTCCTAACAAAAGAAGTTAATTAAAATTCTTTTGTACGGGAACACCAATATGGCGGCTATGGCGTCAAGTGAAAACGCTCTATTGATTGGTTGAGTGATTGATTGATTGATTGATTGATTGAATGAGTGAGCGAGAGAGTGAGAGATTGATTGATTGAATAAATGATTGATTGATCTAACAATTAAATGACTGATATAACAATTGTTATTCACCTGTCCCTGTTCGTGTTTATAGACTGTGATCTTAATCTTTGCTTCTCCTTGAATAGCATTTACAAGTTTATCCACTTGGAAACCAACCACTGACTCATCAATAGGCGTTCTTGGGGCACTACTACATTACCGGGAAAAAAATATACAGTAATTAGAGACATAGCTCTTCTCGGAGGTGCTTTGGTCAAGTGTTAATGCACGTTGACCCTGAAAAGGAATGGGAAGATAAATAGTTCGAGACTTCATCGAACCCTACAGCTGTGTCCCAGATAAAAACAGATGCAACACAATGCTTTATTTTGAGCAAAGGTGTAGGGGAACAGATGATTGGTAGAGAAACTTTACATGTCGGGAGAGCATATTAATTAAAAATAAAAAGCGATGATCATTATACATTTTGTTTATAAATGTTTTACCTTATCTCAAAACAACAACACTCATAAGCAAAACAACCTATTCAACTACTCCATTTTCGCAAGCAGCGCACCCTTAAAGTGGCTTCTTTGAAGAAGCGAAAAAGACGTGGGACATAGGAAGAGAGTCTTTGGAAATCATGTATTTAATACTCACCTTTCAACTCTCTGCACAACAGACAATGGGGTGTCGGGTGGGGGAGGTACTGACGGGGGAGGTATTGACGGAGGTGGTGCAGGGAGGTATTCGCCTTGTTGCACTTGTGGGATGACGCGAATATTCTCCTGAAATAAGAATAAAAAATAACAACGTTTAAGATTGACGTCAGCACACGTAAACCAAAGCAATGTACCCGGAAAGCTCTTCAGTGGAGAGGGTTGAAATTGGAATTTAGCAAGATTGGAAAATGAAAACCAACATTCTAAAGGAAACAATAGCTTAAAGTTCTAATACAGTTTACCTACAATGTGTCTTTCATACAGAACACTAAGGTGTTTCATTAGTATTCTGTATCAAAAGATGGAAAAATTAATAAATGCGGTTCGCAAACCGATCTGACCCAAACATTTCACCACTTGCACATACGTAACAGGGCTGTCATTAAGATTTGAGACAGGCGTTGCTCTGATCTTAACACCCGTAACAATCTTGTTGCTTTGTCGTTCAAATTAACCTATGACAGGCAAGATCACCCGTAACATCAGATCTAATCAAGTGCACTCACCCGTAACAGATGCTACGGGTGATGGCCCTTAATGACAACCCTGCGTAAAATTTGTCACACATTTTGTGTTTCAGATGTCTTTACCGCCAGCAGCAATGTCTGGTAGGGTTATATTTTCCATCTCAACGTCTATAGATTAAAAAAAAATCCTGAGCGAGAGAAAAGACAAGTGAAGAAACCAACCAAGGATTTTTGGAAAGAGCTGACGAGAAAGACAACAATTATAACTCACACGAGCATGCTCGTGATTTTGTAAGCTACTGCACATGTTTACTGGCTCACCATTGAGGGATACTTGTACATGTAATGCTGTAGAGGCTGTGGGTTCAGAGCATCTTGTGATGTGACGTCACGGCTGTTAACAAGTCTGATGTACAACTCCGCCTGTCCTATCTGTCACCAAACAAACCAAATGCAATCACTAATGGTCCAGCATACACTGCACAACAAAGTACTTTCATCATTTGCTTTAATAAATGCTTTGGATGAAATGATCTAAAAGCACGTAAATATAAAGCTGGTATGGTTGTGTCAACAGTCTTTGGAACTAACTGAGAAGTTCTGCCACTGGATTCGTGTTTGAATTCCGGACTCGGCATCACACGTCAGTTGACTTTCTTGTTAGCTTTCCCGTAGCCTGATTCTCAGATGGGGGGGGGAAGGGGGATTTCGAACCATCTGCCAATCAGACTTGCACTTGCATGCCTTGCTTCAAGGCTGAGTTCTCCAATTCACAAAAACCACTTTTAATGACAATTTAATCTGGATCAAGGGGAATTATATCAAATCAACGAACTTAATTGAATTGTTGCCATAGAACATGGCACTATGATGACGAAGGACAAACCTGTGGTATCTTGTTCAATTCACGTGTGCTTAGAAAGGCTTTAATGGGAGCTATCCGAATTGGGATTTTCCACCTAAAGGGAGACAAGAAAGTAAACAGGCAACAAAAAACAACAAAACAAAGAAATTTTCCATTTTTAATGCACATCCTTTGCAAAGAAAACAACAACAAAAACAAAAACAGATAAAAAAAAAAAGAGAATAAGGGGTTCTAAATCCAATTTTCTAAACATTAGAAGTTATTTGCATGGTTCATTATTTTTCCGTGAAAAATTTTGGTCTGTAAACTACAAACTATTCCGTGATTGTAACTGTCTACTAGACTAGTCTAACACAACAACAGCCGATTGTTAGAATGCTGATTAACGCTTATCGATGTAGGATATTAAATAGAATGTGTTTATTGTGTAGAATGACATTTTTGCGGGAGTTTAATTTGCTGATTGGCGTTTTTTGTGTTTTGCGGCAACTTTTTTTTTTGCGGTTCAAGATGACTGAAATTTCTGATGGGACTCATTTTTGCGATTTCCAGTTCAAGCAGCAGAGCATTATAATTAACAAGGAAGGAAACTTAATATTTTCACCTTAATTAATTGCTGAGTGTACGGTACGCTCTACTCAGAGAAATGTCACTGAATTATATTACATTTTCGAAGGTGATTTTTACAATAACTGTGCGAATTCTCGCGCGCTGATTGGCTAATTTTTATTATCAATAAGAGTAGAGACGGATAAAACGATAAAACTGACACCATCAGCGAAAGTTTTTCCAAACTTTTCAGCGCTGCGTTTTTCGTCGGGAGAATTCTTTCACAAATCCAGAATTATTCAACAAGAAAATCGTCCAAAATAGATGAGATGAACCTCAAGAAGCTAAAACACAACCTTAAAGCGGAAAGATGAAGATGTTTGTTGAGAATCCAGACCTGAAAATTAGCGGTGAGCAGGATTTTAGTGCTGTCGCTGAAATCAGCTTTACCGGAGGTGAACTGAACCGTGTTTCAACGGATTATTTGAGAACAATTTTAACCGGAATAAAGACGGTTATTTTCAAAATTCCAATTTTTCTATATGTTTCTGACTTACTCTACTCAAACTTTTAATTTACGAGCTCGTGTTTCTCCGAAATATGCCGATGAAATCCTGGTTTTGTGGCGATCGCATCTTGCATTTCCTTTCCTCGTTTTAACATCAGTTTTGGCGTTTTGCTATTGTAAGTTTGCTGTGGATCCACAGCACTTTGACAATGTTATGACGAAATTTATTATCAATAAGAGGACAGACGTAATAAATTTGTTAAACAGAACTGCCCGAAAGGACTGATGCGACAACAAAATCAAACAAGATGCCTTAACCTCTGCCCTCTGTCATGTTCCGGCAAGTAAATCAAAGGGCTCTTAAGAGCCATCTCGTGAATGCGAAACAACGTAAGGTTGAGTCCACAGATCGGTTTTAATTTTCAACACTGAGTTAGAAGTCAAGAAGAAGAACACGCACTTTTTCAAAGTCAGAATTGAAGAGTAAAACTGATTTGAAACGACCAAAACATCTTATTTACGTCCGATATCGTCCCAATGATGCAAGTTTGCATTAAAAAGTAAAGTTCTTCATTTGACTGAAAGGAGTAAATTTTTCCGGAGTATTATTCTGTGAGAGTTTTATTCTGCGGGAAGTTATTTTTGCGGATCGAGGGCAATCCTAAAAATCCGCAAAAATTAATACCCGCAACAATTTCAATCATGCTACACGGTTTTTAAGTCACTCTTTGAAAGTAGACAACGTTAGACCTTCTAAACCAACATAAAAGTTATGGCAAATAAAAAAGGTACAATTGTATTGTAGGAATTAGGTTTTCAAGGATATTATTGATATCCTTTGCCTTCACATTAGTTTAACTGCATTTTAGTGAAGTTAATTAATATTTAGTTTCCGTTTGTTAATTAGTTTAGCGTATCTGTTGTGAATCAATTTGTTTTTGGTTATGGTTTAAACATTTTTAAACCAAAGAAAAATTTGAAACACAACATATCTATATCTGCAGTTGTATTGTGATATTAACATTCAATAAGGCGTCATTAAAACAAATATTGTTACCTTCCACTTAGCAATCGATTGCTGATATCAAACAAGTCGATTTTAGTCCATCCCTTGGAAAATAACTGCGTGTGGTCATCGGAGTCCTCAGCACTGTTGGCTTGAAGCTCCACAACAAGGCAGAGATTTTGATCAGGAATACATCTGCAGATACACAGCGTTACAAATCATAATGACCATAACATCATAGCCGGTCGGATAGTAGGAAGCGAAGGAAAACTATTTCGACTACTGGCGGAGGGACATAGACGTAAAACTCTCCTCGTTTTAGGTTCATCAATGTCGATAACGTCATTCAGTTTGTGGTGATAAATAAAGAAAAAATGGTATTTTTTAGCTCGGTATTGAAATAATAGAGTCTGAGTCAGAAAATTCGCATACTAATGACTGAGCGCTTGGCTCGATTTCCGTGGTAATCTAGAATCTAGTTTTCTTTCTTCCTTTGGCTCAATGTGCGATATTTGCGCATGCTCACAAAGTACCTTAATCATCTTACCACAGGTTATCTTTGCGCAAACAATTAAAAGGCACGTTTTATGTTTTCCGAGTGAGGATTGCCATTTAAAATGGAAAGAGACCATTTTCACCCCCCCCCCCCCCCCCTCCCCCCCGCTCCTCATCCCCTCTCTTTCAAAGTTGCTGTTAAGTATTACTTACACTGTCTTTTGTATAGACGTCTTCAACATTGGATTTGGGGGGGAAGCTATAAAAAGCATTGCGCGCGCCTTTAATTGAGCTGAAACCCAAAGGTAGTGTCATTTTTTAGCGTTTTACAAACCTTCCCAACTAATTTTGTCTTAGGTTGTAGTTTCGCCCCTTACATTTTCGGTGTGAGACTGAATGGTTAAAAAAGTTGATGGGAGGTAAGGCACGAGCATTTTTTTCCATAAAAATTATACATCTTTTTTCCAGGCGATGACTGGTTGCCATGATTGTATCAATATTGAAAATCTCAAAACACACGTAAATGGCGAATCACGTGACCCATATTTGCTAAGACCCAGTCTCCAAACTCACCTCGGAAAAGGATGCTTTACACCCACAACACCGACACCACCGGGGGGTATTGTGGGATGGCTTTCTTTAGTGATGGCTGTTGTTCGTACGAGCGGAAGTAGTTTCACATCTGTTACCATTTCCACTCCCTGGTAAATACCAGCAGCCAGTCTGCATCTGGAGAACGACGAGCTGAGGCCAAGAATGAAATCCCAGTACACTGCAAAACCAGCGCTGAAAACAGAATGCAAGGCAATAGCTGTTAGAAAAAGAAGTTTAAAACACAATTCTCTATTTTCGAATTGCCCATAATACACTTTGTTTGCCTTCCCCCCCCCTCCCCCCCCCCCCCCCCCAAATTTTGCATAAACTATTGTTTGTAACTGCTCTTGGGAGGACTGCATATTCCCAAGAGCATTTCAAAACAATAGTTTATGCAAAATTTGGGGGGCAAGCAAAGTGTATTATGGGCAATTCGAAATTAGAGAATAGAAAAAAGGGAGCCCATTCAAATTTAAGGCTTGGAGGCATGGACGCTCACAGTAGAGTTAGAGGTTCGGCTTGACGATTACTACACCCACTCGCATGCTCAGAATGGTCCTCAATGTCTAATGGAACGATAGTCCTCTGTGTTCCTCCTCCGGAAAGAAGCCTCACGAGAAGGACAGGTCCTTACATACATAGACTGCTTCGGCGGGACACGGATCTTAATGTCGTGGCAGAGATCAAGACTTGCTCGGTGTGACTGCTAAGTCACCAACTATGCTTGCTCTACCATGCAACACATGCTACATATTTATTACAACTGTTCCGGGTCGATCGCCTCTTTTTGATTCTCGCGAAACATTTCTACTCAGTCCACTGCATAGGGAGATTGCGCACGGGCTCTAAACCCAACATTCCAGCGACTTTTTGTACAACGTCACTTCGCAGGCATTCGCGAGCGGATTTTCCGCGTGCGAAATACGCGCATACATCCCTTGTGCGCTTCGTACTAGTAGAAATCTAAACATCACATTCATCCCGAGGAAAGTTAAAGCGACTCGAAGTAAGTCGTTAGCATTTATGAACTGGTTTAAAAACCCGTCGTGAGTGACTTACTTGGGATCGTAGGGGCTTGGCAACAAGTCTTTGTCTGTACTTGAATTCGACATCATAAATGGAGACTCAAAAGACTGCAGTAACATAATGTGTAGACAATGAGTTAATCACTACATCTTCTGACGGATTCCTATTTGTTATTAAGCACGGGTAAGGATTACATGCGATTAAATACGTGTTATGATCAAATTTGTTTTATAATTTGGGGAAAATAAAACCACCTGGATCATGGGAATCCTACTTATATTAATTACGTAGCCGTGGCTAAGCTAAGTTAGGAAGTTCTCCATAAAGTAATAAGTAAGTAAGTATCTTTTCAACCAGCATTTCTCCATCTTCTTGCTTTAATTGCACAATAAATCTCTGGAACACTGTGTGTAAAATTGTTCATCCAAGTAGTTTACTTAGTCTCGGCTAGTTCAAAGTATTTCTCTTTCAATTCGTTTTCTCCTTAGTTAACTCAGTTTTTTTGTTTTTTAATGTAGATCTATTGTTTTATAGTCGCTATTTCATATCTGTCCCTGTCACCCTAATTAAATTACTTAATTTTGTTATTAGCTTTTTAGTCCCTTTATTATTATTATCTAGTATTTAACTATATCAATTTCAAGTTTCTTGTGTAGGCGCCTCGCATGGGACTTCGTTCCGTTCGCTCTTTTTCCCTTTGTTGCATCTTATTTTGTAACTATGTGTCCAATGAAATTGTTAAAAATAGTGTTAATTTCATGAACGACACCGTGGTCTAAGTTTATAGTTATAAACACATTGTTTTGTTACTCGTATAAGTGTTCAGGAAAAGACATGACAAAAGGCATAAAACGAGTTACAGAACACTTTGCGCGTTTCAATACATTATGCAAGAAACTCTGCAAGGCTCTAATCACATTTCTATGACCTTTTTATTTTCTTCCAGTGGGACTTTTTCTCCTCTCAGCTCTTTCAGTTCTTTTCTCATTTTCTCAACCTCCGCTTGCTGTTTTAATAATTCTGCTTCCTGCCGCAGTGACGCCATTTTTACCAAGTGATCTTCTTTCATTCTTTTAAACTCAGGGTCGACTTCTGAAAATAGTTGAAGCACACATTTAAATTACTTTACACAGATTTAAGAAAGGATGTGATCATCGCAGTTACACACCAACTGAAGGAGTTGAAATTAGAGCCTGAAATAGAAAATTCAGGGTTTAATTCAATATAACTTTTACGCCAACGGTTGCGTTTTTCCCTGCCATCGATCAAATTTTCGGTGTTTTTTTTTTTCGATTACTTCCGAGCGTTTTCGTATCGTTAGTGAAAGTGATAACATGGTTCGTAAATACGGAACATCACTGCGTTGGAGAGTCGGAAGTAATCGGAAACCGCCGAAAATATGATTGACGCAGGGAAAAACGCAACCGTTGGTGCTGATTTGAATTTCAGATTCCGCATGTTCTTGAAAAGCGCAGTAAGCCTCTGAAACAATAGCTACACTTGTAAATTACACTTGTAAAAGTTTTATTGAATTGACCCCAGGTCTCAACGGAATTCAAACCCATGACCTTTGCGATTCGGTGCAAACACTCTATTTACTGAGCTACAAGGCCAGATGGGCTCTTCGCCAATTGTGAGTTCTATTATACCTGTAAAATTATGAATATGATAACGTGTATATGAAAATAAATTATGAACTGCAGAGAAAGAACTAAAGAGAATGCGATCATCGCAGTTATGCAGCAACTGAAGGAGTTGCAATTAGAGCCTGAAAACAACAACAACAACTCGCAATTGATCAAGCTCCCATCATGCCTTGTAGCTCAGTGGTAGCGCGTTTGCACCGGAATCGCAAAGGTCATTGGTTCGAATCCCGTCGAGACCTGAATTTTTTCAGGCTCTAATTACAACTCCTTCGGTTGTTGTATAACTGCAATGATCACATTCTCTTAAATTATTTCTCCGCAGTTCATAATTTATTTCCATGTACACGTAATTAATTAGGCATTGCCAATCATTTGACCAAAAATAGTAGTACAAATGAAGGCTAACTGTAGGCAACATGGACAAGTACCTGGAGATTGCATTCTTCCCTTTCGATTTCTCTCGTCCTGTACAAGAAAACAAGAACACAATCTTCTTTTTAATGCTAGCCTTGAAAAAACGTTTCATACTTTCGTTGTGACCAGATGATTACGGGATGATCTAAAATAGCATTTTTGGTGTTTTACAGTGAAACTACCTCAACCGGGGCCACCCGAGGACTTTCAGCCAATCAGAGACCGATCCTTAAACAAAGAATTGGGCACGCGGACCTCACGGGAAACTGTATCATTTTTTGATTGGTTAATTTCGATCCTAAATTTCTGGCCGTCTTCGAAAACTTTGCGTGTTTTCTTTACGGCTAAATTGCAAAAGCTTAACAGTGGAATCCCGATTTTTCAAACCTCCAAGGGAAACGGAAATTGGTTCGAAAAATCGAAGGTGGTATCGACTGAAATCAAATCCAAGGGAAACGAGTTTTGGTTGGAATAATCGGGAGTTTCGAAAAATCGAGTATTCAAAAAAGGGATTCCACTGTACTTCTACAACAAGAAATTATTTTAGATCTGGATCTAAAAAATTCAGTTGCAAAACAAAAAGAGAAACAAGTATCCCGTTATCGGAAGCGCTTGCGTATCGGAAAAAATCATCCTGATAAGCGGCTGGGATGTTTTTATATCAACAAGACAAGTGTTCAGATTTGGGTTTTTGGCTATACGGGATTTTTCAACATGTCGTTTCTGTATAAAATTCGTAAACTTCTCGTTCGAAATAAAAAGCGTTTATTTCCATTTCTGTAGAAATAGTTTTATAGTAATCGAAGAGAAAAAATTAATAGCAGGGTCAATCGCAGGAAAGCCTCTCAATGTTGCGTGACAATTTCATTTCCGAATGAATTTCTCTAAACTACATTTGAGAGTTCCAATTTTTCCGTAAAACACTTCGTTGTCGACAAAAGGATCTTTTTTTATTTTTGGTTTACAAAGTTTTTCAATTTTAATGCATTCAACTGCATTTGGCATGAGAACGGTGCGCCGTCAGTGACCTTTTGGAGCATGAAAACACGAGTTGATCAAATCCTAGTCGCGTAAGACATTTTGAACAAAATGACGGCTGGTTCCAAGTTCTTGAGCAATCTGGCGCTAAGATGCCCCATTGTGATGCAGATCCAAGACCCTTTCGCGAATAAAGGCGCTTTATTCGCGAAAGGGTCTTGGATCCGATGGTGAGGTAAATTTCTCCCGTTATCGAAAAGTCCACCAGCCTGATTGATTCTGAGCTGAACAGACATAATTTTGACTGCTGTTTTCGGGAAGGGAACATTAACGGGTGAAAATTTAACAAACGGTCATGAATTTGGTTATATGAAAGCAAATATCTTTCGAAAAATGATACAGTTTCCCGTGAGGTCCGCGTACCCAATTCTTTGTTTAAGGATCGGTCTCTGATTGGCTGAAAGTCCTCGGGTGGCCCCGGTTGAAGTAGTTTCACTGTAAAAATTCGAAAATTTTGAGGTGGAGCATACCCACGGACGGCCTTGGTGAAGCATTATGATGCGGACTGTCAACTTATTTCTTGTGCGCGTTGCGTGTGCTTACACTGGCAAAACAGGGAGGAAACTAGGCGACCGTTTCCGTACACATCTGCGTGATGTTGAAAAAATGACCATACAAAGACGCATCTAAAACAGCCGCCCAACGCTTTAGTCTCCCTTATTTTTCCTCTAAAAACACATGGCGACCTGCGGCCTGTCCTTGGAACAGGATAACACGGAAAGCCGTAACAAAATCCAAATCTGCACTCTAAATTTTCACGGAATCAATAGTCGCTTGTTATTCAAAAATTTGTTCTTTTTCTTTTACGTCACCATATTTTCACCAATAGCGTAGCTCCACCGTTTGATATATAAACCACACAAAACCCACAGTTTCTTGAATCGCTCTGACCAAGGGCTAGCGCTGGAAACGTCAGCTCTTGAATCTCTTTACGGTGGCCAATTTACCCAGGTATCAACTCGGTCGATAAAACCAAATTTTTGAGTTTCACTCCCTCACCGAAGCAGCGCCTTACTTTCTTTAGAAACTAACCCCGTTATTCATCTACATGCTCCATATGGGGTGTTTCTTGGTGTTGCGGAAGCCATTGTTGGTTAGCTGTTGTGTTGTAGTGTGGGTATTGTTCAGTGTCTTTTGAATCTTTTGTTTTACGTCATATTTGATGAACTCACTGTAATTTTCCAAAGAGTTATTTTACTGCAAAAGTGGAGTTGAAATTTAGGTTCAAAATAACCCCTTTTGGGGGGTTATTTCAACTCCAAATTTAACTACGAATCTGGAGTTATTTAAACTCAGTAAAAAAACACTGTGCTGAAATCCACTTCCATCCTTGCAATCCTGCACTTTATAACCGAACAACTGCTTCTGTTTTGCTCTATAGAATCTTTTTATCCAATTAAGTTGTATTTTGAGTGGCATTTGGCGATATAACATGGAAAAAAGATAAGAAGCGAAATTTTATCATTTCGGTGGGACAGTGTCCCGTTAAAATACAATGCACATGTAGTAACAGCTCCTACCCTCAGCAACTGAAGTTCTTGTTCCAGCCTTTGGTTTGCCATGTGGAAACTCATTATCTGCTGTTGTAGGAGTGGATCTGCTACTAAAGGGATACAATAAGGCATTTTATATGGAGGCGACGTGGTCGAGTGGTTAGAGGCGCTGACTTGTAATCTAGAGGCCCTGGTTTCAAGTCTGCCTCTCTAACCACCAGCTGGATTTGTAATACGGTAGCCACTGGTTCATATCTTTAACCCGGATTCTTAACAATGTGTAGTTTACTTTGGATATTTATTTCAATGATTTATAGTGTCCCCAACTAGCACTGCAGTGATAAATACCTCGACACTTAAAGGCCCAATATCACCCAAAATGCATTGCGCACCCGATGCCTCGACGATTGAATTTAATGCAGTCGAAAATTCCCGAAAGAGCCAATCACGAGCGAGCTCGTCATTTGAAAACAAAAACGATCGACCGCAAAGCCGAATGGGTGATACTGGGCCTTTAAATAAAGTGTTTGATTGATATTGATTGATTGATTGATTGATTGATTGATTGATTGATTGATTGATTGATTGATTAATTAATTGATTGATTGATTGATTAATTGATTGGTTGATACATTCAACTCCACCTTGGGTCCAAGATTTGGCGTCCGTTAAACAGAAATTCCATAATATAACATGCGCTTTTTCAGTAAATCTTCTTCGCCGTGAATTCAGTTTCTTTAACATAATAAACGAATGTCCGTTATACCGAGGCCATCGGCAAGACGAAGGTTGAATATCAATATGCCAGTTTTAGTACACATAGAAACGTGAGGCTAATTCAACGTCACAATTTTAAAACCGCTCTAAGGGTGCGTGTTACCTGGTGGTGGCGGTGGTCTCTGCGTGGCTTGCAATCGTTGTGCTTCAAACTCCAGCTCTCGCATTTGTGCCAGTATTGCAGGATCATGGCCTCCTTTGTGAAAGTAGTCATTCCTCAACATGCTGCAAATGAAAACGAATGAGGCTATTATTAGTAATACAAGCAGGAGGGAACATTCACTTTTGTAGTTTCCTGCGAAGAATGATAATACCTTTAAAATAAATGTAAATAGAATACTAAATCACTTTATTTAAGTGTCAAAAGCACACGAGTACTAATTGGGGACACTTTCCAGATCTAATTGGAATTTGGAAGTGTTGGTTTTTGAGGAGAGGGGAAAACCAGAGTACCCGGAGAAAAACCTCTCGGAGCAAGGAGAGAACCAACAACTCAACCCACAGATGATGCTGGGGCCGGGAATCGAACCCGGGCCACATTGGTGGGAGGCGAGTGCTCTCACCACTACACCACCCCTGCTCCCCCAAATCAAATCAACTTGCCGCGAATCAGCCTCTTCTGAGCTGTTCGCCGTCGCCTCACTTATGGCCGCCATCTTGAATCACACTGAGAGATGGCCTGAGATCAATCAAAACAATAACAAACGCGCGAAGTGCATGCCGATCGACAGAGAGTCTTTAAACCATTCCATTCAGAGAGGAAGATGTTAATCTATTAAATTACGAAATAATGAGGCTATCGCATTTAAGTAATGATCCGCATGAGAAGGAAAGCGCCAACGGCCATGCACGATGGAATGTCAACTTTTTTCATTGTTACAACTAGTGATCTCATTGGCCTAGACTCAAAAACCGCTAAAAGGTTAGGGTTCAAGCTGCATTTTGTCTACAATTTTTTAAAGGTTTCAAGCAATCTAAGACCCAATCGCACAACATGCAAGTTTTAAAAGATATTGTATTTGGGGAACTTCGTCAAAGAAGCAAAATTACTAGCTATGTCTTCTGCTATTCTGATTGGTTAAGCACGAACATTTCCTAAAATTTATTTGACGCAAATGGATTTTCTTTATTTTCATAATGACATATAATTATGAACCATCAGCTCCTCCTCTATTCTTGAAACCGAAACCAAAGATATTCTATATTCAAAACAATGAAGTTTGCCGTAGTTCTTAGGGACGGATCACTTAATTCCTGCAGAAGAAATTTAAGAGAGAAAAAATCGTGCTCAAGAAAGCACGTGAAAAAACATTCAAGCATTTTGGTAAAAAAAAAATTATTGCAAATAGTGATGCTGAAAAAGAATATTCATACTCAGAAGAAATTGCCCGAACCCCCCACCCCCTAGTGCGTCCCTTATGTGGAGCATTACTTAAACAGGGTTCTCGTATTCACCAATCTCGCCCCTCGCTTTTAAAATGGCGGGCTAGGCGTAGAAACCCGTGGACAAGGCTACCAAAATACTGCAAAAATACAAGCCTGTTCCAGGCGTTCAGATAGTGGGGAAGGCGCGAAGTAGCCTGTTCCAGGCGTTCAGATAGTGTGGAAAGCGCAAATAGTTGGAGCAGGCGCGAAGAAAAGCGAGCGAAAAAAATGCGGGGAGACGAGGGAACGACTGTAAACAAACTCAACAAAAGGTCCTTCCGCATCCCCCCCCCCCCCCCCCCCCCCCCTCCCCCCCGCGCATTTTTTTCGCTCGCTTTTCTTCGCGCCTTCCCCAACTATTTGCGCTTTCCACACTATCTGAACGCCTGGAACAGGCTACACAAATACTGGAGCACTTTGTCGTGTAAAACAATGAAAGGTATTCGTTTCATTTGAACAACGGATTCAGATTGCCAGCTGTCAATCTCGGAAAAGAAACCTGGGAAAACACCTTTTTATTGGGTGTCGCGTGACAAAATACTCCATGGTTCCGAGTGTATTTCTCAGCCCACCATTTTAAAAGCGGAGTAGGTCCTGGGTACGAGGTTGCGTATTTACGGGCTGGTCGTACTGTATAAACGGTGTGGGGGGAAGGGGTGGTCGTATTCATAGGGTGGTGGTTTTTACGGGGTTTGTCCTTATAAGGGAAGGACCATTTAATTTTTGTGGTGGGGGGGGGGGGGGGGGGGAGGGTTGGGCAATTTCTTATGAATTTTTTTTCAGCATCACTATTTGCAAGAATTATTTTTAACGTGCTTTCTTGTGCACGATTTTTGTTCTCTTAATATTCTTCTGCAAGAATTTTTTTTGGTAATTGCCCAACCCCCACCCCCACCAAAATTACATGGTCCGTCCCTAACCGACATGACTGTTTGCCATGACTGTAAAAGTCAAGATTATTGTCGCGGAGATTTCGCGAATTTCAAAGAACTGAACTTCCGCTGGCTCAAAGGAACCTGGAACCGAACTTCCGCTGGCTCAAAGGAGCCTGGAACATAGCCAGTAGGCCTGGTTACTTAGTTTTTTTTAAGATCTGGAAAAACGTGTTCGTAACGAGCGTTCGGGTTCGAGTAAAAACAAAAAAAACAAAAAACAGTTCGAGCGAGTCCTTTTAACCAAGTGGTGTTCGTGTCTTCGGCGACAAGTATCACCAGGATTTTGATTGATTTCAACTTACTTGAGTTCATGTAAAACATTACTCTGTCCAAGTTGAATGGGTGCGGCGTCAAAATATCGCACCGGGGATTGGTGATATGGGATAATCTGACCTGTGAATACAACACTGGATTAAAATCAACATAGTTAAGGATCATCTCATCTAGGCAGTGCCCAATTGCGAATTATCGACGCGTGTAGTATGGGATGACTTTACATTTATAGCGACTTTCCCATAGACGGGAAATTAGTTCATGACAGGGAACTCTCCACCAGGCATTGGGGACCATGGTGCGCGAAAAATGGTGCACTTCAGGCGAGACAAATTTTTAGCATTTTTAAATAAGAATTTCTACGATCAGCGTTTGTCAAAAAACACTAGCTTTTCCAAGTTAAAATCAAAAGCTTATTTGCAATTTCATACTGACCTCTTCCGTATCTGTCAGATTCTCTGGAAGACCGCCTGCATGAACATAACACGCATTATTATTTTAGTGTACACCGAAAAGTTAGTTAAAGAAAGAATGCTAAACATGAGTTACTGAATTCATTCAACAACATTTACGATTACGGCTAATTAAAAATGTAAGAGAACGTCACGGTCAACATTTACTAAAAACTCCTTCCATACAATAATTGAACATAATGTGTGCGCTCTGATTGGTCCATACATGTAGCTATTGACTATTATACCAGTAAATCAAATGGAAATTGTAGTTATTACAAATTTAAAGCAATATACCACACGTTTTTATGGCTATCGGTGCAATAAAACACTTTGGATGTTGGAATGACACTCGAAAAGCGTGTTCTTCCAACATCCGCGTGGTATATTGAGCCGATATTAACCATAGAAATGTGTGTTCTATTGCCTAATTAACTCAATTTGAGATACCTGGGCTGTTGTAGTTCAGGACTTCTTTGAACCTCAGACGCCGCGCTCTGAGGTGGAGATCTGGCGGACACTTTCAGCAAGTTTACTTTAGATTGCTGAGCGTTGAATTTCCTCCTGAAAATCGCGTGATATAAACTTGTTTAGCCAACGCAATATAAGCTCTACTACCAGAATTCTTCACTTTTCCCCAGAAAGCGTTGAGCGGAGAGAAGCCCGGGGGTAGGGGGAGGGGGGAGGGGTTGTTAAGCGAGAAATATATGCTGACAGAAAAAAAAAATCAGGGGTAAACATTTATGTGAGCCACACCCACAAAACAGGTTTCCGACGTTCACCCCCGTCAATTTTTTATGGGAGTGGGGGCGAGACGCGAAGACACGCAATGACCAAAAGACGAATTCCGCGCAAAAGCTCTTCTCCCCCTTCCTCCCCTTTCACGTGCATCGCGTTTTCATGCGGCATTAGTGACATCCGCAGGCTTGAGTGTTTTGTTGTTTACAGGACTTCAAGTTCATTTGTTGAGTGTTTATACATGTAGGTTTCTTACTTTTCTTCCTCTTCTTTGAAGTCCAGGAATCTTTTGAGGCCGTCAAGTTCTATAGCTTGTTTGTCCTACAAAACAAAAATAATACAGATTAGCGGCCGGGAGCGGTGAGAAGCGGCTGTAATCGCAGGCTATATGACTGCTCAGTGCTCAGTGCTACGACTGAAACCTTAATTTGTCTCCTTTAAAAACTTAAAGAATATGTTTACGATAAGGCAGCAGTAAGTGCCACTGGCACACACCAGGGGCAATGACGCCTATTTTAGTATCCATGGGCCTAAAAATAATGGTTCTGTTTTGTTAACAATCACTCTACCAGTGCACAGAAACTATTTAACTATTTAACTATTCGCTCTTGATTTCTATCGCGTGATAGTTGATTCGGGCTTCGCCCTCATCAACTATCACGCGATAGAAATCTCGAGCTCATCATCTAATTGTTTAAGCATATAAATCTACTAGACGTTCAAAACTTAAAAACAAATACTCTTCTCAGACACTTCGAAAACGCGAAGAAGCGGCCGCCATTAGGCTACTTACTCTACTCACTTTCTACAACAGAATAGATAGTGAGTAGCGTAGCCAATAAGATAACAGCATTCGTGATAGAACGCCAGTAGATTTATACTCAAATTCATTATACAGCTGTATTTTGGTTTCGGATGGTCAGAATGGAAATGGATGGCAAATTGGCCTATTTTTTTTTCAAGTTGTATCAAGTGTCATGAAAAAATCGCAGGTTTGTTCTTCCTTAAAGAAATCACTTGATAGTTCTCCTTGGCGTTCCAAGAACAATTTCAAGTTATGTTTGAACAAAGGTGCAAATGTACTTTGTCAAATACTAAGCGTATTTGGACCAAAACACAGCTGAATAACCGTGACAATGCCCACCTGTTAAAGGATGGTTTTACATGAACCACTCATATTACACGCTATTGCGTACATGCAAATAGGAAGGTGCACAATAGTATTGACCGCGCTCATGTGTACCAATCGCATTAATAGAACGCCAGTAACAGTCTTTCACTTACCAGACTACCCTGAGAAGGAATGTTCTGTCTACTCTTTAGTCCTAAGCTGTTCATTCTTTCAGCTAACTCTATCATAACCAAAAATAAAGTTAAAGTATTATAATTATAGTAGGGAGAGTTTTACTAATATTGCCAGAAACAAAAAAAAGACTACATACAGTACATGTAAATCTTCATTTGGGGTACTTATTTTCCAAGCGCAACGCATGTCTACAGGACTTGTACTAAACTTCGCATTTTGAAAATGTCACATTTTGCAATCAAGATTGGGATTAATTTCTTACTCGCTTTTTCTTCTTGAAGTTTCTCATTCCTCAGTTTAAGTTCAGCAAGCTGCTGCCGATGAATCTCTGTCAGTTGGAAGATCCTGCCATCGCCTCTGTCACCATCATCATCAAATCTCCGTGGTGACTTCATAATTGAGAAGAGAAAGTGTACATAAAATTATGGTGAAAACGACTACTGCAATCATGGCTGTTTTATATTTGTTATCAGAAATTTACCCTCCCCCCCCCCCCCTAAAAAAAAAGCAACAAATAGTTACCAACAATGAGCAGAATGTATAAATGTTAATAAAAGTAAATGTTTGAAAGGAAGAGAGTGCCACCTAATTAAACAATGTACATGCATGTACGTAGCCCTGTCAAAATGTGCTGGCAGTTGGCAATTCTGGCACCTACAGTCAATTATTTGCCGTCTACATGTACTTCACACAGGGGTTCACAAATCATGACTAATACATATATCTAGCCCTTGTTACCTACTACTTCTGTTGCCCTGCCTACCGCTACAAAACATTCTGACAGGGTTGTGTAATCATTGGAGAGGTGAGTGAGTGACTGATCTTATCATGCACACAGTACACAGGTCACATGTGGGGTTAGCACTAAAGCGGGCTTAATGTCCTTTGCATGCGTGTGTAACTGTTTTCTCACTCGTTTCCCTATCCAGAGGGACGTGCTACTGTAGCAGTCTACATGCCAAGGGGAGGACTCCCTTTCACCAATTCACAAAGGGGTGGTAAAATTTGAATTAAACCCCTTGGGCATTGTTCAAGCTTTTTTTGATCCCTAGTGATGTTCTAAATGACACTTTGATGGTTTAAAAACTATTGGCATGATTCCTTCCTGAACACCCTCTTAAGTGCCAAAATCCATAATTTACTCTATATTTAAGAGATGACATTGAAGCATCTACCACCACTATGCAGACCTTCTTTTGGCTTAATTGTCATGCAGTTGTGACATTATAATAGTTTAACTTCAACAAAAATTTACAGTCATTTTTAACAAAAACCCAACAATTATTTTTTTAGTTTCTATTGGAACAAATTATTATCTTTTGGCTTATTTAAAGTGGTAATAAATGCTTACACGCATTTGACTATCTTTTAAGGTGCTGAGTAAGAGCTTTTCTTCCAGGTTCCTTGAATTCCTCTGTAAATGTTGATGAGTCTTGAAACGTTTGAGTTGCTCAATCTAAAGAAAATGAAGAAAAGAGTTGCAAATAACCATATAACAAGCATGCTGTTTTTAATTAATACTCCAGGCGGAAAATCACTGTACACTGTACAAGCAGGGATGGAAGTTAGCAATCAAATCTTGGGCGAGTACAGATTGTACAATACATTTGTTGGTGCAGTTCTGAAACTCACTTGCCCAAATGGTGAGTGGTGTTGAAATTCAGTTTCCTAAACCCTGAGTAAACCCTATTCAGCTTGGACTTTTTTTGAGTTCCCTTGTAACTTCAAGAACATTACGGCTATGACAATGAAACCTAGATGGTACATAGTACGTCCAAAACTGTCTCCTTTGCGGTCCGCATAATGGAACGATGACTTCATATGATGTAGTTATTAGGTAATTAGTTATTACAGCCGCCATCTTGGATCCACCATCTTGGATTTCTGAAAATTTTAAAACCTCTTGAAAACCATCTAAATTGACTCAAAATTAATCAAAACCAATAAATAAACGCTAAATGACGTAAAAATATAAAAGTTATACCAATAAACATTGTTTTTCTTCATTCAAAGGTACAAATATGCAAATTTCAAAAAAACATGGCTGTCAAAATCTTGTTGCCATGGAAACATCAAGTCATGTGATCAATAAAATGTCATATAAAATTGTCACCAGATACATTTTAGGAACAGTCACAAAGTTTGATGGCGTTTGAATACATATTAAAAAAGTTATGAATGTTAAAAGTTAGCGCGGGCACTTTGTGCCCTCCTCCCCCCCCCCCCCCCCCCTTCCAGGCTGAATAGGGTTGATGAGCAAGTGCATGTATTGTAGGTCACACAATATATGTGCGAGCTGTGGGTGCATTCGGTTATACATGCACATGTAAAACAAGAGTGTCACATTTTTAGTTTTAATCTATTTGCATGTATATCATAAAGCAACTTTAAAAGTTGCAGAGAAAGCCTAAAATACCCTGAGGTAGAATTGGTGTGAGAAGGAATTAGAAACAGTTAAGATTACAGTGTACGGAAATGTCTGGGTTATGCAAATACATATTGAATGTGTAACAATAAATAGTAGAGGTATTATTGGTTTGGTCAATTTTTAGAATAGACTCTTGGACGTGCCAAAACTAAGGACAGACTCCAAACCTAATTTTAAAATTTCTACAATCTACACGATTATTATGTCATTATATGTGCATAAAAGAAAACATAATAATTATCAAAAATTATTTGTACATGTACTAACAGTTATTTAATTTTTTTAAATAATTGAAAGCAAAAGGTGAATGAACACACAAGTCTGAGCCATAAATGGCTTTCATTTTAAACAGCCATTATAAGGATACATAATTACATATTAATAGGATTTTGACCATAGGCTTAAAAGTAAGCACCTCCACGACACTAAAACTGCACAAGCATGGTGCACTGAGTACAATATCAATGCGGCCACTCATCAATAAAAATCATTTATAATAAATGGTGCAAGCATAAAGATTTTAACTCACGGAGTAAAATGTCAGTCAAGAGAGTGACTCTTTTACAACTAATATGAAGATCAGAAGATGGTACATGATGCACCATATCTCAGCCTGTATAACAGGTGCTAATGCAGAGCATATTTTAGTGCAAAGGACTGAACAACAAGTAAGGGCAGAGTATGATTTAACCACACATGTATAACTCACACTCTGCACTCTCTTATCGCTCATCCTTCACACTTGCACTACAAAAGTGCTTGTTTTCCTTTCCTTTCCTGTCCTTCCTCATAAGCTACTGACCTTTTCCTTTTCAAGAGCAGATGTACTGTTGTCGTGTTCAGTGCCATTGGGTGTGTTGGGTGCAGAATGATGCTGAGCAAAGTGATGTTGGCTCCCAAGAAAAATCTGCAAAGATTAAAAATAATATCTAATAGTTATTATAAACAGGATCTCGGGGGGGGGGGGGGGGGGGATCCCATATAAAAATGATGGAGATGCTTGTTGTACCTTTTAGAAATCAAAATTTGCAGATACCATTTAGGGTACTTAAATCTAAAGTGAGTCCACTGTTAGAATTATAGCAGTACCCTTTTAGGGTATTGAACCAAAAAAATGACAGAATATGACTGTCACAATGTGTTGTTTTAGAATTATTTAGCTAAAATTGGTACCTCTTAGGGGTAAAAATCCATTTGAGTGAGCGATACCCATCAAACGAGATTCTGGTACCTTTTGGAGTGTTTTTCAAGAATTTTAGATGAGCACCCCTGTCATTTTAATATGGGTGAGAACAGAAGAAGAAATTCCATGTGTTTGTTTTTCTTCTTGTTTTTTAGAAAAACCCCAAAACCATACCCCTATTATTATTTTCTAACCACATCCCATAAAGAAAATCCTTTTACAGACAGTTGATAAAAAAAAAAAATACTTAGTTAAAAAGAAAAATTACATGTACCTATAGTTATAAAAAAAATACAAATGTATCTATTGAAAAACTTTAACTACAACATTTGCAAGGAATACATTTTCCAACATAGGAATACTTTAAGAATCAGATGTACATATAGGCTCAGTACTCACAATGCTTTGGTTACCATCTTGATGTGGATTCAATGGCCTTGAAGGAGTATTGGGTGCAGATAAACTGGAGTGAGTTCTGATCTCAGGGAAAGGCTAAAAATATATGAATTTGACATTATTATGAAGTAATGCATGGTTCAATTCCTGCAGTTACCATCCCCCCCCCCCCCCCCCCCCCCCCGGGCACACCCCCAGGGATTTGACATTTTTTCTTCACTTGGTGTCCTTATCCCCACCCCCGGGCACAAAGAAAGAGGTAATTCCCTACCCCCAGGACACTCAACAGCAAGCTGCACCGTTTCTCAAGAAGACAGAAATATTTATTAATATAAATCCACCAAACAGTTTACAAAATAGACATGGACTGGACTGGACTAGTTAGACTCGCATGGTTACAAAGATCAGGAAGCATCTCTCCCATTGTTTTTCTTCCTTGCTCGCGTTTCTTTGGCTTTCATCGCTTAATTCTCTCTTGCGGTTGTTTCGTGTACTGAGGATGTGTTCTTCCCAACACTTCACATCATCCAATAACAGGCAACACTCCTTCAAATACAGGCTTTAACTTTGCCAAATTGTTTTCTTCCAGCCAATTACTAACAAATTGTAAGTTCCCAGCAAAGAAGTCCGTTTCAATTGTTGAGTCATATCGTCCGCCATGTGCTTCAAGGAAATTTCCGCCCCATAATTCCTTGTGAACCTAGATTATCCCCACCCCCTACCCCCGGGACAAGGCTACTTGCAAAATTCCCCACCCCCGGGCCACAAGGGCCGACTTTGTCCCGGGGGTTGCCCGGGGGGGATGGTGACTGTAGGAATTGAACCATGCATAACCTGAAAGAAGAGGGTCTAGGGAACCCACAAAATAAAGGTTTCATAACAAGCAATCTTAAGGCAATCAATGTCAAACTACATGTAGGCAATGTTTACTTGCAACTACTGACAGTAGTTGTTTAATGTATACACATGCAAATTACGACTGAAAATGTACATAATTGTACAAAATTGCAAGATAAATTGCATGAAACAAAAGCCATTTTGTAGTGTGGCTTGAGCTTATCAAACATTACAAAATATATGTGGTTAAATATAGCCAAACAAATAAAACCATCTTTTATAACTAACAAACTTGTAAAATATGTTAGATTTGGCACTTGTCACAACCATAAAACATGGTGCAACAAATTGACTATCAAACAAAAATGAATGATTTTTTTATTACATGACTGTATGTTTCTTTCCAGCTGTTTTTTGTGACTGGACAAATGCCATATTAATTATTTTATCTTCATATTTCCTACAAAAGGTTTGGATTAATGTGATATGTTGTTTGTCAAATTTTTCTTTGGTTTAAAAATTATCAAATTTGTTTGATTTTTGTTTTCCCTTATTTTCTCAGCTTATGGTAATGAATCGGAGACAATTGAAAATTCCAGATTACTTTTAAGCCAGCAGCCTGCTATTATGGCCAGCAACTGCAATTTAGATGACCTGCAACTAAAAGTTTGAAAACGACCATGGAAGGCTATTTTGAGTTTATGCTCATTTTGCTTGTTTAGCCGCAACCTCAAAACGTTTTAATGACAGCTCTTGAGCATTTACTAAGCTCTCAATAATGCATGATCTAGCATTCTAATGTGTCCCTTACCGTTTGTAAGGCCTGTCTGTCTTTTCTTTCAATTCTATTCCCACTTTTTCCAGAAATCCTGGAATGAATGCGAGCAGGATCAACACTGCTCCCAACACAAAACTTTCTTTTATGGGTATCAAAGAGCTGTTGAGTGTCAAATGTCATGTTACACTCCTCGCAACGCCAAGCCATTTTGCTCCTGATAGACTCAATTAAAATGTGTCGGTTTCCTTAAAAGCAATCGTCCATCTTATCCTTGTGGGGCTGGAAAAGTGCGTGAATCGAGAATCGGAATTCACATCAAACTGCATCAAGTGATCATTTGACTGTGGCAGTGTTGTCAAGTTCTTAAAGTTTGCTAAAAACCTTTGATTCTACGATAAAAACATCAAATCTGCCGCGCCATATTGACATTAATGTACACTCTTGACCAAGCAGTAGCTAACTGCGTAGAATACTAATCCATTAGGACGATTATAGTGTAGCAAAACCCTTTAGTTTTCAAACATTTTTCCTAAAAAAGTTTGTTTATCGTTAGGCGGGTTTTTGCTACCAGCGGTTTCTGTTATTAGTGCCCAGCCTTCTTTACATACTCACGCTACACCGAGTGTCACGCAACATACATGTATAAGGGAGTCATTTTACAGACCGATTTCAGCTTTGCTGCCTGGAATGCAGCTTCGAACACGAAAAGAACAAAGATGCACGTTATCATATATTTGTTGTTTGCTGGGCTGACAACTCATGTAGCAGTGGTAAATGCGAATCAATACGACCCTCATGTTTTTCCAGCCGAAGGTCCATTCATGGAAGGATGGTATTCACGAATCATAGATTTCGAATCGAACCACTCGTTTGGGATCCTATTTGGCCAAGTTATTATGCGAAGGCAGGGCGCTCACTTCGACAATTATCCGCTAAACATGGTTTCGATCATTCACAGCAAAGGAGATGGTAGTTCCATGGAAAGTTTCGACGTGTATCCTTCGAGCAATGACATCGAGGTCACCGTTCGGGGCAAGCCGGTGACAAGCGATCCCGATTTTAAATCCCCAGCGAACTTCGAATGGAAAGCAAAGCCGTATGGATATTTCAGAGTTAATGAACACGAAACAAGGTTTAACTTCACAAACGTAAGTGGTGTTAGCTTTGTTGGCGTTTTGGGGCCGCCAAAACCATGGGGCCCAAATGGCGAGGGCCCGGAAGGATGGATTGATCATGTACCTTTCCTTCCTTTGCACTGGTTTGTGTACAGTTTAGGCTCGGGTCTTATAAACTACAATTGGATCAATGAAGAAACTGGGGAAATGTTGCGAGGGAGACAAGGCCTTGTGCATCAAGAAAAGAACTGGGGAAAAGGTTTCCCACCAGCTTGGATATGGGGAGAGGGCGTTGATGGATCTTCAGGCTCATCATTTGCTATCTCTCTGGGAGTCCTCGACATAGCCACATTTGATGTTCCTGCACATTTGATTGGGTACCGCAGTTCAGCAGTTACCCTTAACTTCAGGCCGACTAATTCTGAATTGACAAAGTATATCGACGGCTGCAGTGGTATGATAAATGCAACTGTGAAAAGCCTTGAACACAAACTTGAATTTAAAATTCATGCAGCTCCATCGACATTTCAAACATGTTTGCTTGGACCGACTGAGGATGGTTTTGCGCCTGTTTGTGTAGAGAGCTACATTGCTGTTGCTAATTTCTATGTCTATAAGTTGAGCTTGAGTGGTTATGAGTTGATTGAAACAAGATCATTCAATTCTTCTGCCTTGGAATTTGGTGGCTTGTATCTTTGCAGGGAGAAAAATCCTTGTCAGGAAAATTTGCATTTTCAAGAGGAGTTGTAGAATATCCATTTTTACATGAACATTTCACCATCCTAATATACAGTTTTTCATTATTCTGACTTCAAAATGATTCACTTCAGATAGTAAAAATTTAAATTTACAGAAAAACTGCAGAAATTGATCATTTTTTTGCTACATGTATACATGTAGTTGTAAAATATGACATACAGTTTATTGAACATTTTGGTACTGATTGGTAGGGAGGAAGGGAGGATGGAAAGAAGGAAGGAAAAAATATAAAGAAAGAAAAAAAGAAAGAAAGACAGTTACAGCTGTACTATCAGCAAAGTATTACATTGTATGCCATTCCATTTTTGTAAGGAAATTCTCCTTCAAACAAGGAGATGCATGTGACAATTAATTAAAAGCATTATACAATGTACCTGTAGCTCTACTTGTGAGTCACTGTTGAGCATGGGTAGCGGCACAGTAGTGATCTAATGAATAAACACCCATTAAACGGTACCCCTAGTATCTCTTATCTTGTTATTGCTAGTGGGGTGTAAAAAAAAATAAAGTTTTCGTACATTGAATGGTGCTTGACAACGTTTTTATTTAGCTGGTATCATTCTTGGCAGTAAAGTGGCGGGGTCGATGATCTTATGTGAGATCCTGCCTGGCTATGCCATGCCGATAAGTCCTAACTAGGACAAAACAGCTGTCCATGGCTGCCACTGCCGGGGTGATATGGCTGTACGCATGCGAAAGGTACTGGCCAGGCAGCGGGGTAGGTGTTCGAGTGTGTGACTTGCTTCTGCCATCTGAGCCTGGTCGCACTACAGTCAAAAACAAAAATTAGCCATAAAAATGACATAAAAACAAAAACAATCCACTAAAAGCGTGTCCCACCGGAGCAGTTTCTTTTGTTTTCCTCGATTTTTGCACCGGCGGATTTTTGTTTTTGACTGTAGTGCGACCAGGCCCATACTCTGCAGACTGTTGGTTGCATTAGAAAACAGCAGATGACGCAAAATCGATTTTAAAAAGAGACAATGTCGGGACAAAGGTCAGAAAAGTGATTTTTACGTCTTTTATTTCAATTTGTTTTTGTCAGATTCGCCTTCACAATGTTGACAATGTTTGTTCCCGTGATCCGCAAAACTGTTTCAAGGTTCCCGTGTTCCCTAAGAGTTTTTTTTCTCTGTTCTCCTTGAATGGCTATGTTCCCTTGTTCCCCGAAACCTCTGGGAGACGTGTTGCTTGTGCACTGTTTTCTGGGTAAGGCACGAAACGGTAGTGTCACACTGGATCTTTCACGAATGATCGCTGGGTTGTAAATAATTGAAATCTTTTTGTAACTGGAGTACAAGGTTAACTCCACCTCTGTATTGCTCCCTGACCATGTTATTTTCAGCCGTCCTTCCGTTTTGTTTTGCGAGTTCACTGCTTGCTGTAACGGTCTCCGGTTCCTCCGAAGCATTTGCTTGTCCCCTAGTTTTTCTATTCTCTTCCATTCCTTGCGTAACGATAGCTGAGCACTCTATGTCCCAAAGTTCTTGATTGATTTTAGCCTTGTTTTCTTCAGTGTCAGGGTACGTACTTTCTATGGAACAACACGAACCCATTTCATTAACAGGTTCTGCGCCAAACGGAGAAATCAATCGATACCGTTTTAAACAAATGAAATGTTTTATATATACAAATTAGCTATTTTCGGAGCGGGATAAATATAAACTAAAAAAATGGCATCTACGTCGAAATGACGTTCGTGCATACAGTTGTATGCATTCATTTCATCTGTTGTTTTCTTTCTTATCCCTATTTTGCCGTGTAGTTGCCCACCGACAACCCTATACTTCGATTAACTCGACCAGTCTTGGTAGTCTTTTTTAATACACTGTCCATTTATCGATTGTAACTTCAGTTGATAATATATACCCTGTAATCATTTCGCTTCACATATTTTGCAATTGCGCTCCACTCAATATATAATCATCTTTTTAATACTGCCGATAAATTCTTGTTCAAAGAAAAAGAACGTCAGTGGGAGGATTAAACGAAACCAGACAAAGTTCCGTTCACTTCATTCGTTCGGCACCTGATCGCTTTGTACTGTCTTTCCCTGCTCATGGACAAATATTTTCTTTTGTGATTGTCTTTTCCGTATTTATAGCGGAGCTCTGCGGGCCGAAGGCCCGCGCGGAGCACCATACTCATAGAACTAAACCTATGCCCGTCATTTTTCATGGTCATGGCTAGCGGAATGTTTCGTGGGCGCGTGCGTGTGTTGCCCGTATTGGACAGGACTATTTCGCGGGCGCGTATGACGTCACAAAACATGCGCGTATGGCGCCACACAACATCCGAGATGTTGTTTTCATTACGGATTTCACAACCTAAGAAGCGGAGATTTAAAGAATTTCCAAGCAAGCGAGCAGATTGTATTTTGTTCTCGGAATTTATGTTGATATCAATCTCCACTGTGATTGACTTTTTCTTTGTGTTCTCGCTAGTTTTGGAGAATTGTTTAAAAAACGTGCTCAATTAAATTCAGTTGTTTTGATTTCTTTCATCAGAGACATTTCGGCCTCGACGAGCTATAAATGGTTCGCGTTTTGCTTTTAAACATAAACTTATGGAGATTTGAATAAAATTTTTCGAAAGAAGATTTTGTTGTCCATTTTTATGTGTTTGTTCATTCATTACTGAGGTTGAAAAGCGATTTTATGTAAACAAAACAAGACTTGGATTTTATAGTTCTAAGGCTATGTCTACACTATACCGGATAGCTTATCATGTCGACATGAAAAATACTCCGGCCTGGTGTGAACAGAAACGACCCAGAACTGGATATTTACTTCCTTTTTAGTGAGTTTCAATCCTCGCTCCTAGTTGTTGACTTTCGCTACGGTTCGTTTCGATTGCCTGTTCACACTGCCCCAGAGAGTGGCACAAGAATCTATCCGATATGTAACGATTCACTTTAACGAGCGCCGCGTCGCATCGGCGCTCCGGAACAAAAATCGTTCCGAAACTAGCGTTTCATGTGTGAACGAAAGGCCTATCCGGTATGGTTTTCGTGCCGGCGCAAGAGCTATCCGGTATAGTGTAGACATAGCCTAAACTTCACTCGCGTGTCCTTATGCAAATATGTTCGTGTATTTTTTGCAATTTTGATTTCCAAATCAGTTTCTCGGACATTTTTTTATAAGCAACAGTTGTATTTTATTTGGAAATTAGTCGTACTAGTTATTCTAGACGGAGAAAAAGTTGTTTTTGTGAACTTTTGTACGGTCTAAATGTACTGTGCAAACGGTCGCGTAATTATATATAAGTCTGTTCTTGAGTATTGCTAAAATCATAAAATAGCCCGGTCGTCAATTTTATTCTTGTGCTTGCGATCTTTTACCTCAGTTAAGTTTTTTTTATCATCGGCTTTCTGTTCAAAGAGCGACGCTGTTAGGCGTGAGCCTATATATATATATATATATATATATATATATATAGCCTATCTATATATATATAGCCTATATATATATATATATATATATATATATATAACTTAGCACAAGCATGTAAAAAAGTTCCACGATTGGAAATTTCTCGGTAAATTATACTCTAACACAAGAGAAAACACTTTTTTCTTAAAACACCTATATTTCGGCAGCGTACAGCTGCCTTCATCAGGGTGAATGGCTGACAAGGCGTTACACGCGATAAAAACCGTTACAACCGTTATATGTGCGCGCTAATCAAAAAGATTTTTAAACTGCGCGCGCTACAACAGCTAAATACAAATGCTGGTAAAACTGCTATTTTTGCGCGCGAAGTCCCCGATTTTGGCTATAAAAAAAATCGCTCTCATTCAGACCGTGGGGTCTGAGTGTCTTCAGTTTGTAAGCCCATTGACCCTCCTTATCCGTCAGATTTTCCGTTCTGTCCACTCTGTCTATTAACTGAACTGACATATCCTCCAGACCCCCATGACCCGCACTAAAAAAATGCCTGTACAAGATCTCATCGTCTAGCCTCTCTTCGGGCGTCATTCTACCATGCAAATTCAGTCGACTACGGTGGTTGTTAAATCTGAGTCGAAATTTGGTCGAAGTCGAACCCACATATTGCTTGCCACATGTTTTACAAGTAAGCAGATAAACCACATTCGTGCTATTACAGTTCAAACTGTAATTTATGGTGTATGACTTGCCCGTGTTCGTACTCTCGAAAGTGTCCCCCATCTTGAGAAGCTTGTCCTTCCTACATATCCTGCAGTTCTTCGAGGCACATTGCTTGTTCCCGCTATCCCTGATTGTAATTTCTTGTTTAACTTTAGCGTGCACTAAATAGTCTTTAAGACTCTTGGGCCGACGAAAAGCCACCATCGGCTGTTCCTTGATTGCTTTCTTGCATCTCTTTGACGCATGTAGCACGGGGTGCAGATCTCTCAGGATTTTTCCAATGTTTGGAAGACCGGGATGATACGTTACGACGAACGGAATCCATTCATTTTTTCTGCTTGTTTCTCTTGGCGTTAAAGCCTCGTCCCTTGTTATTCTTTTCGCTCTGTTTATCTGTCTCATAACAAACGATTTCTCATATCCTCTAGCCACTAAAAACTCGGTCAATCTCTTGGCTCTGTCGTCAAAAAATTCTTCTAAAGAACAAATACGACGTAGTCTCAATGCTTGGGCATACGGAATCCCCTCTTTACATCCTCTCGGGTGACAAGATCTTGAGTCCAGATACTGGTGTTTGTCAGTGGGTTTAATGTATAAGTCGGTTTCTAGCTTCCCATTTCTATTCAAGACTGTAACATCTAAGAAGTCAACTTGCTCTCTAGAGTAGTTCCACGTGAATTTTATAGTGTCGTGTGAATTATTAATAAAGTTCAAAAATCTTTCCAATTCTTCCTCTCCTGCTGTCCATATCATAAAGATATCGTCAATATACCTAAACCAAGTGTGAGGTTTCTTTTCGTATCCATCTATGAGTGTTCTTTCTAGCTCATCCATAAAAAGGTTGGCGTATGGAGGGGCCATTTTTGTCCCTATTGCTGTCCCCAATATCTGTAGGAAGTGCTCTCCATCAAACTCGAAATTGTTGTTTCTTAACACTATGCCTGCGAGTTCCGCAATTTCTGTAGAAGGGATTTCCGGGTTTATTCTACCGTCTAATGCTTTCTTTATAGCTCTCAGACCTTCGTCGTGTGGGATGGAAGGGTAAAGCCCTACAACATCAATTGTAACCATAATGGAATCATCTGGAAGAATACCTAAATTATTGATTTTCCTAAGAAAGTCATTTGTGTCCTTGATGTATGATTTAACCTTAGGAACCAAAAGTTTCAGATGCGCTTCAACGTCGTATTTGTTCTTTAGAAGAATTTTTTGACGACAGAGCCAAGAGATTGACCGAGTTTTTAGTGGCTAGAGGATATGAGAAATCGTTTGTTATGAGACAGATAAACAGAGCGAAAAGAATAACAAGGGACGAGGCTTTAACGCCAAGAGAAACAAGCAGAAAAAATGAAAGGATTCCGTTCGTCGTAACGTATCATCCCGGTCTTCCAAACATTGGAAAAATCCTGAGAGATCTGCACCCCGTGCTACATGCGTCAAAGAGATGCAAGAAAGCAATCAAGGAACAGCCGATGGTGGCTTTTCGTCGGCCCAAGAGTCTTAAAGACTATTTAGTGCACGCTAAAGTTAAACAAGAAATTACAATCAGGGATAGCGGGAACAAGCAATGTGCCTCGAAGAACTGCAGGATATGTAGGAAGGACAAGCTTCTCAAGATGGGGGACACTTTCGAGAGTACGAACACGGGCAAGTCATACACCATAAATTACAGTTTGAACTGTAATAGCACGAATGTGGTTTATCTGCTTACTTGTAAAACATGTGGCAAGCAATATGTGGGTTCGACTTCGACCAAATTTCGACTCAGATTTAACAACCACCGTAGTCGACTGAATTTGCATGGTAGAATGACGCCCGAAGAGAGGCTAGACGATGAGATCTTGTACAGGCATTTTTTTAGTGCGGGTCATGGGGGTCTGGAGGATATGTCAGTTCAGTTAATAGACAGAGTGGACAGAACGGAAAATCTGACGGATAAGGAGGGTCAATGGGCTTACAAACTGAAGACACTCAGACCCCACGGTCTGAATGAGAGCGATTTTTTTTATAGCCAAAATCGGGGACTTCGCGCGCAAAAATAGCAGTTTTACCAGCATTTGTATTTAGCTGTTGTAGCGCGCGCAGTTTAAAAATCTTTTTGATTAGCGCGCACATATAACGGTTGTAACGGTTTTTATCGCGTGTAACGCCTTGTCAGCCATTCACCCTGATGAAGGCAGCTGTACGCTGCCGAAATATAGGTGTTTTAAGAAAAAAGTGTTTTCTCTTGTGTTAGAGTATATATATATATATATATATATATATATATATACTCACTCTTGGCATGGCAGAGACTGTCTCCAGACGCAGCCTTGCATGTTTTTCTCATTATGCTTCATTTGAAAGATCAAATGATACTAGCTAGTATTTAGACCTTGACAATGAAAGCCCAAAAGTAATTGGAAATATTGGAAAAGGCGTTCAGGAGCATCATATCGTGATCATGTCGAACGGTCCATCGCCAATAAAGAAATTTTTGGCAATAACAAAACGCCACGAGAAAAATAAAAAATAGGTGCGCAAAGCATACATGAGTGGTCTTGTTTCTTAATTACTCGTGGCGCAGACGACGAGTTGTAGATTCGGCTCTGAGTTCTCGTGTTTTTTTTTTCGTGTTTATACATTAGCGCATGCAAATTTATACACGCATATTTTTGTTTCACTGGTCTGATTGTTTGACAAGCGACCTCGTGATTTCCGGCTCTCAAGTGATTTCAAGATGGCGGAAAATTTATCCGTGTGTTGATTAAAAGCAGAAAAAATTACAGCGTACACGTTTTCAAAACAATGCAAGGCGTTCAATGAATGGATAGGACCGTTTGATATTCTGTTCGCCGCTTATTGCTGTGGGATTTTTGTTTCGGCACGTTTTCTAATTCATATAACTCCCCATTTGCTTAGCGATCAAGGTTTTAAGTGTTGGCTGACTGAATTTAATGAATGTAGTGTAGTATTACTTTTTAGACATAATTAAATTTTTCTTCGTAAAAGCACACAAAACACTCGAGAATCAATACTTCAATGGGTTAAAGACGGACGCCACGAATTCAAGCTGTGTACAGCTTCTTGTTCATTCATTTAGTTATGAGTGTTAATTTTTATCTATGACCTTCACATCATCGTTAGCTGTAATTAGTATGTCTTTTAAAGAATTTTCATTTCTATACGAGATTATGGGGGCTTTTTTTTTGGCCTCAGTCCAGTTTTATTGGCCGTACGCAGTTAAGAATTCCCATGTGCTAACTGGCACGATAGCCAGTCGCACTATGTTTCTTTCACCAATGATCGCTGGGTTGCAAATAACTGATTAGCAAATCTTTTTATAACTGATTTACTAGGTTAACTTGACTTCTGTATTCCTTGAAAATATTTCTTTTTTCAGTTTTCTTTCCTTTTTGCTTTCTAAGTTCACTGCTTGCTGTAATGGTCTCCAGTTCCTTCGAAGCATTGGTTTGTCCCTTACATTTTCTATTCTCTTTCTTTTCTTAGTAACAGGTCTCTGTACCAAAGTTCACGATTGATTTAAAGTGTTCTTCAGTGTCAGGGTACGCACTTACTTTGGAGTTTTATTCACTTGTAAAATGTTTAACTTTTCGTTTTAATACACGACCACATCAGCTCCACTGTAATTTTTATCGTGTTTAAATAAATGTTGTTGTTCGTTTCAGTTGTTGTTGTTGAGCCACAGGAAAATATTTCGATAACTTGCAAAACGGAGTAAATCAACCGATAACTTGATGAAGAAATGCAATGTTTGATTATCATAAAATTTGATATTTCGGGAGTGGGATAAGTATTAATTGAAAACAAATGTCGTTGCGTCATAATGACGTTCGTAGTTTAATCTCATATGTTTAATTTGTTTTTCTTCAATCTATAATGCTGTGTTTCGCTGAGGCAAAAATGCGAAAATACCCTCAAGAAAAGTCTCCAAGGCCTGTAAATGTCATAAATCGGAACTCTCTCAATAAAAAAGATAAGTCCACATTGCGTACATGTGTGGGTTTGTTTATTTAGATTGGACCTCGATCTTTGAACCAATATTATGACCAAGCTCCGAAATTTCATTTTTCAAACGACTAGAATTTCTTTAATTTGGTGAATTTATTTAGTACAAGCTTTTTTCCGTTTACTTTGTTCGTTTAACCTAAACACTTCCTATTGATTATAAGTTAATCCTCGGACGTACAAGGGGTGGGGGTTTTTCTCTGATATTTTCAAGAGCATTTAATATTAGCACATGTCGTTTTCAGTAGCTGTTCGTCTATTTACACATTTTTGTAAAGTTTGGTGACAACCGGTTGCTATGGTAACGAAATATGACGTCATAAGTAACATTTAGTCCACCCATTTTTGAAGAAAAATGCGTGTTTTTCACCTTTTTGTCAGCGAAAAAGCATATAAAATGCTGTCAAAAGCATCAAAATGTTTAATTGTGTTATTTTGCAACTCTAGCAAACAATATTTGCAATTTCCGTATTTTTCCGATAAATTTGAATTTTTAGCAAAATCCAAGATGGCGGCCATTTTGGATGACGTCACGGACCCCCAGCAGCGCCCCAGCCCATAATATTTACCTTATCTTGTAGAGCACATCGCGGGCCATCTATTAGATGCAAAATATTTCCGAAATATTGCAACATCGCAAAAACCCAAGGGGGGGGGGGGAGGTTGCAACACTCCCCCCCCCCCCCCCCCCCCCCCCCCCTCTTGTACCACGGTTGGGGGTATAAGTTTGCGTGTACGTCCGAGGGTTAACAGGTTCATTTGTTTTCATGTATTTCATTTTTTTTTCTTTTTTATCAACAATTCCACTTCAGGCTGACTATCACTGCTTAATACACTTTCATTTCAAAACGAAAGTCCTGTTTGTAAACAAGACGAATGCAAAATAACGGATAAGATTTTCCAGTCATTTGAATTAATGCTGAGCAAACAACATATCCCAAATGAATGGGGCATTGCATGCAAATGCCCCGAATGCGAAAAAAAGCCTTTGTTGTGACTGTTAAGAACTGCAACTGTATTAAGTCTAATATTTAAATAATAAAAAAATAGGCAAACCATCCAGTAATTTTTTTACAGCAAAATATTTGCAAATGCCCCAGTCGTAAAAAATAACAATTGACGGCTGGCTATTTTAAAATAATATGTAAGGGCGTTTGGGGATTATTTTACTTTATGCAAATTATAGCTTTATTACTATTTTGGAAACTTCGCCTGCAGCTAGTGATACGAGTGTACTAAATAATTTGAAAGTTTCATTAATATGAAGCGTCTGACTAGATTTTGAGAAAAATGGCATTGTTTAAAACAAAGGGCAATAAGCTGGCGTTGCTATAGTAACCGCTGTCGCTTCGAAACTTGCGACACATAAAACTTTCATCATATTTCATAAACTTGGTGAAATATGAAAGCAACCGAAGCATGTTTTCCATGCGAAATTTTGATTTCAAAATATTTACCCCACACGGCGAAAAAAAGAGTCGAGTCTCCTTGAAAAGTTAAAAACAACAATAAAAGGACATTCGGTGTCTAACGCTTTCGCAGCAAGACTTATGAAGCATGAAAACAAATTGATACAGTACAGTACACCGTAACAAGCATTAATTTAAATTGAACTTACAACCCAAAATGGTCGATGAATTGCCACAAACTCATTCACTTGCTTTCTTTCCTTTTTCTTTATATTGGGTCCAAGAAGATCACCTGACCATAGTTAATCGATGACCTGACTCTCGTAAACTGATCTATCCAAAGGGTGAAGCCCACATAAAAATTATCGGTCGAACCTATCCACAACGGCTACCTTCGAACAGAATTTGCAGGCCGTTGAAGAAAGGTGGCCGTTATAGGAAAGTTTTCAAATACAGGAATGTAGTGAATGAATAAGACGTCGGGACTAGTAAAGGTTGGCTGTACATTAAAAAGGGAAATCTCTACGTGAATTGAGATGTTAGAGTGCAGAAATAATTTTGACTTCAATTAAAAAGGTAGAGTTTTTCAAACTAGAAGAAGATAAATTAAGCTCGTCATTGGCAATGTCACAGTGATTTTATTCTCCCTCTATGTAGTAGATTATGGCTAAAAAAATTGCCGGTTTTTAACAAAGTTATTAACTGAGATGATAAGGTAAATAGGTTAAAAAAGCTGATGTTTTGATCGTATGAGTCGCATGTTTCACTCACGCATAGACGGAGCACTACAGTTTCTTTAGAAACTTATAACCCTTATATACTGGACCAAAAGGAGCATTCATTTTCAGAGTTACCTGAGCGGCCCGAATTTTCCTTAACTCGCGAGTAAGGTGGACCACTCAAAAGAATTAATTACACTGCCGTGTTTGAAGGCGTGCGCAATACATACCGCGTTTACGTTTGCGTAAAAGATGCCAAAATTTATTTAGCAATAGCTTCCTCAGTACCTCTAAGGCATGTCTAAGCGGACTTTTTCTTCGAGTCAACGGGTACTGAAAACGTTTGTAGACAGCTGAAATTTCAAATCAAAAATAAAAAGTATAAAAAAGTTTAATCATAAACTAATGTCATAATCGTATATTAACCTTACAATTTGTTTTCCATTCCCTATTTTAAAGTGTTAAGACCATTATAGTTTTCAAGTTTTGACATTCGTGAAAAATAGATGTGAATGCTAAGTAAATTTATTATATATTACATGCTGCAAACGTCTTTTGCTTGACGTGCGAGTTAACTTATGATTGAATTTTAATCACTGCGTGATTTATATATGTTAAACTCCAGCTTGTATATTCCCAGCACTTAAAATAGGCAGATGTTATTCGAGTAACTTTTCAGAATTCGTTCGATAGGAAGCCCTTTAGAAAGCTTCAAAACTGGGTGGCATTGGTCGATGTTAGATGTAACAGAACAGCTATGGCAGTCACAAACTATCTGTTTCTCCTTTCATTGTTCCTTGGTCTGCTCAACTTGAAGTTAACGGCCGCGCACTGTCAGGGTAGATGTGAACAGAGTCGAGGAAGCGTTAGCCAGAGTGGAATAAAACATCGCGCCATGGAAGGACATAGCTTTAAAAACGTATCCCTGTCACAAGTGTATGACTGTCATGTGAAATGCTTCGATGAGAAATGTAGGTGCCAAGCATACCAAATGTGTGGTAATCGCTGCGAGTTATTGGACGAAGACAGGATTTCGGCGCCTGATGACTTCGTCGACAAGAAAGGCTACACCTATTTTGATATGAATAAAGAATATGTGAGTCAGGTAAGAAATTTGTACGTAAATCTTTTAGTTTCAATGCAAAAAATAGAGCTAAGTTTTCAGTACAGTCGACTGGGAATGAAATTTATTCAGAAATACTTCTTATGTGGTGCCGTTGGTAACTCGGGGCGGGGGAAGGGAAAAGGGAATTGGAGTTAGCGAAGTGATCCCTTATCTTTAAAATACATAAACCACCATACCAAATATGTTTTTTCCCCTTTTTTAATAGGTTTTCTTTATCGCTTTAGTTATTTTTATATTCTCTACGCCTAAAACTATTTTTCCAGTTATCCCTTATCCCTAAAATCTTTGCAGGGTCTGTTTTCTTTTTAAAAGTGTGCTACAATTTTAGACATAACAAATTAAAAATTACGACCTCCCCTCTCTCCATTATTGTGATGGAAAAATGGCGCGAATTAATCTTTAAATCGGAGCGACGGGAGATCTCATTTCTTTTTTTTTTATTCCGTCCGAGATTGTAGGTAGAACAGTAGAATATATTTTCAATTTCCTCGAAACCAGTTCGGAGACCTTGTTGTGAACATTAAAAACGTAAACGTGTACGTGTATGTGACCTTGTCATGTTGACAGTGATAAGTTGGGTTTGAACAAGGTGTTGATTCAAATGATTTGCCGTCAGTCAAATATACGTAACTACTGATCACGATAAATTTTAAGCTCCGTAGTAAAATGAGTCACGAACGTGGGACACTGAAAAAAGTCTGAGTAACCTGTATTAATTGACATCATAGCGGAGCTCTGCGGGCCGAAGGCCCGCGCGTAGCCCCATACTCATAGAACCTATGCCCGTCATTTTTCATGGTCATTGCTAGCGGAATGTTTCGTGGGCGCGCGTGTGCCCGCCACCCTCCGCCGTCGCGCAGGACTAGCTCGCGGGCGCGTATGACGTCGCAAAACATGCGCGTACGACGTCATGTTTAAACCAAAGCGAGGGTTTGTTTTTCGCGCGATTACATGGCCGAATGTCACGTCAGCTGGAAAAACACTTTGATGTTTTGCTGTGAATTTACTAAGCGGAAAAAATGTTTAAATTAATAGCGTTATTTCCCTGAATATTTCGCGGTTTGCTACTCAAGACAAGGATACTAATTAAGGGATACCTAGAAGCCGCTTTAGTGGAAAAAGACGAGCTTTCATGGATAAAATCTTGCTTCGAGGAACTTCATGTATTTCGTTTTTATCAATGCGGGAGATATTTGTTTTTTACGGATTTCAGAACCAGAAGCGGAGATTTGAATTTCCAAGCAAGCGAGGGACTTAAACGTAAACAGATTACATTTTTCGATGAGAATTTATGATGATATCAATCTGTGAGTGACTATTTCTTTGCGTTATTGTTAGTTTTGGAGAATTGATTTCAAAACGTGTTTAAATTCAGTTGTATCGATTTCTTGAATTTCATCGAGGAAAGCTTGAACTCCATGAGCTATAAGCTTAAATGGTACGCGTTTTGCTTTTAAACGTAAGCTAATGGAGATTTGAATAAATGTTTTCGAAAGAAGATTGTGTTGTCAATTTTTATGTGTTTGTTCATTCATTAGATAGATTGAAAAGCGATTTTATGTAAACAAAACAAGACCTTGATTTTATAGTACAGTTCTATCTTCACTCGCATCGCCTTATGCAAATATGTTTGTATTTTTTTGCAATTTTGATTTTCAAATCAATTTCTCGGGCAATGTTTGACAAGCAATAAGTGTATTTTATTCGGAAAGTAGTAGTTGTAATAGTTATTCTAGACGGAGAAAAAGTTGTTTTTGTGAACTTTTGTATGGTCTATAAAAATGTACTGTGCAGACGGTCGCGTAATACTGTTTTTGAGAATTGCTAAAATTGAAAAATAGCCTGCGTCAATCTTAATTCTTGTGCTTCCGACCTTTCACCTCAGTTAAGTTTCACCTTAGTTAAGCTTGTTCACAGAGCGACGCTGTTAGGCTCAGCCTATCTATATATATTATAATAATAATAGTAGCGAAGCTCTCGCGGAGCTCTACACTCATAAAACCTATGCCCGTCATGGTCATGGCTAGCGGAATATTTCTCAGGCGCTAACTCGCGCTGGGTTAGCTCGCGCTGGGTTAGCTCGCGGGCGCCTTGGTACTCTTGGTAGGTAGTCGCTCAGAGCTAGCTCGCGGGTGCGTATGACGTCGCAAAACATGCACGAATGACGTCACGCAACATCCGGGATCTTAGCAATTTTGAAACCAAAGCGAGGCTTTGTTTTTCGCGCGGCTATACGGCCGATGTTACGTCAGCAGTAAACACTTTTGTTGTGTTTAGCTGAGGAAACGGTTTGAAAATCGTTTTTCCTTGCATTTTTTCGCGGCTTGTTACTCAAGACAGGTTTCGCATTTCTCAAACAGTGGTCAAGATTGCATTTGAGGCTGCGTACTCTGCAAGTCAAGCGTTTTTGAAGGAATATAGAGCTAAGTGCTTGTTTTTAAACCTGATTTCGTCTTAGGACAATTGAAGCTAGTAGATTGTCGAAGCATTTGTTTAGAGCTAACTCCTTTAACCCATTGACGGCCGTTCTGGCCAAAAGCGGCCGTGATTTTGCAATATTACACATTTAAAATATTCAAAATAGAAAGAAAAATCTTTAAAGAATACTTAGACAAAGAAGAGCTTTAAACGATGAAATCTTGCTTCGAGGAACTTGATATCCGCGAAGAAGCGGAGTTTAAAAGAATTTTCAAGCAGCCGAAGGACTTAACGGCAAAAAAACGATACATTTTTCTATGGGAATTTATGTTGATGTCAATTTGTGATTGACTTTGTCTTTGTGTTCTCGTTAGTTTTGGAGAAATATTTATAAAACGTGCTCAAATTCAGTCGGATTGACATCTTGAATTTAGCCATGTGCTCAGCCAGACAGCTCCTTAAATGGTACGCTTTTTGCTTTTAACATAAACTTACAGATATTTGAATAAAATTTTCAAAAGAAGATTTTATTGTCTATTTTTATGTGTTTGTTCATTCATTGCATAGGTTGAAAAGCGATTTTCTGTAAACCAAACAATACTTGGATCTTATAGTTCTAACTTCACTCGTGTCTGTGTATTTTTGCAAGTTTTATTTCTAAATCAGTTTCTCGGGATACGCAACAGGTGTATTGTATTCGGAAATTAGTCACACTGGTTATTCTAGACCGAGAAAAAGTTGTTATTCAGCGTGTTCGTTTTTGATGTAAATGATGTATTTATGAATTATTACAAACCACAGCAAGCCGACTCAAAAAGTCGTTTGTATTTTGAGAATACCGAAAATGAATTATAGAATAATGCAGTAAATATAACCTAAAATTATATTATTGTAAAAACATTGTAAAGCATAAGAAATATACGCTCAATCCGCTTTAATCAATGCATGTATAGAAACAGTTTCGAGGAAGCGTTGGAGTATATGTCATATTTTCGAGCCGATTATTAAGACAGTTTTACTCAGCAGAGCTAAACTATACTGACATTTACGTTGCGCAATTAAGTGTGAATTGGAGAAGAGGCACACAGAGGGTTTCCGCATATTTTGCCTGTCTATTGCACGATTATTGCAAGGAATGATATATTGATTTATTACTATATAAAACTTACAAATTACTTATCCCTTGTTTAATTCTGATGATTTTGGCTGCTCAAAACTGGGCAACCATGCCTTAATAGGTAACAGGGCACTGTTTGGTTTTGAGGAGTTGGATGGGCAATCGGAGTCATAACAGCTACGCATTGTTACAGCAGTTTTTTGTGTGCTTTTTGCTAAATTCGGGCAGAAGTTAATTTTTACTGTTCAATGCCTTTCCTAAATGCACACAACGACACTTACAGTTTTCTATGTTTTAGGTTCCTGGAAATAAAGCTTGCTCTAAAGAACCATGCAGTAATCAGTGCTGCAACCAGAGTCCGTGTGCTCACGGAGGCACGTGCACCGAGTTATGTGACGACGCCAAACACAAGTTTAACTGTACATGCTCGACGGAATATTTCGGCAGATTTTGTCAGAAGCGAAGAGCAACATCTTGTAAAGAGCAAGTCCAGAAATACTCATGGAGCCAATCCGGAGTGCATCAGTTGTTTGACCCAACAATCAACGCTTTGTACGAAGTTGTCTGTGATTTTACAACCGAGGATCAATTTGTCTGGACATTGGTTGAGTCGTTTAGTTTGGCTAATAACAAAAAGTTTGCGGACAAGGCGTTTTACAAAGACTTTCCCGTTAACCAGAAAGCTTTGACATGGAATAGGTTCCGTCTGTCGTGGTCCCGGATGAACGCTATTGCTAACCACTCCACGCATGTGCGAGCAACATGCAACTTTAACACAGATGGACTAAACTACACCGATTACTTGAGAGCTGCATTGCGTGATACGGACATTATGCACTTAAAAATCAACAAATGCATAAGATTCGAATACATTAATATCAGGAGCTATAATTGCAGTAATTGCACGGCTTATTTCACCCAAAGAGATGTCTGCCACGCCCATATAGACTCGTATAACGGATCCCAGGAAGGATATGGATGTCAGCTGACAAGTCCCATTGCAGGAGCGGAGAAATTACCTTATGGTGAAGATAACTTCGGATTTTACAGAACGGTTAATCGTTTATTCAGATGCTCATCATCCAATGACTCTACGACGCAGTGGTGGCTTGGTGAAGAGTGGAAAAGCTTATAAGCACAGTCTTACCCGGCTTGACACTCGGACGTATAGTGGTTGCAACCCTCCCCCTTGGATGTTTGTGGTGTTACAATATTTTGAAAGGTTTTACCTTTCATGGATAGCCTGTGATGTGCTCTGCAAGATAAGGGTAATATTTAACGGTTATAGCGCGAAAGCGAGTGCAATATCGCCCGATAATTAGTTTAATAATTCAACACATTGATACACTGCCCAAATATGGTAAAAAAGTTATCGATATACGCTATGTCTACATGACGTATATCCAACGATGTAGGTAAATTTCGCATTTTGACAAAACAATGCAAAAATGACAGACCAGCCTCGATATTTTTTCTTCACTGTGCTTTGTTATCAATGTGTTAAGCCGACGAGGCGCGCGCTTGCGCGCTATAATAGTTAAATAGCCGACGAGGTCGTAGGCCGAGTTGGCTAAAATCAGGCAATATTGCACAAGCTTGAGCAATATAATGGTTTTATAATTCAACACACTGATAACAAATCGCAGTTTCGAGAAAAAAATAATCGAGATATAAAAACTTTCATTCAATAAAAAGGCTTACTAGAATATTTTACTTCGCACCATTTATTACATACCAAGCAGCAAATTAAAAAATTGGCACGCTAAAATTAATTTAGCGTACACTAATTGAGAGTTTTATGCGGAGAGATTTCGTTTATGTAACGAACAGAACAGACTAGTGACGTCATGACCAGTGTTTCGTGTCTTTAAAAGTTCAATTCAGAATCAAAACAAATTGAACAAACACACGGCTACTTGAACAGATCGAACGGCGAAAGTCCGAAAGAACTGCAACGAGGAAAGTAAGTCTTTACAAACATTCACAGCATAAGGACTCAATAAACGTTTAAAACATTGTTACCTATAGTTGTTGTGCTTTTTAATCCCTTCCAACAGCAGCAAATTTTGAAACATCGAATTACGAGCTTAATCGATCGCTGTTGTTTACAAACTTGCTGGTTTTAGCTCCTACAGCCGTAATGCCGAGATTGTTTAGCTTCAATCCGCTTAAAACAAAGTGCAGACATTTTTTTGAGGAAGTATCAAGTCTATATCATATTCCAAAGTTGATTACTATAAGGCATTTTCCGAAAATTGTGCTCCTTCATTCACTCCGTGTCGAGCGGTTGAAACCTTGAACCGGCTTTCATTCATCTTCGCCAAAAAACGCTGCGACTCAACGCGAAAATGTCGCGCCTTTTTTTGTCCAATCATGTGATCAGTAATTATTCTCTTTTCTTTTTCTTTCTTTCTTCTGTCTTTTCCCTTATTTATCTAATAGTTCACGCATTACCGCCCCCCCCCCCCCCCCCCCCCCCCAAAGATACGAAATTACAGTCAGCGGTTATTTTCACTTTCCTTCAAAATGCGAAATTTACCACAATCGCTGGCTATACACCATGTAGACCCACTGATATCGAGAGCTTTATGACCATATTTGGAAAGCGTATCTATTCGTCGAATTATAATATCGATTACACGCCCCTTATGTCTTTTAATTGCATTGCATGATGTTTCCAAGTAAATTTTTTTTGTTATGGTAAAAATACAAATAGATTTTAGATCGCCATTATATGACATAATTATAACCTATTTGCTACCTTTGGTAGCGTTTGATATGTTGTTTTAAACAAAGAAAGGTGAAAAACACGCATTTTCATTCAAAAATGGTTTGACCTCCTGCTTCTTATGACGTCATATCTCGCCACCATAACAACCGAATCCCTCTAAAGTTTGCCAGAATGTGCTTTAATTATAAACAAAAAGCTGTTCAGGACGGCATGAGCTAACGATAAATGGTCTTGAAAATATAAGAGGGGTGGCATCCCCCCCCCCCCCCCCTCTCCCCTTCTAAGTCCGAGGGTTAACTGTCGTTTGTCTCCAAACAGACAAACAAATACTTCTATCTGTGCCATTGAATTGCTGAAAAAAGTTAAAACAACTTCTTCAGACCGGAAATCTGATTGGCCAGAGCTAATTGAAGTAAAATTTACAACTGACAAACTATGCTTCCTATGGTGAAAAAGAGACTTGTAATATTGGGTTAAAAATGCCGCGCGCGTTACCATAGTACTAAATGGAGACCCTGACAACGTCTGACACCCTTAAACTGTCCGGCTCCACTAAAAACGACTTACAAAGTTTAAGTAGAACAAAGGCCGTTGAAAGTTATGGCTGAACGCGTTGCATTGTTTCCGGGATAATGTCAGCGGTTGGCCCAAAACGAGGTTGAGAGCAGCACGAGAAGAATATTCCAGCAATCGCGGGTTTTTTACGCTATACAAAACCAACAATCTAGATCGTTCTTAGAATGACGAGATTAGGAAGATTGTCTTCCGCTTTTAATAATTTTAGCTAACGTTTGCTTGTAATAAATGCGCACGTAAAGAAGTCATCGTATCTTTTATCAGATATCTCTCCCTTACTTTCAAGAGCAGACTAAATTTTAGTCTCGCATCTCTTTAGAGGATATGATCCACTGAAATCTTTAACAACCGATACAACGGATCTACACCTTCACGCTCCACTGTGACGAATTCCTGCGTTTTTCGCCTGCTTCTCCTCTTATGTAAGTTATTCAAACTACGGTTTTGTGCCCGGGTCTCTCTGACATTATACATCGGCATGTCCGTGAAAAGATGAGATCATTTACAGCACGAGAGAAAAAATAGTTTTCTTCATCACCACCTGTATAATTTAAAGCAAACTCTAGCTGAGATGTTTACACGTGCTTGTCCATGATATATTTCATTAGTTTGCGTCTATGTAGTAAAGTTATTTTTATTTTCGTTAACACTATAGAGTGGCCTATAGTGGTCTTTCACAGCGATCAGATACCTCAACAATCACCAATTACCACTGCATGGGCCCCCCATATGAGAGATTTGTTTTCGTACCTTGTTTCCTATTACAAGTGTTGTTTCCCATGGCCTACTGAGAGATTTATTAAAATTAACTTCCGGATCCCAATGAATTTGAAGAAAAAACATATCAATCAATAAAAGCTTTACTGAATAGAGGACTTCGCGCTTGTTGGGGATCGAACATGCCGCCAAAAAACAGGGTTTGTATGGGAATCCAGTGTTTTACAATTTTGGTAAAATTGAACTTTTCTGATATTTGTATTTTAAGAATTAAAAACTTACAACACTTAGGAAGAAGATTTTACTCATCAAATTTGTGGGATGTAGCTGTCTTTGAAAGCGTGCAATTTATTTAATTTCTTTTTTTTTATACATTTATCTGTAAATTTTCCCCTGGACTTCGACTGGGTTTTATTGACAAAGTCTGACAAATGTATGGAAAGCCAAATAAATAATAATGACAATTGCATGCTTTCTAGCATAGCTACATTCCTCGAATTTGATGTGTAAAGTCTTATTTCTAGTATCGTACGTTTTCAATTCACAAATAGGAGAAAATTTAGATTTTATCGAAATCATTTGACTGACTGGATTCCCAAAGAAACACTGTATTTTCAGCATGTTTGTCCTGATTACCCATGATTCTCATTAAGCGCCAAATCTTGTTCGCGGTTTGAAATATATATTTTTTAAGATGAAAGTGTAATGTATGGTTTTCATGCCTTTTAAAATTGATAAATCAATGGCATAGTTAGCATATAGTTAGAAATTAGCAAACTTCTTGCAGATGTTAACTACTTAAACCTTCTGTAATATGCACTGAAAATCTATCGGCCAATTTCGATATATTAAGTTTCTATAACTTGACTCCAAGGTTTAAAGGAATAAAACCAAAACAAATTCATTATTAATCCCTGTATCTCTTTTTTTTAATTTTCTCGATGTGATTTATTTTAGTTTTTCCCCTTAGCCTCGGAGCCAAGTAAGAGTATCAATATATCGTAAGAGGCCTCTTTTTGCACCCAAAATGTATTTGCTTGAGGACAAAAATATTGATGGAGTTCACTTTTAGTTAATTAACAATTTCTTTGGTGAAGTTTTATTTATTTATCGTTGCTTCCATTTAAGGAAGATTTTTTGAGAGCATATTTTGAAGCATATTTATCTTAGTATATTAAAATTAAAATGATCTTCAACTAAACACGAATTTGGCCTGTTGAGTTGTTGTTTGGCGATGGTGTTAATTGCAACGTTTTTAATAATACATATATATATATATATATATATATATATATATATATATATATATATATATATAGATTTGTAGAGATGGATTACTTGGTCGAAGACATTTATTCACTGCTACTCAGAGTTTCATGCTTCTTAGCTTACGAAGCAATCATCAGGCAACTGCCTACAATAACGGATACATAGAATACATACAAAATTTGAAATTACAGAACAATACCTAATGGCGTGACGTGCGGAGATATGATTGGTTAACTAAACGAATACAGTTTTCAACAGGAATTTCTTAGAATGTCTACAAGTAGATAGGAGTTCGCTTCTATTGTTCAGTGTTGACATTTCGGGTCTGCATATGATGAAATATTTTTCCCATAAACATAAATTACAACGCTTGTTTACATTTGAATACGATCTTGCTTGTTTAATCTTACGCCATTTGATGTTGTAAATGACGTCTCTTTCTTTTAAGCTCCAGATGTATTTGCTTAATTCTGTTGCATGCTTGTATTTTTCATTTCTAAATGAGCATACATGATTTCTGTATCTTAATTTAAACGCTGTGTCACAAAGTCCGACGTATGTCTCTTTGGAGGATGATGTTGTGACTTCAGCTTGGTAAATGATGTTTGTGTCGTTGCATTTTCCGTTCATGGGGCACGTGCTTGGGTTCCGGCAGTTACAATTACTATCTTGGGTGAGATCAGACTTATTAATTTGTGATTTGTTGTGGTTGGATATGATCGATTTTATATTATTCATGCAGCTGTAGCTCAATTTAAGCGTATTCCGGTTGAAAATCTTGTGGAGTGGATTTGATTTGGGAAAGTGTTGATCAACGAGAGAAAGGAAGCACTTTCCTACGTTTGTTTTGACGTTCATGCTGTAGGGTGGATTGTACCAAAGAATTTTCCTTGGACGGTTCATTCGTGATTGTTGTGACTCGTTGCGTGACTCTTTGTATGCCAGGTTGTAATTGTAGCCACTTTTGTGGAGCGCTTCTTGGTACACGGTTTTGGCATTGTCAAAACAATCACGGTCTGAAGATATTTCGGAAAGCCGCTTGTTGATGGAATCTGGAATATTCTTGATGATGGATGGTGGATGATTTGATTTCTTGTGTACATACAGTGGGATGTTGCCTTCTTTTGTGAATGGATGGTGTTTGCCACTTCGCAGGTCAAGCGTGACGTCTAGGAAGTTCACGATGGTTTTGTTTGCTTCTATTGTTATCTTTAGGTCATTGTCGCGAAGGATTTTACACAGTTCCTTTATGATTTTTTCAATTTGTTGTGGTGACTTGTTAAATGCCGCTAAACCATCATCTCGATAGAGGCCGATATTTTGGCCATACTTTTCGGTGAGAAGGGATAACAGGTAACAGCCGACTAATTCACACGTTTCTGCACCGTCGAAAGAACCCATGGTGACATCGAAAAGATCATTTGAAGATTTTTTCTCCCATGCAGAATTATCGCTAAACAACAGTGAGCGCTTAGCGTGTAATATGATGTCACGTTCCTGTTTGCTGATGGGTCGGTACCTGCTGGCGAAGTCGAGGGCCTTTGAGAGTAACTTCTCATTGATTGAGGGATAGAAATCACACACGTCGAAACATATGAATGATAGTGTCTCTTTATTCTTTAAGTTGTTAAACCAAGATAGGACGCTGGACGTGTTCTTCCACTGGTTGATTTGGGTGTTATGGATGATGGACGAGTTGATTTCATCAAGGATTTGTTTGCTAACTATTCCTATTTCGGACTTGGAAGGGTTGATAAGGCGGCACGTCGGGTGGTCATTGAACGCGGGTTTGTGATCTTTTAAGGTGATGTTGCAACAGAATTAAGCAAATACATCTGGAGCTTAAAAGAAAGAGACGTCATTTACAACATCAAATGGCTTAAGATTAAACAAGCAAGATCGTATTCAAATGTAAACAAGCGTTGTAATTTATGTTTATGGGAAAAATATTTCATCATATGCAGACCCGAAATGTCAACACTGAACAATAGAAGCGAACTCCTATCTACTTGTAGACATTCTAAGAAATTCCTGTTGAAAACTGTATTCGTTTAGTTAACCAATCATATCTCCGCACGTCACGCCATTAGGTATTGTTCTGTAATTTCAAATTTTGTATGTATTCTATGTATCCGTTATTGTAGGCAGTTGCCTGATGATTGCTTCGTAAGCTAAGAAGCATGAAACTCTGAGTAGCAGTGAATAAATGTCTTCGACCAAGTAATCCATCTCTACAAATCTACATATCGCTCTAGTTTATCTATTGAGCACTTTTATAGCTGATGAAGTCTTCAATTCATTATTTTATTATATTATATATTATATATATATATATATATATATATATATATATATATATATATATATATATACATAATTACCTTTAACCTAGCCTAAGTCCCAGTAGGTGGTTTTCACGTTACGTCACGGCGGCCATGTTGGTGCACACCTACAAAAGAATTTTAATGAGCTTCTTTTGTTATGTGCACCAACATGGCCGCCATGGCCTTTGTCATTTGAGTCTCACAGGACTAAAGGTCACGTGAGTGAAAACCATCTATTGTTCGAGATTGTCAAATTGAACGACAAAATCAATTCAGAAGAGTTTTGTGTTGCAAGGTGTTGTTGTTCCCTTGGTAGAAATTACAACCATAAGCTTTCTCTAAACCTACAAAATGAACTCATATGCGAAATTAAGTTAGCACAAAACAAAATGTTCACTTGTCAAATTGAATGCCTAAAGGAAAGGCTTTTCCGTCCGGAATCATTTTCAAGGTGAGTTTAAAGTTTTTGTTTTAATCGCAGATGTTGCGTACTGTTGCGAACCAGCACATGGGACAAAAAGTCATACATTTGGATAAATTTAGTTTATTAGGTTTGATGTAATTGCAACAGATCTCTTAACTATAAAAAATTGACACTTTTTTGTTGCGTAGTCATACATTTGGATAAAGATGAAAAAAAAATGATTTCTTTAATTGTAACAAATCTCTTCACTATAAAAAAATGACACTTATTTTGTTGCGTATCGACGAAGGATAAACATCGTTAATACAACCTTTGCGTCGTTGTCGTCCTGTAGCAAAATGCAGTATTACCTATTTTCGGGAGGAAAATGTCATTCTTTAAGGTTACCGTGTACCTTCGGAGGTGTTTCCAGTATAACAGTTTTAGCCCGGCTGCGCAGCCCCATACTCATAGAACCTATGACCGTCATTTTTCATGGTCATGGCTAGCGGAATGTTTCACGGGCGCGTGTCTGCAACATGTGTGTCGCGCAAGGATAGCTCGCGGGAGCGTATGACGTCACAAAACATGCGCGTATAACGCCACACGCACGGCTACACAGCCGTCAGCTCGGTAAACACTTTTTAAGTTTTAAAAAAGTTGGATCTTTCGCAGTGTTAGGCGGAGCAGTTAAGTGGTTATTTCCCTGCATTTTTTCGCGGTTTGCTACTCAAGACAGGAATACTAATTAAGGGATACTCAGAAGCCGCTTTAGTGGAAAAAGAAGAGCTTTCAGGGATAAAATCTTGCTTCGAGGAACTTCATATTATCAATGCAGGAGCAATGCGGGGAGATGCCTTGTTTTTATTACGGATTTCAGAACCGAAGAAGCGAAGTTTTAACGAATTTCCAAGCAGTCCAGTGCTTTAAAGGTAAAATAAATCACAGTTTTCGATGGGAATTTATGTTGATATCAATTTTTGATTGACTTTTCCTTTGTGTTCTCTTAGTTTTGGAGACATGTTTATGAAACGTTCAAATTAAGTCGTGTTGTTATCTTGAATTTCAACGAGGACAGCTCTGCCTTGATGTGCTATAAATGGTACGTGTTCTGCTTTTAAACATAAATTAATGGAGATTTGAATAAAATTTTTCGAAAGAAGATTGTGTTGTCCGTTTTTATGTTTTTGTTCACTCATTACATAGATTAAAAGCGATTTTATGTAAACAAAACAAGACTAATAATAGATTTTCTCTCTTCACTCGCGTCGCCTTATGCAAATATGTTTGTGTATTTTTGCAATTTTGATTTCCAAATCAGTTTCTCGGGCAATTTTTGACAAACAAAAACTGTATTTTATTCGGAAAGTAGTCGTACTAGTTATTCTAGACAGAGAAAAGTTGTTTTTGTGAACTTTTGTACGGTCTAAATGTACTGCGCAGACGGTCGGGTAATATGCTAAAATTGAAAATAGCCCGTTCGTCAATCTTAATTCTTGTGCTTCCAACCTTTCACCTTACAGTTAAGTTTTACCTTAGTTAAGCTTGTTCAAAGTGCGACGCAGTTAGGCTTGGCCTATCTATATATATTATACCTAAACCCAGATATCAAATTATAGCTTATAGAGCTGGCTATCTAAATATGGAAACCATTTGGTAATAAAATGAATTGTCGAATTTTTTACTACGTCTAAATTCGAACGTCCGAATCAGCTTTAAAACGCTATAACTCAAAGTGATTATTGTATTTTGCTAATCGTTGATTTGTTCTCGGGTTTCCGGACACGAAGCGCTAAAAAAACGTGTCGGCGATTTCTCATATTCAATTGCAGTGAAAAGTTACAGAATATCTTCGAAAAAGGGAGAAAAAAATTGGATTGATCGCACGGAAATGGCTCTTGACGAAAACGGAGTTCGGAAATAAGAAATTCGCCGACACGTTTTTGTTGATTATATGTTAGCCTAGCTATTACACTTAATATACCTAATCCCAGATAACAAATTAAAGCTTATAGAGCTGGCTATCTAAATATGGAAACCATTTGGTAATAATGTGTCCAAATTTGAGGAAAATGGAACAAATTCTCTTTGAGTTGTAGCTCTTTGAAGTGTCCCTTACAAGCGAAAAATTAACTTTGAGAAAACAGCGCTTAGAGAAATATATCGCTCCATAAACAAACTTCGCCCGCAAAGATTATACCGTCATTTCTCCGTCAATTTTCACTATTTTTCGATAATATTTTTTTGGATAAAAGTTCATTCTGTAAACTTTATTTTGACGCCCCAAAAAAATTTCAATAAAATGATCGATCTGAAGGTACACGGTGACCTTAAGAGTGCCAAAAATCAAGACTAAAAAGAAATCCAAATCTTATTTTGTAAAATACCGAAAAACAAATAGTACCAAAGAAAATTACTGCTGAAGAGGTTTCATTTGAATGGTCACACCAAAGGATTCCGTTGACAAACGCAAAATTGAGTTTGGGAATTCAAGTGGTTAGATAACTATAGACATTTCTGAATATTTTGTACGACGGCAGATCAGTTACAAAGATTTAGAGCAAGTCAACTTGTTTAATATTTAGAACACATCGCTTCATTCATTGGCCGTTGACAAAAATCAGTCCAATATTTCAGTTATTTGTATTTTATATAATTAAATTTTATTCACAATTTCTATTACATAAGAACACGAAAGCCTGGGAAAAGTTTACCTTTTCCCCCATTAATTATTAAAGAAATAGCACATCTCCAACTTAACCGTTACAATGTTAATTTTTTTTCTAATATGAAAAGTAAGAATCTTTTCGAATGTTTTTCCATCTTTTTTATTTAGGCCTGCTATTTTTTTGGCTTTCGAGAATTGTGTAGCGAAATTGCTGCTTTTCTATCAGCCTCTTTCTCACACCCATACACAACACATCTAGACCCTGGAATAATGATTCAGAAAAACAGTCGAAACGAACAGGTTTTAGCTCGGGCAAATTCTCCTACAAACAAGACGTTTGAATTTCCCCGTCTTTCTGTATGAGGGGTCATCTCCGCCAAAATCCTGTTTCAAATTCTGTTATGTAGAACCTGTATATCTTATTACTTTACATCAAATTCTTTTCCGAAAACAGCAAACTGAAATTGTACCAACAGAATAGAATTTAGGGAATCAGAACGGCATTTGAACCAACAAAACAGAATTTAAAACATCGCAACACAACGGAACAGAAATTGAAGCAATAAAACGGAAATCCACGATGTCTCAAATTCTGTTCTGTTTTCCAACGAACCGAGTGGAACTTGGGTAAGAACCAGTTGCACATTATAATTTATGATGATTCTTCCCGCTCAAAGAAAATTTATTCCATTTTTAACACGGCTGCTCGGAGAGACACTCAAGATCAAGACCTTCCGGAGCAGAATGGTTTAACCGTTCTCAACAAAAATATGCGTTGCTGAAAAGGTAGCAACTAGCAAATACAAACCCGGCAACTGATGAGGTTTGAGAGGAGAACCGAAACTATGGGCTTGCCTGAATGAAATAGTGGCGTATTTAAGCGAAGCAGTCGCCAGACTGTCAAAATTGCCAACGGAGGTTTTATTATAAACAACGAGCTCCACACAGCTATAAAGCGTAGCGAAAGGAAGCTAAAATTACAGCCTTGACTGAGACAAACTTCAACTCTCTACAAGTTGAATAGCTTATTAAGCTACAACTCTCTCTGCTATAAAGTTTGGAGGCCCAGCGTGACATAAATAGCAGGAAAGACATTTACGGCCAACAGATCATTTCAGATCCTGTCATGTCCGGTATTTCAGAGAGAAAAGTTGAAGAAATTCAAACCTTTCCTACATAAAAACCTACGGCCAATATTAATGGCGAAAACAACACAACAACCGCCAGGCAAAAAAGGACGCTAAAATGAGGTCAAAATCTACAAGTGCAACACCACTGGAAACTACAACCGACAGACTTGACCTCTAGTCCGTTGCATGCGGCTTTTGAAAGGGTTTAAAACTCAGTCTACACTCTACAGTCACTAAAATCCTCCTTAACAAACGGCTAAATGTTAAATACCCGTTCAAAACATATAGAAGGAGCAAATGGCATTAAAAACACGAGGTAAAAGTCGTGCAGGCCTGCCACCCCCATTTACACTTAATCATCATAAATTATAATGTGCAACTGGTTCTTACCCAGGTTCCACTCGGTTCGTTGCAAAACAGAACAGAATTTGGGACATCGTCAATTTCCGTTCTATTGCTCCAATTTCTGTTCCGTTGTGTTACGATGTTTTAAATTCTGATTTCGTTCTGATTCCCTAAATTCTATTCTGTTGGTACAATTTCAGTTTTACTGTTTTGAGAAAAGAATTTGATGTAAAGTAATAAAATATACTGACAGGTTCTACGTAACAGAATTTGAAACAGGATTTTGGCGGAGACGACCCCTCATATTTCTGTGACATCTCAGATAGCTGGAGAGCTTTTCTTCAGGAACATGCAAATTTATTGGCGGCCATGAAAATGCGAAAAGTAGGCGGCCGGAAAAAGCGACCTTCCCAAGCTTTTAATACAAAACGGTTTGGAGAGGTAAGTTAATACATGGTTTCCTTTCGAAATAATCCAAAAATCAATTTGATAGAACTGGCACTTAAAAGCATGCTGCTTACATGTATACCCTAATATATTGCGACTAATAAATAAAACGAATAACATATGAAAAGCAAGGAATAATTGGCTTCACCCATAGCTCGTTGCCACCTACTGAAAGCGCCAATATTAAAGATTGTTTGAAATGCAATAGGATAGATTTTCAAAAGCTATCAAATTAAACTGGCAAAAGCTATACTATTCGCAGGGGCGGATCCAGGAATTTCTGAAAGGGGGGTTGTACACTTCAATAACTTTCCACTGGACGACGAGCGCTGTAGGCGTAAGCTTCAATTAAAGGGGGGTCCAGGGACATTGTCAGGGACATGTACCACGGAAAATGTTTCCTATTTTACCCTCTAAAACGCCATTTCCAGCGATCCTGAGACTCGAAAAGCGTTTGTGAAATGAAGATATAAAATCTGAAGTTTACCTTAAGGCGGGACTCAACCTACCGTTTAAAGTCCAAATTGAAGACATTTTTATTTAGAGTAGCATATCCTCTGCATAGCTGTCGTCATACATGCAGAATTGTAAATGAATACTTTTAATTAATCATTTTATTCACATAGTTTGTTAGGCGCATTTGATCATATCTACATGTTAATCTGTGCCATAGAAATATTAAATTATTATTATTATTATTAACCTAAATTTGAATGAAATTTTAAGAGGTTTAAAGAAGGGATAGAGTAAAGAAAATGATGTTTGGAACACCAACAGACAGTTGACACCCACGCAAGAGCATCCCAGTTTCCTAGTGGACTAACTTGTTGTCCATCTATTAATTATTAACTACAAATTCTAATTTTAAAACTTCACTAAATCTTCAATATTTCTTATTTCTCTTAATTTTACAAATCCTTTGGGAAAAACTATTTCCTCCCAAACATACCCAAAAATCACCCAAAAATGTACAAAACACCACATAACATAGATTCAAGAAATGAGCATAGAGTTTTACGATTGCTTGAAAAGTGAACGAGATATTTCCATTAAAGCCATGTCAAGTGGAGGAAAAATGGTGCTTAGGTTAAGTCCCGCCTTAATTCCCAACTAGAAAACCGAAAATAACAATGCACAATTTTATTCTATTATCTTTATGAATCACAAAGGAGAGACATGAAGAGTCAAACAAATTAAAAACAAATGCTGCTCAAAGGAGGGGTTGCAACCCCCTCAACCCCTCCCCTGGATCCGCCCCTGATTCGATCAAAATTTAACTCCAAAAATATCTTTTATCTAGCCTCCTATAACAGATGTCGCTTAAAGTATGTAGAATCCGCAGCCACAGAATTTAAGATAAAATTCCGCAACCATAAATCAGCAATGATCCACTTAGCTTTAAAGAAAACTTGACAAGAGAAGTTGTAGTACATTACAAAAAATCAACAACCAATGTCCCGTATTTTTAAATGTTCCAGTTTTAGGAATTCTGAAAAGAAAAGCAAATATATAGAGAGAATGGTATCGACACGTTTCCATATCGCAGCTGTGCTCGTGATGTACCACGTGTTTTGTGAAGCAGCCAGTCAGCAGTGTGATAACGGATACTCCATATTTGGTATGATGCTACAAAGACACATATTTAAGAAAGTAAGGTCCGCACTTGCGACTGAATGTGTACAGGCATGTGACCATGATGTCAGATGTCAAAGCTTCAATTACGTCATTTCTCAAAACACATGCGAGTTGAGCAACCGAACCAAGGAAGCCAGACCTGAAGATGTTTTATCTGATTCGGACAGATACTATTACCAGCGAGTTAGAAAAAGAGGTAAATTAATTAACAACAACAACAACACAAATAAATAAATACGTGAGTCGTTTTCAAAAATAAGTTGAAGAGCTATCAGGAAACTTAAGCAACCACGACGGTGAAGGCAGCGACAACGGGACAAAACAATAGGTTTAATGAGCGAAAACATGTTTCTGCAGGTGCGTTTTACATTTTGGTACATTTCTTTGTGTCGTTCCTTGCAAAACAACAACGTCAAATAATTAAATAATAGGTTTTGTGGGGAAGGTGAACACACGGCAGTTAATTTTCCTTTTTCGATTTCAAATTAACAGCCGTCCCTACAAATTCAGCCCCTGGACGATCCAGTCACATTTGTCAAGCTAAACAAATTGGAACAACTGAGAAGTAGTTTAAAATAGCACGAATCCTTTTTTCAAGTGACGCTTTCCTTGGTCTTGCCGTCGTCATTGCTTAAGCTTTCTATTATGACTAGCTAGAAACTTCACTCGATCACTCGATCGTTCAAACAGTTGTAAACATTGAGCCCATGATATGTAATGGCCAGTTGTCTTACCCATCGGTGTTGGAGGGAGGGGAGGGTGGGGAATTGGACGAAGGGAGCGAGAGGTCGGTGACGCAGATCTCCTAGGAGAGGGTTGGGACCGAAGGTGTGCAAAACATTTTCTTTAGAGCTTTTCGTATTCACGAGTTGGCTCATAGGAGCCTTTGATTTTACATCCATTTAATTGAACTCGCATTTTCCCCAAAACATATGACTGCAAGGTCCAGTCCATGACAAATCACATACCCCACATTCTTTCTACTAGTTTCATACTTGCCTTGTACGTCCGAGGGTTAAGGTGGGCTAGCTACGTGAGTTCAGGTAACCCGATCACCCTCAGTGTAAATAGGTCCTAAATTCGCACCCACTGCCTGGGTTTTTCCCCTACATACCCGGCTGTGCATTGGCGGCTTAAAGCGGAAAGCCTGTAGCATTTGAACTAGTTTTGGGTTTTGGCGATTGAATGCTGGCAATATGAGTAAAACCTTTAAATGACAGAATATATACGTCACATCAAAAAATATTACTATAAATAACATCTAAACTTTTAGATTTCAAAAACAGTTATTTTTTTATATACATCCTCCGAGTCCTCTATTCTGTAAAATGTATTAATAAACAACAACATAGTGCAATTGCCAATGCAGACAAGGTTAATTACCCTCGCTAAAGTAAATTATAGTTTCGTCGTTGTCGTCGTCTTCTTCTTTTCCCCAGTCCCCATCGGTTCCATTCCAGAGCTGCCAGCTAAGTCATGTAAGTAAATCAAAGCAAGTGAAAACGAACAAGCGCAACCCGGAAAAGTTGTTCCCGTTTACTGTAACATGGAGACCCAAGGTATGCTTATAATTTGATAAAAAGGTATTGAAATTTAGCATAAGAATACTGTAAATATCAATACAATTGTAAAATAATTTAATGTGTTTTACAAAGCATCTTGCTGTATTGCCAATATCTATAGATTTAAAGGACATAGAGTTATTATTCATATTTGGGCTAAAATTAAACGTTACATTGATCTGAAAATTTGAAATTAGGGCAACCATGAATGTCAAAATATGATTACCATGGAAATGTCACATGTGATGAACAAAACTCTGTCCCAGATAAATTTTTGAGAATTCACGAAATTTGGCGGGTATTGTCTAAATGCTTTTAAAGTTATAAACCTTCAAAGTCAGCGTGGTCACTAATTATGGCTAAGGGAAATTAATACTTCTAAAATCCGGCAATTTAACACTTACACGTGGTATATGTCGTGTGAACGAGAAAAATAACTATATATATTGTTATGCATGCTTGTGTTTTATCGCTTTTAAGGTTACAGTGTACCTTCGGGGGTGTCTCCAGTATAACAGCTCTAGCGTCTTAAGATTACACTCAATATACCTAAACCCAGATGTCAAATTAAAGCTTATAGAGCTGGCTATCCAAATATGGAAACCATTTGGTAATAAAACGAATTGTCGAATTTTTACGACGTCTAAATTCGAACGTCCGAATCAGCTTTAAAACGCTTTAACTCAAAGCGATTATTGTATTTTGTTGATTTGATTTGTTCTCGGATTTTCGGACACGAAGCGCTAAAAAAACGTGTCGGCGATTTCCCATATTTAATTGCAGTGAAAAGTTACAGAATATTTTCGAAAAAGGGAGAAAAAAAGTTGAAGTGATCGCACGGAAATGGCTCTTGACGAAAAAGTTTTCGGAAATAAGAAATTCGCCGACAGGTTTTTGTTGATTATATGTTAGCCTAGCTTGTGTCCAAATTTGAGGAAAATCGAACAAATTCCCTTCGAGTTGTAACTCTTTAAAGTGTCCCCTACAAGCGAAAACTTAACTTTGAGAAAACAGCGCTTAGAAAAACATATCGCTTCATAAACAAACTCCGCCCACAAAAGTTATACCGTCATTTCTCCGTCAATTTTCACTATTTTTCGATAATTTTTTTTTGGATGAAAGTTGATGCCAAAAAAAAATTTTCAATAAATTTTCAATCTGAAGGTACACTGTAACCTTAACTATTTTATTCTCTATTTCTTTCTTTCTTTATATTTTTTGTTGCTTGCTGTTAGATGTTGACCTGATCATGAAGGCAGTTTCCTGCCAGTTGGGATTGATAGGTATGACAAAACTGTATGTTTCGTTAGACATCAGGAAAGGACCACGCAAATGAAGATTAGTTGTACGTTTGACCAGCAGCAAGCACCTTTTTCGCTTAAGAAAATAAGAACCTATTGAAGAATCTAAATAGCTATATAGCCAACGACAAAATAATTAAACAGAACAATAAAACAGAATTAAACAGAACAAAAAAGAAGTAAAAATTAAAAACGTCACAGCAAGCAATTGATAATAATACAAACAAACTGAACTATTATATCGCTGCTACCGTATATATATATATATATATATATATATATATAAATAAATGTGAGAGGAAGTCACAAAACACAACTCCACGGTGTGGCCATCACCTCACGCATGTGACTTCCTCTCACATTTATTTATATATATATATATATATATATCCCTCAAACAATGCTCCTCTGAGCCCTGGAATGGTGGATCACTGGTTCTTGTAAGCAAGCCATAGTGCAATAATTCTCCTGAGGAAGGCCGTGAGGCCGAAACGTTGAGAATAAACCTGTCAAAAGTCTTGACTGGAGTCGGAGCTTATTGTTTTACAATTGAAAATTACATATATAAATCGGTGATTTGTGTACACTGGTAGGATAGTGCTCGATGCGTAGAGAAGCTGCAGAGCATGATACTGTATAGGATAAAGTCAGAGACGGGACATGTTTTTTCTGTAACTCTGAGTTTCACGCTGGTGCGATCTTCAGACAGACTTTATTGCAACGAAAACTATATCTTTGAAAAATCCTATTTGTAACAGTAACAATAATAATTTTATGCATATAGTAAGTTAATATATGCGAGTTTCATTGTGTCAAGTGAATGATATGGCCTTTGAAGTTCATTAGTAAGTATTTGTTTTCGTGTCGGCATTTGGAAATGAATTCAGATCTTTTGTTTAGAAGAAAAAGGTTGGGATTCTCTGGAGCGAAGGCGTTCAAAGCAACTAGCAATTATTCTGTTTAAGACTCTCCACATTCTTTCTCCGACTCGTCTAAATAGTGTTTTTAAAGCTACATCCAGTGTTCACTCACATAATCTAAGAAATTCAAAATACAACCTTTTCGTACCTAGACCGAGTACTGAAGCAGGCAAACGAAGTTTTCAATATCGCGGTTCTGTTCTCCGGAACAGCTTACCTTTGAGCGCTAAGATACAGCCCATGCTCTTAGCTCTTTTAAATCATGCATTTAATTTTTATCTAATTTAATGATAGTTAATAAAGGATAGTTTTTATCGTTTTTAATACAATTTTATATAGATAATTAATTTAGTTAGATAATTTAAATTAGTTAAGTACCTAATCTATTGGTGTTAAAAAACACGGCTCGATGGAAGAGCATGTATTATGAATTGACATCGTGTATAAATAAAGTTTATACCTACCTTGCAGTCGGCGAATTTAGTTAGAAATAATTTTTCGGCAAGGCAAAGGTTACACCTTTTTGATTTGTTGCTGTACGCGGCGGCTGATGTGAGAATTGACCATATATATAGTTATCATTTGGTACATTAGTTTTTACAGTACACAGGATGACCCGGGTAGGCGGGTCACCTTATCTGCCGGGTGGCCCTTCTAGGCGGTCTCACCATCCCTCCTATACAGGTCCTCAATGTTTTTCATGTGCTTTTACTTCATGTAGCCTGTACGCCGGTAGCAGTAGGGGTTGCAGATGCAAGCAAAGTAGCTGACGACAAAATGAGTTCGAGTTCAGTTTACCTACAATACTATCCTTACAAAGGCCGACTTTATGGAAGCGAAGGATGGTGTGCATCGACCAAAACAAACACAAACGACTTTCTTCAAGTCGATATGGGAACTGTTCGAGTTGTACACGCAGTAGCAACACAAGGAAAGCCAAACGGATCATTTACAACGAGCTACAGACTCTCCTTTTCCGTCGATGGTGTCAACTGGAACTTGTACAAGGAAGAAAACATGGAAAAGGTATAGGAAATAAGCAAAACATACTCGTTAAGCCTGTTTTATAAGTACGACACAAGCATAAGCATAAGCACAAGGATGTTCACAGGAGAGATAAGCATAAACATAAGGTGACATAAGCAGGCGCAGATGCATCAAACTTTTGCACGCGACTGCCGCCAAATTTGAATCCAACATAGTGGACACACAAGCAATCGCACCCACACGCACAAGCACTGGGCTGACTGGGCTCTTATGCTTGCGTCAAACCGGTTTACACGGGTGCAATTTACGGATTTTGGTAGCACTTTGTCCGTTCAGGAAGGAACGCCGATATTTTCGGCCATCAAGGTATCGTTAAGGATAGCATGCGAAGAACTCTTGTCTTATTTCTCCGTCTCTTTTATAATGGTATCTTAAGAGCCAAATTTAGCTTGAACCGCGCACAGATTTATCTCCTTTAGGTGACTAATTCAAAATTTCCGACGACCATTCATACGTACTGTTTGGAAAGAAACAAAATATAGAATTTTTCTGCCCATTTGGCGAGCAGTATCTATACAGACCATTTCTTGTGTTTCAACACGAAGAACAATAAGAACATCAATTTATCCACCATAGCTGTCTTACTGAAAACAACGGCAGGGAATTGCTTGGCATGTACGCAAGATAAATATTCATAATTAATAAATGATAATAAGGTCAAGGTACGTGAACTTGTGACCCAAAGATGACCTCCAAAAAACGGGCTCGGATACCAACTCGATCGTCTTTTGCACGGTAGCAATGGTCAGCGAGTATAGTTGTCCGTTGGAGAAGACGTAAGCTAAGACGAGTTATGCTCCCATGTCAGAACACACGAAACAGTCTGAGTGTATGCTCGCCGATTGAAAATAATAAAAATGATTCATACCTTGCACCTAGATATCGATGATTCGGTAATTAAAAGTAGCAAAACATAATTTTGCAGTCAGTCAACTTACTACAACAAACGATTAACATGCTGCCGCTTAATTTCTTCCCTCGACATCCGCAATTATGTAATGATGCATTTTCTAACTTTCAACTTGCAGATTTTTCAAGGAAATGAAGATTTAAATACCATTGTTCAGAATTTTCTGGCTGATTTAGTGCAAGCCAGATACGTTCGATTCTACCCTGTATCATTCAAAACGTGGCCTTGCATGAGGATTGAAGTATTTGTGTTCTAAACTGCACTCCGCACTCAGACCTAAATATATGTATACACTTGATTAAAAAAATGTTGTCGGGTAAATTGTTTGAATCACATACTCGATACGACCAAATGGTTTTCGATCCTGGAAGACGGGAAAAAAGCGACCTATGAAAAATTGCACATTATTATATAACATAGTATGCCAAAAATCGTTCACTGAGAATCTTTTAGGAAAACATTTGTATCCGTAGTTACCAATAAATAGAATGTTGACAAGCATTATTTGCCTTGTTCCCAGAATTCCATTGTCGCATCGTTTATCTTGTGTGTTTTTTTTCCGACAATGTTTCTTCAATCAGGTGCATAACTTGAAATTATAACACTGAATTCTCTGTTTTCGTTTGCATTATAAGTGTTTCTGTTTTATGAAGATTAAAGACCCACCGTCATCCAGAATTCTGTGCGCGCCGTGATCACTTTTTGAATGCGTGCAACCAATAAGATCACGCGTATGAACAATGGAGCATTTCAAAACAAAACCAACGACCGCAACGTTTTTTGTTTGAAGGTGAGCCTTTAAACGTGCCTTGATAGGTTTTGGGTTACAGGGAAAGAATTTTAAAGCATCAGCCACAAATAATCCCTAACGCTATTAATAATAGGCTGGAAATATAAAATACGAGATGAGACGGAAGTGGACTTTGATTTTGGCAGCACACCCAACGTTCAACGTGAAAGGCAGGGTAACGACAAGAATTGCAATTACTTCCCGCGGGAGTTTCTCGAATCAACGCCAAGGAAAACGCCAGTTGAAAAAAAATCATCGGTCTTCAGTTTAAACTACTTTGTCTTGTTCACATTTGTTTAATTCTTCTGATGTGACTGAATTGCCCATTCAAGAGCTGGAACAAAATAATTTTTTGTTATAACCTTTTGTAAACGATAAGAATTATAATGTCTGAAATGTTTGGGGCCCATCCAGCGCCACATAATATTGTCGACCTCTAACTAGATCTCTTGTCAGCTGTCTTGTTTGCCATGATTCCCGCAGAAGTTTTCAAATTTATTTACGTCACAGTGTAATATGACACTGGTTTTGGCCGCGCATAATTGGAATCACTTTTTAGCGGCAAAAGCAAACTTTGAGACCATGAAAAAGCGTTTCGCATCGTCTCAAAGACTTGAAAACCTTCCTTGGTTTCGAGTTCTCAAAAGGTGAAACTTTCGATTTATAAAAATAAAGTATCATTTCATAAACGGTTAAAAACAAAAATCAAATCAGGTCTCCACAATTTTACAGAAGCAAACAGAGACAATATAAACAAAAATAAAGTTTCAGCTTTATTGTGTTTGTACTGTCGACGTCCAACACGAGGAATTATGTTCACGGACAAGCTAAACACAAAACGAAAATTACTGGAAACGTCATGTAAAACGTAATTTACGCAATTAATGTACCGTTTCGACAATTTCCGTCCGCGCTCTATAACTTGATCTTCAAGTATACAAAACCACTTTCCAAATGCTTATAAATGTTGTTATTCTACAGTATTTTGGTTGATTTTATTTGACACTTGTTAATGTACTTATCCTTGTATCTGCATTATAATGGGATTAAATTATATTAGGAAATCTAAATTTTACGGAAATTATGATTTGACACTGGATTCTCATACAAACACTCTATTTGGCAGAATGTTTACCCTGATTACCCATGATGCACATTAAGCGCGAATTCCTCAATTGGACCTTGTGTATCCGTAGTCCAATTATCTTTATCACTATCCGTCAAAACAGTATATTGCCAATCGCATGCCAGTTACCTTTATTCTGTTTCCCTGCTCGTTTCACGAAGGAACTATAGATATAAAGCTTTTTGAAGTCTTTGGTCATTATTAGAATGCAATGTCAAACTTAATATAAAAAATAAATAAATCAATGTCAAAGCGTTTGAGCTTTATAGGCTGCAAAGTAATTGCTAGCAAAGTAATTAAAAGCTTGTCTAAACAAAGTGAAACGAAATGTCAAAGTTGTGAATACCTTTGTAGAGAAGGCCAGTACTGCTGGCCTTTAACTCTCGACAGCAAAGTCGATTAACATTCGCCAATGACAACATAATTATCGTTAAGCACAGGTTTATGTTCTAAATTTTCTTGCTTGTTCTGTGGAAGAGAAGAAAAGCTCTCAAGTGTTTATGCTGAAATTCTGCGGCGACAGATTACCAATGGCTCCTGTGTCCAAAATGACTTTAACAAAAGGTATGTGCTTAAATAAACCTTAATACTGATACACTAGGAAGACAAATGCAACTGAAAGCAAAAGGTGATTCCATTTTGGTAGAGCACAAACATCAGTTGATTATCAATTCAACAGGAGCGTCACCAAGGTTTAAAATTAGACTAAAGACAGTGCAAATTAAACCGGACTGATTAAGTCCTTTATAGCTATGTCGTACTAATTGCACACCTATCCACGCAACTTTATCGCTACTTGGTTGAGGGTTCGTAGTTATCTATCCTAAAGAAGCCGCATGAAATGTGTGCGTTCTACATTCTACAAAATTCAGCGAAGAAAATATACCGCCGGATGCGCGGCAACAAATTGAACATGACGATGATAAATGTTTTGGTATCAACGGTACAACGTTCGCCTGATTTGATTGTCTGAACGTCTGTGTTTAACTTTACAAGCGCATGCAACGTTTATGCATCGTTATGGCGTTAAAAACATGTTATAATGACCTTATTACTACCTTTAAAATGCCGCACTTTCTGTTCGCAGTTTATCTTAGTTTGTATAACTAAGGCAAGGTGTCCTTGGTGCCAGGGAGTAATAAATTCATTTAATTGTGTCTTTCCATTCAGTCTATATTGCGGTGACAACAGAAGAAACAGTTTAATGAAAAAGTCACCTCTTTCGCCTGCGCCTTAAATTAAACTGATCTTAAAATAAGCCAGCTTTATATATGTTCGCAAGTATGTTTTTCTAATGAAGCCGGTTTATGGAACCTGCCTTTATTTACTGTTAGCAATTCAGTTTATTTCCAATTTTTCTGGTAGGCCATGTTGGACGCGAAAATGAGCAATTTCGTACTATATTACAAATTATTTAGCTCACAGAGGTTACGCAAATATGTATATTTTATTCTCTGTTATTATTTTCAAGAACACGGGAACATGATAACAGCTTACAATGTACACCAATAGGCAGTAATTTCCTGTGGTGCTGTTTATTATGCTGTACAAGGTGGTTTTAACTTTTGAGTCTGTGTTTGAAATTCTAAAGTGTGACCATTCAAATGAAAGCTACTGAGCAGTACTTCCTCTTGAAAGGATTAAGCAGTGAAGGGATGAGGTGCATAATTTGTTTCCTTGCAGATATAAAGAAATCCACAGAAAGTACTGTCACTATTATAAAGGAAACTGCAGGACTTGGGCTTGGTATTGTTGGCGGATCAGACACTTACCTGGTATATAAACAGTCTGATAGCTTGGTGACTCTATACACCCTATTCAATGGTTTAACAGATAATACGCGCGGATATTTTACGACTTGCGTTTTTTTAAGCCCCGTATGGGCGAGAAAAAATGAGAGTTAAACGAGTTAAATTTTCCGCACGTATTATCTGTTAAACCATCGAAAAGGGGATTTGTTATTCGACTACAATCGTGCAAATGGCGTATTGTATAGGGATGATATCTGTTTACAAACATTATTTTTGTTATTCAAATGTGCCAACCACTGGAACAAAAGAACCCTTTGTTTCGGCAGCCAATAAGGCTCTGGTTGGCACATTAATAACAATTGGTGACGTCATTGATATCTTCCCTATTAACGATGATCGCTGCTTCCCAAGTGGCAAATAATCCTAGAATGCGGCAACTTTGAATAATTTACGGAACACGAGGGGTTTTCAAAGCATTTAGAAAATGGAAGACGTGAAGTAGTAAACTTGATTTGACGACCCAAATTCGCCGAGTTTCGTAGAGACTATACACATGAAACTAGGTAAGGCCGTTTGTACATCTACTGAATGTTATCATACTTAAAAATATCAGAAAACAAATCGGTAATTTTTTCACGAGTCGAACAAACTTGAATTTCTTGAAATCATAAATTACGCACTATAAACATCTTGTTCTTTCTTTGCTTATAGTTTTTGCTGGGAGCTTTCGATCTTTTCCGGTTACTCAGCAAAGTTTTCGGTTGTATCAAGTTTTCAAGTAATAGGGTGCGATTGTAGCCTTATTTTACCGTTCTTGCAACAGCTGAGGCAAATAGGTGGTTTTCATGTTACGTCATCGCCGCCATGCTGGTGGACATAAACAATAGTTCTCTCATTAGCTCCTTTTGTTCGTCCACCAGCATTTGTTCGTTTCACTATTGTTATCTATGTCTCTAGAGATTGGTTGCAAACCACCTAATTCAGCGTTCGACTGCGCAGTAATTTCTGTCCAGCCGATTTTGTGGAAAATTGCTCACAGTAACTGCTTGAAGTCTTGGAACGTATTGAGCTTAATAAGAAAAAAAATGTCGTTTTATGAAAATATTTGCTTTTTCTTAATAAAACGGGATTTTCTATAAACTTGATATAAAATTTTTTATATAATGTCATGTATAATTTGAAGACTCCTTTATCGCTCTACCAAAATTTACAAAAATCGGTTAACGCTTACATGCCGAAAATTCGATTTATAAAAGGGAGCCACCGCGCCATTAAATAGCCGCGGGCCACCTTAAATGAAATTTTATTATATTTTTTTCTTTTCTTGCAATTTTATTATATTATGTTACTGATTATGTTACGTTCCTTTTTAGGGAGGGGTTGTTGTAAACATCATTGAACCAGAAGGCGCGGCCGCTAAAGATGGACGAATCGCAGTTGGGGACCAAATCCTTGAGGTGGGTTTACTGAGGTTGTGTAATTACAAATGTTCTCCAGTGCCTAGGAAACATGTCGTCTTAGTGAAAAAACTTTAAAAATTGTTAATTTGTGACTTATGCACGTGCAAGACGTACTACTTGGCAGTGAAATATCAAGGGGCTCTTAAGAGCTATCTCGTGAATACGAAACAACATAAGGTTAAGTCCACAGATCGGTTTTAATTTTTCATACTGAAATTGAAGAGTAAAACAGATTTAAAACGACCAAAACAACTTAGCGTGACATAATATATGCATTGTGTGAAACGAGACTTGTCTAGACAACTGAATGAATTAATACACTGGGGAATTAAAATACAGCAATAGTCTTTTAACACGTATTTTGGGGAAATAAAAAAGGTTTAAGCCTGGTTCCATATAATCGACCCTTGCGATCATAGACCCTATTCATAAATGGCGGCCGGTGTATTATTCTTTTATATTCATGCTAATCAGCCCACCTAGCCTCGGTAGCATGTGCAAAATTCAAAAGAATTTTTGCTTTAAAATCAGGCTAGTTGGGCTGATTAGCATGAATATAAAAGAATAAATAAATCGGCCGCCATTTATGAATAGGGTCTATATGGAAACCAAAACGTTGCGATCCTTGCGATTGTTACGATCCTTGCGATTGCGATCGCAAAGATAGAAAAATTTCTACTTCTGCGATCCTTGCGATCATTGCGATCGAGAGGTTTTTATATGGAAACCACTCTTGCGATCCTTGCGATCCAAAATGTCCCAAAAAGCATTGCACCCCAAAGCCTTGTATCCCATAATGCACTAAAAGTGTATCGGATCCAGGCCTACTCGACGTTTCTTTGCGATCGCTGCGATCATATGGAAACCTGAGGTCTCAGCGATCGCAAGGATCGCAAGAATCGCAGCGATCGTCGACCGACCGATCGATCGTTGCGATTATATGGAAACTAGGCTTTACAAATCATGGATCGAGTTAAAATTTGCATATATGTTCCCGTATACTATATCCAGCTCAGCGATTCGCGTATTCACGAGATCCAAAACAAACCTGAATGCAAGGCTGGAACTTTACTAGGGCAAAAGGGCAAGATCCGGTACAGTATTTTGTTTCAGCGTAGCCCTGACCCTAAAGTAGTCTAGATTTTTTTTTTAATTTCAAATACTTGTCATTAAACGTTCCCTTTTTCTCTAGTGCCAGTCTTGCATTCAGATTTGGGTAGTATATTAGTTGGTTATTTCCTTTCTCCAAGGGCTTTACTCCTTTTTCCTCCTTTTTTCGTGTTTCCTTCCTTCGCATTGCCTATTCCAAAAGCACCTGCGGTTCTCGCTAATAATTCTATTTTATATTTCAGTTCTAATAATCTTATTTTGAGTTTATTCTAAATTTACAGGGTCGTATTTGACCTTTTGCAATCCACCTCAGTCTATTTTTCCATCTCTTTAGGTTAACGGCGAAAGTCTGCAGACAATGACTCATAAGAATGCGGTATATGCCTTAAGGTTAGCGTCATCTCCTGTCAGAATAACAATACTGAGAGAGGAGCCTGAGGCGATTTTCACTTCAACTGAAGGTAAAAAAAAAGTGGACTCAGAATACCAAACAGCTTACCAACCCACTATAATCAATTTTTATTGTTGATATGATATCAATAATATCGGAACTGGGGTAGACCATCGCTCCTGCAAACAACCAATCCGGCGCCCACAATATTGAATTGGCGGTAGGACGAGGTAGGAAGGAGGGAGGGAGGGAGACTGTAACATCAAAGTGACGAGAGACCTTGGAAAATTGCAACGGAACTCCTTAAAGGGAACCCCCATTGTCCACAAATTGACGTTAAATTGACGTTAAATTGTTGAGAATAACGTCTAAATTTACTTATTTTTTTAAAAAAACAAGTGCAAATATAATTTTAGTGTACAAAAAAATGGATATTAATTTCACCTATTTTTGCTTTTAAATTTCCCGCTCTACACCATTTTGAATATTTATGACGCGTTACTGTCGCCGCTATTGTTAAGAATCGACGTTCTTTTGAATGCAACAATTAGACAAACGTAACACGTCATAAATATTCAAAAAGGCGACGCGCGGGGAATTTAAAAGCAAAAATAGGCAAAATTAATATTCATTATTTTGTACACTGAAAATATATTTCCATTTGTTATTAAAATAATCGAAATTTCGAGTTTATTTCCAACAATTTAACGTCAATTTGTTATGACAATGGAGGTTTTCTTTAAAGGTACTTTTATATACGAGTCTACAATGACACACTTTTACTGCCAAGAATGATGATTGCTTCTATTTCTGGATAACCCCAATCACTCTTCTCTTTTCCACTCCCCATTTCCCCCTCTACTATTTACCTTACACCAAAAACTACCAACCACCTATTTCTTCATTTATACTTAAAATGCACAATATCCTGATTATATTTTTCTTCTTCTCTTCGGTTAATGTTGTTGTCTGGAAATGCAGAGCCATCAACGGTGTTTGAAGTGAAGTTAGTAAAGTCCATCACTGATTACATAGGACTCAGCATTCTCGCAAGAAAGTACGCACTTAAATAATTAATCGATCACTGATTAATATAAGCCAATAGAGTGTAAACAAGTAAATACATTGCTCTTAAAGAAGACATACTGAAAAATAGTTTCCGTGTTTACCACTTTAGCAACAAAATCACAGAGACTTTTAGTAACAACTTTAAGGAGCTATGTCACCATATCAGTATTACTTTAAAAGTCCAAAAGACATATTTACATCAGTGGAAACCCAAAAATAATTGTCCAGTTTTGTTAGAAATTATTTTACAAGTGCTCTTAAGCCTGGTTTCCATATGATCGCTACGATCGCTGCGATCGCTGAAAAAACGTTCAGCGCTTGTAGCGAAATGAACTAAGCCACTCTCCAACGATCGTAGCTATTATGTTGAAAGTATGGAGAGTGGCTTAGTCCATTTCGCTACAAGCGCTCAACGTTTTTTCAGCGACCGCAGAAATCGTAGCGATCATATGGAATCCAGGCTTAAGAGTAATAATAACTGTCTTGTGGCTGCAGATAACCAAAATGGAAATGCCCAATTGTTTACAAGTTAGGCGCCTTGTGTCTTGAAAAACTCAGTAAAACTCTTATTATGGTTTATTCTGTCTTTGGAAATTTACTAGATATCTTCTTCTTCTTAGGGTTCTATAAGAATTTCGTGTTTGACAAAGATACTTAGTTTTAATCTGGGAACATTATGCCCCAAAAACATCAATCTTTATGACGTCATCTAGCTCCTTTAAGATGATCACACGCCAAACTGGCGCAAGAGAAAAACGAAAACGACATTATAAAGTTTTGTTGTTCTTATTCCTTCCAAAAATGTTATTATTATTGCCACTTGATCACTAAACAGGAACTATATATTTTTCTTCAGGGACAAGAAGGGAGTATTTGTCACTTACGTGGTAAGAAAGAGATGTGTCCAGAGATGCAGAAAAAGGGGGCCACGCTACTCCATGACTGGCATCATTTAGTGTCCTCACCTATAAAAGTTCACCAAAACACACAAAAGTCTGTCACATATGAAGCAATATGTAAACGACCAACAACTCTGTCAAATATGAAGTACTCGTTAAACAATACTGGTCTGCAATACTGGTCTGCAATACTGGTCTGCATTTCTGGACATTTCTATAAGTGAAGAAAGACGTTAAATATTTTCAGTTCACATGAATTTTATGAATACAGGCTACCAATTCCTCCATGATATTTACCTTATCTTGTAAAGCACATCACAGGTTATCTATCAATTGTAACACCGCAAAAACCCACGTTGGGGATATAAGTTTCAGTGTACGTCCAAGGGGTTAATAGTACTGAACATGCACTTTCCTGTTTCCCTCGAGAAATGAAAAAAGCAGAAAACCATTTTACATAAGTTCATCACATTTGTCACTCCAAGGATAACAGTTTAATTGTATAACGAGCGTGTTAGCAATTTTTGTCTTGTCTTATTTCTATCCACCTTGCTAAGTCTGAGGACGGCATTGCATACAAGGAGGGTACAATCTACCAGGGAGACAGGTTACTGGAGGTAAACGGCGTAAACCTCAAGAAAAGCACTCAGGAGGAGGCCTGTAAAGCCCTTCGGGTGAGGAAAATAGTTTTTAAATTTGATAAAAGTTTAGCATTTGTAGGATGTTAGTTAGTTAGTTAGTTTTTTTTTTTTTTTGTAGGTAATTTTACTGTAGGTAGCTCTCTTCACCCTTCTCAATGTCGGCCCTCCACCACGGTCAAACGTCCGGGGCGTTTTTCGTTTCATTTTAATAGTGGGATTTTATTTAATATTAAATGGAAATATGGGCAAGGATGTATTAAAAAAATTAGTTGACGTTACTTTCCTTTAATTTTTCTCAAAATGGCGATGAGCTTTTTTCCGTTGAAAACTGACCAAGACTCTTTGCGCCTGTTTAAAATTATGTTGGCAAATGGCGCCGACAATTCTGCAGTTCACAGTTTTTAAACGATTAGTACTTTTTTGGTAAACTTTCAAAACGTTTAGTAAATTGACAGTGTATTGGCAATATATTAATCTTTAAACAGTGAAAATGACAACCTTAACTTTTAAGTACTTTGCTTAACTTTTGCAAATTTCTCTCGTTTGACCGCAGTCAAGTCGGCCTTAAGACAACCTCGACCCCAGGGCCTTCGCTTTCAAAACGGCGAGTGGAACGCAGAAATCCCTGCACAAGGCTTCCAAAATACTCCAAGATTTGTGAACTATGATGGAGTCACGTGATACATTTGATGGTATCACGTGATACACGTGATACATTTGATGGAGTCACGTGATACATTTGCGTTTTGTAAGGTTATTTTCAGCGATTGTTAACTCTATCTGCTATTGCTATCCGTTGCTCAAGCGAAACGAAGACATTTCATCTCATTTTATGCGACAAAATACCCCAGCATTTTTTTTAGTATTTTGGCAGCCTTCAGTCCAGCGTTTTTTACGACCGCCTCGCCATTTTAAAGGCAGAGAAGGGCCTAGGGACGAGAATGGGCCATCAGAAGATTCCTTGCTTCCTTTTTTGCAATGAATTCTTACCATAGAGAATAAAGTGATAACGTCACAAGAATATATTTATTTATTCAAAAATCATAGTGCCCTACAAAATGTCAATAAATCTCATGAAATTGTTTTGGCCTACTAAACACTAACAAAAAGAAGTTCTAAATAGGGTTTTGAAATACAAAACTCTATGAAAATCTATGAACTCCACATCAATTTCTAACCTATTGTTTTTCGCTCCATTTCTAAACATTTCTGTACAGACATTAAGGCCAATTGCCATTAAGAGATCATCGGCCTCGTAACATAAAAACGTTTGATTAGGTAGTTAACTCTATTGTTTGATGCCCGTAATCATAAATCAAAAGGTCTTTATGTTACTGTTTTTATAGTAAAGCTTGTAAAAGCCCTGAACTCTCTGATTCATACTTTTCATGGTGTCTTGTTATTTAGCGCACGTTCGGAACTGTCAAGCTGAAGGTTGGACGTATTCCTTCGCTGCATGCCTCCTTTACTTCGTCCAAAACCAAGGAATCCTACGTAAACCACGGGCTCGAAGACGATGCAGGTAAGCTACTGTTCAGATGTTATTTAAACAAGAGAAAAACATCATTTAAAATAATTGCTTCCCGGATGCATAATTCTCTTCCGAAATAAATGTTTCCCAGTTTAGCCGCCTTAGAAGAAACAATGTTTCCTAGATTAGCCAGTCACTAAGGCCTGTACAGTTTTCGTGCCTGAATGCAAAATCAATAGGTACAGTTATTTTTCCGTACCACGCGGTTTCAAAGATATTCCAACAAAGCCTAAACACTTAAAATCTACAGCGTAATCTATGTTTAGACCTATCTGAACTACCTCAGTTAACTGTGGAGCATTAAACTTCATTACTTGTGATTGTTTAAAAGGATACAAGGTACACTAGAATTCTCTCCTAAAATGACAGCTTTTAAATAGTTTACATGTACCTTGTGCAAAACGTTTGTTAGTATTCCATCTCGCATGCTTGCAACACACAGGCCGGGCAATAGTTGAACTCATTAGCCCTTTACTGGTTTTATTTTATCCTTGATAGTTGTACTTTATCTAGCGGTGTAGTAGTAAAGCAGCTGTGTGAATCATATACCTGTCACGCTGAATAGTGAGTTTTTCTGGATAAGATTCCACCGTCGTGCCACAGTAACACCACTACCGTACCACGGTGACACCAGTACTGTAGGAGAGTAACACACTCTTCTCTGATGGGAGTAGGTTTATGAAGTGCCCTGTGGTGTTCGGCGGGTTGGAGGATGTAAGAACGGGTTTCGATGAAAATCAGAGTAGCAGCAGATCCAGAAATTAAAAGTAGTAAAGCTTGTTAAATTTATTCAAGGCATATGCATTCGTAAAGTCTTTGTGTTAAGGTTACAGTGTACCTTCGGGGGTGTCTCCAGTATAACAGCTCTAGCGTCTTAAGATTACACTTAATATACCTAAACCCAGATATCAAATTAAAGCTTATAGAGCTGGCTATCTAAATATGGAAATCATTTGGTAATAGAATGAATTGTCGAATTTTTTTACGACGTCTAAATTCGAACGTCCGAATCAGCTTTAACCCTATTCAGACTTGGGGGGAGGGGGGGGGGCTTTTCGAACCCCCCCTCCAGTAAAATTGTGATAACTCCTACACCGAAATAGCTATGAGGCTAAAATTTTCTGACTTTTCCTAGAATTTATCTAGAGACATTTTGGTATCCATAACATGTCAGTGTAATTAACCATGTTGCCATGGCAACTGGTTTTTGACACATAGGTTTTCAAAATATTAAAATATGGTGAATTTTTTATTTTAAGATCTTGTTCTTTGACTTATAGTACATTTTCTTGTTAGAATAGTTTTTTTTTGGGACTAGTTCTTGAAAGACATCAAAAATTTTTAACATCAAATATTTGGGGGGGAGGGGTAGGTAAATTTTGCTCTCTTTTTCTTATAGACAAACATTTTGTACTATTTATTAAATAACGCTTCTAAGTTCATTGTTTGGATAATAGACATTAGTTTGATACGTGTTTTATACATTCTGATCCTTTTCTCTTTTAGATATTTTTTAAATTTTAATTTAAACAAAAAAAAAAGAAAATCCAAGATGGCGGATCCAAGATGGCGGATCCAAGATGGCGGACAATAATTTCAAAATTACAGTTTTATCGCATTTAATTGCTTTTTCTCGCTTGACAAGTGTGTCCTTGTTTGTATTTATTATGTTTTAATATTAAAGAGATGATTTTACAGTTATATTTGATATTTTAAGTATCTGGATGGAAAAATATCAAAGAAACGTCGGAAAAACAAAAAATGACGTCATTGTGACGTCATAATTGGGTGTGGCAGGTCAAAACTGGGTGTGAGGTTTCCTTTTATGGAGGTGAACATTGTGTGAAAATTTCATGGTCCTAGCCTTACTGATTCCAGAGATAAAGAGGGGGGGTCCGAGGAGCCCCCCCCCCAGTCACAGATTGCCTAAAAAAGCCCAATCTGAATAGGGTTAAAACGCTATAACTCAAAGCGATTATTGTATTTTGCTAATTTGATTTGTTCTCGGGTTTCCGGACACGAAGTGCTAAAAAAACGTGTCGGCGATTTCCCATATTCAATTGCAGTAAAAAGTTACAGAATATTTTCGAAAAAGGGAGAAAACAAATTGAAGTGATCGCACGGAAATGGCTCTTGACGAAAAAGTTTTCGGAAATAAGAAATTCGCCGACATGATTTTGTTGACTATATGCTAGCCTAGCTTGTGTCCAAATTTGAGGAAAATCGAACAAATTCCCTTAGAGTTGTAGCTCTTTAAAGTGTCCCCTACAAGCGAAAAATTAACTTTGAGAAAACAGCGCTTAGAAAAACATATCGTTTCATAAACAAACTCCGCCCACAAAAGTTATACCGTCATTTCTCCGTCAATTTTCACTATTTTTCGATAATTTTTTTTTGGATGAAAGTTCATTCTGTAAACTTTATTTTGACGCCAAAAAAAAAATTTCAATCAATTTTCGATCTGAAGGTACACTGTAACCTTAAAGCTGAATTACTGTCCGTACTGTGCAATCTCGGGGTTTGTTTTCATTTTTTGTTTTGAATTTGTTCATATGTTACACTTCGGTAATAGCATACATGGAATAAATGGGAGTAAACCGTCAGTCCGCCATCACGGCAGTTGTGTTTACGAATGCTCGATGAACTGAAACGTCGGTTTTGGGAAAACTTTGTGGTTCTTTTACTTGTTATTATTGTTTGGCAAGGACATCTGACGTTAATAATGAAGGAAAAGGTAAGTTTGTCCCGTAATTTTCATTTTCGCTAGTAAACGTTCCTTGTTCGTGAGTCTCACAAACATTGCCGAGCTGAGATTGCGCAGTACGGACTGTAATTTATCTTTAACAGTATCTGTTCTCAGAATATATTTATGTCAAACCAAAACTTTACCGCACCTGTGAATACAGATCTAGACAGCTGTCATTGTTTCCGGGGAAACAGATTGCTTATTGTTGGATATGGAAAAATACCTTGTTTCACATTTTCTGGCAGGACCAACAACGGAATTTCGACGATGGAATAGCTTTGGATTTGACCGGAAGAAGAAGCGCAAAATATCACGTGGCAATGATAACCAGGTGCCCACAAGGCGGCGGTCACTCAGCTGCCGAGATTACAGCCAGGCCTCCGATTTTGACTTGGAAGTACTGGAGCGAGCATCTTCTGAACATGAGATAAGAGGTGACACCTTAAGGTGATACACCTTGCTTTGTCGTTAACCTTTTTACATATATACGTAATTCATTTCTCAACATTGCAGTTTGTTAACATCTTAATCTACTTCATCTTGCAACTAATGTTGAAATCACTTTTAATTACCAATTTATCATTTAATTCCATAGCCTATAACGGCCCGATAATTCACGCATGGCCCTCGAAAAATACAGTGATATCGTTTGTGATTATTTGACGAAATTAAAGATATGAATTTTAATTCATAACTTTATTACACATAATTAAAATTATAATTAATTTATTATAATTATATTCTTTATAATTAATTATTATAATTAATTATAATTATATTCTTTATAATTTATATCTTGATATCAGCAACTTAAAAGTTGCTATTAAATGGAGAGATGATGGCGGTGGTGATGACATCGTTAAAGGTAATGGCATCAGGGATGCCGAGTCAGCCCATGCCGGTCACGATGATAGTGGCCATGGTGAGCGATGGCGATATCGATGGCGATGGTGGTGATGATGATGAATGCAACCCAACCTTCATTCCATCTGCAATAAGAAACACGTCAGCATTGAAAAGAATCCTCTGGCTGCCACTGTCGTTTCAATATTTATGTCCGTCACTGTTAGCCAGTAAAATAGTAAGTGTGTATAGGTAGGTGTGTACAAACAAAGTGTTACCTTTTTTATCTCTTGTTTTTTTTTTTATGTAAAGTAAACAGTCCTGCTAAACCCCAAAACAGAAAAGCGGAGCCTAAGGAGTCATTTAGATATATAGAACCTGACCGGATTGAACTGTCTTTTCAACGAGATCAGAATAAACAAGGATCATATCACAAGGAAGGTATGTCCCATATAAACTCATATAAAACTGAAATGAAATTTATACAGTAACTGAAGACAATACGCGCTCTGATCGGTTAAACCAAAAGGCCTGAAATGTAGTTATTATATAAAAGCAATACACCATACACTTCTATGATTCATCGGTGCAATAAACCACTTTGGATGTTAGAATAACACTCTAAAAGCTTGTAAATCTTTCGCCATCGGCTCGTAACATACAATATCTTCTCGTGTTTTTAACGTCCCACGTGTTTTTCTTTTTGAGTCGACAAATTATAGGAATGTGTGGTCTATTGCTTACATGTAAATAACTACATGGATAAATGATTTTGGTGTGAAGATACTGTTACCATGGTAATTATATTAAACTACAAAATTATAAAAATGCATTTAGGCGATGAAGGCTAACGATAAGCTACAGGGCTTAAGACAAAGACAATTCGATATGTTTTACGCGAAAAAAATAAACACAATTTATTTCCAAAATGGTGGCCCATTTATTGCTGTTATATATGCATGTTAATTAGCTCTCTTTGCCTCATTTTCGCTTCAAAATTATTTGGTATTTTGTATATGCTGACGAGGCAAAGATAGCTAATTAACATGCATATAAAAGAATAATAAAGTGGCCGTCGTTTTGGACTAAGGTATATGCTCTTGTATTTTTGGAGTATTTTGGTCGGTTAGCATAAGATCCCATGCGCCTAAACTACCTCGGGCACCTTATTGAGACTTATATAACGGAGTAACTGGTTAGCTTTCAGTTGAGGTTGGGGTTAGCAGTTTATATAGTTAAATTTAGACCTAAACAACCCGAGAAGCTAGGTGATACAGTGGTACGGTAGGCTATGTAAGTCTAAGCCTAGCTGAGGTCGGCAGGTTCAATCCTGAGTGGGGATTTTAGATTTTCTTTTTTACACTTAAAAAAATATTGAAAATAAAATTCTAAGTGTCAACATTACGTTATATAATTCTCAATAAGTGTCGCAAGTGGTTTAGGCGGATGGGATCTACTGCTGACCATTTTGTTCAGGGGTTTAAAAGCCCGGCCTGCCATTTTGAAAGCGAAGAAGAACCTGGGGACGAAGTTGTTGTAGGAGTACATGTTAGACAAATAACTACCACTTTATGACAGCTCAAAACTATATTTTTGGTGACTACTTTACAGATTATGTGTAAAAAGAGAAGAAGACATGCCGCCGACGAAGCCTATTACCAAACCGAGAGCATTGGATGATCGAATTAATTGATTATATATTACAAGAAAATGGATTAGAAAAGTTTATTGCACCTTTCAAATGCGTCCAATCTTTGTGGAAGGAATGATCGGTGTATTTATTTGTTCAACCCGACATCAGTATGAAAATCATAAATTAGCTGTGCGTGATGATTCTTAACCCTATTCAGCCTGGGCTTTTTTTGAGTTCCTGAGCCTAGGGCTTCAAGAACATTAAGGCTATGACAATGGAACCACGCGGGTACATAGTACATCCAAAACTGTCTCCTTTGCGGTCCGCATAATAGAACCATGACATCATAGGACGTGGTTAGTAGGTAATTACTTATACGGCCGCCATCTTGGATCCTGAAATTTTTTTAGAACCTCTTAAAAACCGTCCAAATTGACTCAAAATTAATCAAAACCAATAAATAAACGCTAAATGACGTAAAAATATAAAAGTTATACCAATACACATTGTTTTCCTTTATTCAAAGGTACAAATATGCAAATTTCAAAAAACATGGCTGTCAAAATCTTGTTGCCATGGAAACATCAAGTCAAGTGATCAATAAAGTGTCATATGGAATTGTTGCCAGATAAATTTTAGGAAAAGTCACAAAGTTTAATGGCGTTTTAATACTTATTAAAGAAGTTATGAATGTACAAAGTTAGCGCGGGCACGTTGTGCCCCCCCCCCCCCCCCCCCTCGCCCAGGCCGAATAGGATTAAAAATAAAAATAAGGGCAACGTGAATGGTACTAAAAATGAAAATTACGTCAAAATAAATTGTATCAAAGACGTCCAATACAGTAGTTTGGTTCTTTCTTCTTTTAATAATAGTATTTAAACAACTGTTTAATTTATTCTCCACAAAAAAGTCGTGCAAATAGAAACAGTAACTAATTAGATTAAATTGTTTTCAACTCAAAACCACAAGCTTTAATATTGAATTAGTTACACGAACATTGTTAAGGTTAACATTTGGAAACAAACACCTTTTCCTGTAATGTCGACCAGAAAAGTAATAATAACAAGAAGCTGTACACAGCTTGAACTCGTGGCGTTTTTAAATTATTGCAGCATTGTTTCCCGAGTGTTTTGAGTGCTTTTAAGGAGAAACAGAAGCTTAAAATTATGTCTAATCAAAGGCTCCTAAGAGCCAACCCGTGAAGAAGAAATGCGAACGCGTAACGCAATATTGCCGTAAGCTTACGTTTCCACACTAACACGGTTCGATATTTAAAAAAAAAAAACTAAACGTAAGGATTTTTGACGAACGGGAAAAAAAACAGAACATCACTTTCATAATGTCCAGTCCGAAGAAAAAAAAGACAGGACACAAAAAAAAAAGAAAAAAGAAGTTTCGAGCGTGACTTGAACTCGGGCCGTCCGGGGCTAAGCCAAAACATCTATCCACTGCGCTATCGAAGAACACTTAGTCGATTACGTGTAAATTTTATTATTTTAAGGTAGATACGCATCAAAACGCGTGTCTCGGTTGAAAAATCCTTTTAAATAGATTTTAACGTTGCACTAAAAACTCCAAATGCGAAACATCTTTAAGCTTATTGTTGTTTATATTCGTATAAATCAAATTAATTATTGTTATCGCTGGATTCACGTTGTTCTTGTTACGAAACGTATTCGTAACAAAGCATTTAATACTCACGAAGTTTACAGCTGATAAAATTGAGGAGCGAGTGAGTGAGTGAGAGAATTTTATTTAGTCACCGTTTCCGATAACCCGTGCATTATGCTTGCGTGTATACACAGGTTTAAAAGTAAGACTACACTGCATTCACTACATTCAGTAGCCGACACTTCAAAGCTCGATCGCTAAGCAAATTGCAAGTTATATAAAACACAAAAATTGCCGGAACAAAATTCCCACAGGAATAAGCGGCGAACACAATATCAAACGGTCCTATCCATCCATGAACGCCTTGCATTGTCTTGAAAACGTGCAATTGTACGCTGTAGTTCTTTACTTTGCTTGTCACTGTCAACACACGGAGAAATTCTGCGGTATGTATTTCATGGCTGAAAGCCATATAGTCGTCGACATAAACTAAAATATGCATGCATAAATTTGCATGCGCTAATGTGACACGAAAAAAAAAAACAAGAAAAGTCAAAGCCGGATTTACAACTCGTGTGCTTCGCCACGAGTAATAAGAATATACCGTGTCAATACATCGGAGAAACAAAACGCAAACTAAATAAACGCTTTGGTGAACATCGCCGCTCTGTAGAGAATCCACATCACCTCAGCTTCCCTACTCCTATATCAGAACACTTTAATCTACCGGGACACTCTACTATGGATATGCAACTTATACCACTGGAATTAATACGTAACAGCAGAGACTCTGTACGAAAAGCGCGTGAAGCATTTCTCATAGACAAAGCAAAGACGTTAGAAACACTTGGAATCAACAGACGCGACGAACTTCATTAACTTTCTCATCACTAGTCAATTTAGTTTATCACCCGTCAAACCCTTCACCAATCATATTCATTGTTTTTGTTATTCTTTAGTTTTTTCATAACCACTTGTATAACGGTTTTACAGTTGTAATCATTTATAGTGCTAGCCCCTGAAGAAGCTTTGTTTTGCAAAGCGAAATATTGGGCCCTATTATATTCCACTTTTATTTTATTTTCTTCTGCTTCTGCTTCTGTTTTTCAGTTTGCCGTTTCTTTTTTTCCACTTCAAGTATTAATACTGACCTAGGTCTGGGAACCCAGATCCGGCCACTCTCAACGGTTTGTCGCAGTGATCGTGCATTCTATGTTTCTTTTTATACAAAGTCTTAAGCTCCGTCTACACGAGCAATTTTTATGTGGCAATTTTTATTTGCCCGTGTAAATGATGAAAAATGACCAATTTTTATGTGACAACTGTATTTGCTGAAAAGCTGGCGTGTTAGTTTTTATGTGGCAAATAAAAATTGCCACATACCGATAATTGTCCGTGTGGACGAGACGCCACATAAAATGTGACAATTATATCGACGTCATCTGTAGAACCCAGACCCTCCGCTGTGCGAAATTATTACTGACGCAAATTAAAGGGAACCTCCATTGTCAGAACAAATTGACGTTAAATTGTTGGAAATAAAGTCGAAATTTAAAACTTTTAAAAGAACAGGTGCAAATATAATTTTAGTGTACAAAAAATGGATAAGAATATCGCCGGTTTTCGCTTTTAAAATTTCCCGCACGCCGCCATTTTGAATATTTATGACGTGTTACGGTTGCCTATATTGTTAAGAATCGAAGTTCTTTTGTATGCATCAATAAGACAACCGTAACACGTCATAAATATTCAAAATGGCGGCGCGCGGGAAAGCGAAAACAGGCGATATTCGTATCCATTTTTTGTACACTAAAATTATATTTGCACCTGTTTTAAAAAAAATTAATTTAGACTTTACTTCCAACAATCTAACGTCAATTTGTTATAACAATGGAGGTTTCTTTTAACAACAAGTATTTGTCCATCATCTACACGGGCAAATAAAAATTGCCACATACAGTTGCCACATAAAAATTGCTCGTGTAGACGGGGCTTTAAATCAGAAACTTAGCGCATCCAAAATGAATTTTGCAACTAATAGTTTTTTAAACAGGCATTTTTTAACGCACCATAAGATCGAATAAGAATTAGGCCCCGTTTACACGGGTCCGGGCAAATTTTTGCACGGACAAAAACTTGCACGGTTCCACCTTCAGGGTTTACACGGGACCGGCGGAACTGGACGAATTTTTGAACGGCTAAGTGTGCAAGATCCGTGTAAACACCACGGCAATCTGTAACAGAATTTGCACGGATCCATGTAAACACGTGGTCTAGGAACAAAATTCGTCCGTGCAAAAATTTGTCCGGACCCGTGTAAACGGGGCCTTAACGTTTTCTCGAAAACATGTTGAATTCCATCACGTACCCGTTTCTATAAGGACAAAGTTCAACATTTGCACATGCACACAACGTGACTGCTCATACAAAATACAGTCGCTACTCGCTTGTAGTTGAGGCATACAATTGAGGCATACATGTAGTTGAGGCATGCAATTAACAACTTACACATCTGCTCACATTAATTCAAAGAAAGATAAACGTTTTAAATACTGTAAATTGTATATTAATTGCATTACGTTTTCTCTGTTGAACATGCATCCCGGAAAAGTTTCTATAAGGACAAAGTTCAACATTTTCACGGGCAGACAACGTGACTGACAAAAAAGATACAATTTTAAATAGTAATCGCTTGAAACCCAGGTTTGAAACGTACAATTCATGTTCCGCATCACATTATTTGAAATCCGCTTGCCGTTTTTGCAATAAAGCTATACTTTCTTTCTTCAGTACAAACTCACCTATTAACGTAACCGCAGTCCACATTTTTTGGACGTCTCATCCCTCGCAGACCATTAATTGTATAATCCATGCATAGAGCACATTTTAGGCGGTATTTCCGAATAAATACCCTTGCATATTGCCGTGTTAGCAAGCCAGTCGGGATTAGAGCACAGTTCCCAACCAACAAATTTTCAAAACTATACACTTTTAGTGTTTGAGGCAACAATCGCGAAGATTCCAGATGGCTGATTTTCAATTCATGTCAAGTGCCCTTCTTTGACCTTCAGTAATACCATTTTAGAAGCGAGAATTTGATTGGCTGACATAGTACATGGTGAACATACTAGAGGCAATCTGATTGGTGTGACATAACCCAAGACATACAAACAAACAAACATACTAACATACAAACTTTGCGCCTGCTAATGAGCTATTTTTTTCCAAAATAGCTCAAAAAAGAGTCAATGAAGAAATAGCCTAAGTGGAAGGAAATCAACCGTAAAATTAAAGACCAATGTTATTCCTCGAAAAGGCGAGTACAAGTTTGGATTTTATGATTTGTTTATTTTACAGTTTGTTGGGCGTTTGTTGTTGTTCTTTACAAACCGTCATTTGTGGCTTAAAAATTACTGTTATTAGACAATCTAGAACTTTTTTACCAAGTTTTTGACTCCATTTCATTTGTGTTCTTAGTTTTCCTGTGAATTTTCATTAAAACGTCTTGCTTAAATTTGTCATTCTAGGCTTGTACTAATTTGTTGTCAATAGACAAATTCGGCTAAGGGCCTGGTCGCACTACAGTCAAAAACAAAAATTAGCCCGCGCAAAATGACATAAAAACAAAAACATTCCACAAAAAGCGTGTCCCACCGGAGCGGTTTCTTTTGTTTTCCTCGATTTTTGCACGGGCTAATTTTTGTTTTTGACTGTAGTGCGACCAGGCCTAAGGCATTGTTGTACTCAATTCAAACATTTTGGGATTAGAACTCTTTGTTCGTCATATTTCCATATCAATGAAGCATTGACATGGAAATTATATGGAAATACTGTGAACAAAGGATGTTATTCCCAGAAGGTTTGAATTGGGTACAACAATGCGTTACCGAATTTGTCTATAATTTGCACGCCATTTCGCGATCGGATTTTACGAGATAATTAATTCGTACTTTCACTACATTGCTCGGTTTGTATACTTTTATTTCTGTTTTTTTTTTTTACCCTCTAATATAAATTCTATATTAAGTGTTCATTCAAGAAAATATGATTTTTAGCGTAGCCCGCGGGCCGAAGGCCCGGCGGAGCACCATACTCATAGAACCTATGCCGTCATTTTTCATGGTCATGGCTAGCGGAATGTTTCGCGGGCGCGTTGTGCGCCCGCCGAACGCCCACCGTACGCGTTGGGCTAGCTCGCTGGCGCGTATGACGTCGCAAAACATGCGCGTGTGACGCCACAAAACATCCGGGATCTTTGAGGCTTTGTTTTTCGCGCGGCTACACAGCCGTCAGCTCGGTAAACACTTTAGCCGTTGCAGGATTTTTATGCTGTTTTTAGCGGAAATTAAAGTCGTTATTACCCAACATTTTTTTGGCGGTTTGCTACTCAAGACAGGATACTAATTAAGGGATACTCAGAAGCTGCTTTAGTGGAAAGAGAAGAGCTTTCAGGGATAAAATCTTGCTTCGAGGAACTATATACGGTTTTAGCAATGTGAAGAGATGGGTTCGTTTTACGGATTTCAGCACCAAAGCGGAGATTTAAAGAATTTCCAAGCACAGTAGTCGCCGGAGGGACTTAAAGGTAAAACAAATTACATTTTTCGATGGGAATTTATCTTGATATCAATCTGTGGTTGACTTTTTGTTTGTGTTCTCGTTATGTTTTGGAGAATTGTTTATAAACGTGTAGCTTAAATTCAGTTGTATTAATTTCTTGAATTTCATCAAAGACACGGCTCGGCCTCGATGCGCTATAAATGGTACGCGTTTGCTTTTACATGAACAAACTCATGGAGATTTGAATAAAATTTTTCGAAAGAAGATTGTGTTGTCCATTTTTATGTGTTTGTTCATTCATTACAGAGATTGAAAAGCGATTTTATGTAAACAAAACAAGACTTAGATTTTATACTCGCGTCGCCTTATGCAAATATGCCTTTTGTGTGTTTTTGCAATTTTGATTTCCAAATCAGTTTCTCGAGCATTTTTTGACAAGCAACAACTATATTTTCGGAAAATAGTCGTAATAGTTATTCTAGACGGTGAAAAAGTTGTTTTTGTGAACTTTTGTACGGTCTAAATGTACTGTGCAGACGGTCGGGTAATACTGTTTTTGAGAATTGCTAAAATTGAAAAATAGCCCGGTCGTCAATATTAATCTTAATTCTTGTGCTTCCGACCTTTCACCTATTAGTTAAGTTTCATCTTAGTTAAGCTTGTTCAGAAGGTCTTCAGAGGGCGCCGCTGTTAGGCTAAGCCTTACTATATATATTAAATACGAATAGCTCAGTTTAAGCTTTCGCCCTGCTGTAAATAAATTAAGCTCGACTTTTCTTTTAATAGAAAAATTTGAAAAGCTTTTCTTGCCTACAGCGAAGCCGTGGAAAGCTAAATTTTAATTAACTTTAAAAAGTTAATTATAATTCAGCTTTCCACGGCTTCGCTGTAGGCAAGAACTTTTCTCTATCCTCGCCAGAGGCAAACGCAAGAGCCTTTTATTGTACCGAGAGGCATAAACTGGTGGAAATGAGTTCACTTTGCAATTTAAGGTTTTTTGTTTATGAATGGAAAGTTGTGAAGACTTCCGGGTTAATTTAGATTTTGCACGCGTTGTGTTAGTTTAGCTTTACTCGATGCATAAACTGAGAAACATTTCTTGGAAAGCTGTATATAAATGATTTTCTGGGCGAATCGCAGAATAGCGCTTCTCACAGATTCTAAAAATAGACGCGTCATATTAGACCCCCAGCGAGATGCGGACAAACATTGCACTCATTCACAAAGACTTCAGTAGCGAACGTGTTGGATTTTATATATTTTGAAGCGAATAATCTATACAAAACCGAACGAAATATTTCCACGTGCTTGAGTCATGGTAGCCATAAGGCACTGCTGCTGGGGTGAAGGAAAATCTTCATAAATCGTTGAGAGAGATGCTTGGCTCAGGGCGTCGCATGGGATTGAGAAATGTAAGCGCTGGGTGAATGTCTGTTCAGGTGAAAACATCACTTTAGGGCCAGCAGTGGTACTACGGTTTGAAACGTGTGGTAGAGAGTTTACCGAATAAATTTGGCAAATAAGTCGTAGATTTCATCGAACGGTTAACTGTCTCTCGTACGCATATTTATTATTTCGGTTGTTTTGCTGAAATTAATCTCTCTACCGGGTCTGTTCACTGTGCCCCTGACGAGAATGACAGACCTTCTGAGCAGATAAATTTGTTTTCATATTATCAATCCATGTTGTTTATTAATAAGTTTTTAGTGAGCTCACTAAAGTGCATGTAAGCTTACTGTATATGAATTACAAATTATCAATGATCAAGAATTTCAGTTTGTTTTTGTTTGTTTTGTTTGTTTTCAATCAAAAGTCTTATAGCGTTTTTTTTATCTCCTTCAATTCATCTTGCGTTTCTACATTTCTCCTTCACTTTTAATTGGGGGCCTGTAGTTGCGCTTACATCCCTTTCTTTCCCCTTTATCTTCCATGCAATTTATATTTCCCTGTTTCTTCTGTCTTATTGTCCTCTCGGGCTCTGGGTCTCATCTCCATTGTACCGTGGTTCTGTATTTCTGCAATATTGCAATTTACGGTCCTGTTGGGTTTTGGTTATGTGCTGTTCTGTTTCCGTGGGGCTTTGGCTGGAGTCTCGGGGTCCTATAACTTTGCATTCAGTCCCAAACACAAACAAACGCCTTAATACAATTGTTAGCACGAGTGATAAGTTCAGCTCTTTTTCCTCCTTGTTTGAGACCTCTGCATTTTAGCCACCGTTTTATCTGCTCCACTGTATAATTTTCCGCTTCTCTATCAAATTTTGATCCCGGAACATCGTCATTCTCGGTAAGAATTGTAAGCGGATGGACCGAAGAACTGGCAAAGTCGGCCATTTCCCAGTCTGTCGTTACTAACAGACTAGTCGAGAGCAGGTTTGTGTGTCCGCTTCTACCTAGGGGTCTAAAATCGTGACGTCATCTTTGCGGAGCGCTATTAAGTAGAAAAAAAAAAAAAGTTATTTACCGGTTTTTTTAGCCAATTACAAAGTGTAGCAATGAAAAACCAAAGCAACTGTGCAATTACTTTTGACACTGTACTCAATTGAAAACTGCTCTAATCTCTTCACAATCACCAATTAACTACGTTTAAGTTTATCCTTCATTTCAGTTTGGGCGTCTTTTAGTGACCAATTAGGCAGTCCTAAGTTGAAATACGTTTCTCTGTTCTTTGATTCCACCATTTTACCCAAATATATTAGACCAAATTATAATATTAATAAAACTGAGTACTCGTCATTGATTTCTTAGGTTACAGTATATTGGTAGCGTGTTTAACATCATTTACTAAGCTTACAGTGAAATCCACAAATTAAGCAACGGCTATGAAATCGGGGATAAAGGAATGTTCCCTCGTCCCCTGGCCGCCCCATAATGCTCTATGATCGCCGTATCGTCGAAGTGGTCTATTGCACTCTCGTGACAAAATATTAACTCCACTAAGTGGGAGAAGAGTGCGCTGCAAACAGGCGCAAATGGTCACGCTTCACGCAGATGGTCACGCAACACTCCGTAGCTGAAAAGAGAGAACCGTAGGAACGAGGTTGGTAAACAAAAGCCCATCGAAGAAAACCATTTTTCGCGCACTCGACTCGCATTTCTTGGTTGCTGCTACTAGTTTAATGCGCAGCTGGTTCGTATTGTTTCTTGTAAACATAATGCCTAAATTGTGACCTTCCTCTCCTTCCCTCCACCCCAATCCTCTCGCTCTAGCTTTTGAACTAGAATATGGCCAGGATTATGAGTGAAAATATGTCCCTTTGCGAGGATCTCCGTTCACAGTCCGCATTGAAATCGCCTTCCGAACGGTATCCCAATACGTCGGCGATCCAATGATTAAACAATCATCTGTGCCTTTAATTAAAAGCTTACGATACCATGAAGAAGACTTTACTCATCAGGTTTGAGGGACGTAGCTGTTTTAGAAAGCGTACAGTTATTTTTGTTTGTTTTCCATAAATTTGTTGTAAATTTTTCTGTGGACTTTCGCCTGGGTTTCATTGACAAATGAATGGAAAACAGAATATTAATTGCACGCTTTCTAATAAAGCTACATCTCTCAAATTTGATGACTTAAATCTACGTCATTGTATGGTAAGTTTTCAATTCAGAAATATCGGTGAATTCAAATTTTAGCAAAGTTATTTGACATATGGTTTGCCCATACAAACACTGTATTTGACAGCATGTTTGTTCTGATAACCCATGATTCCATTCGCCACTTTAGAAACGAGAACGAAACTGGGCCGAGTGAACTTTTGCAACGACTTGTGGGATCGTTACAAGGGACGCTTCTTTTGTCTCTGTCCCCAGTAACAGTCCCAGAAGTCGTTGCGAAAGCTCACTCGGCCCAGTTTCCTTCTCGTTTCTAAAGTGGCGAATTACTCGCAAAGTGGTCTGTTAACATGGCTCTTATATCGTTTTGTTTCTCGATACCAACGTGGCGATATATTATATCAGCTTTTTTAATTACTTGTCTTATTAAGGTTTTCACTATTGGAACTTTACACACTTATTTCACTCATATTTCTGTCCGTTTGAAGTTACAAATAAAAAATACCGCCAAACCAGTAGGATAATAAATGAAAAAGAGACCGTTTAAAATTTTACGATTTTATGACCTTTCTTTTATTGGCTTTTAAAGAAAAACAAGAGCTCTATTTTGTTTATTCAGCCCTGGCAATTTCAATTAATCGCTGTTTTACTTAAGATCCAAAAAGCCATAATATTTCCCACCAAGCAAATTAGTCATCTAAATTCGCAGCATGTTTAGCCAGTTTAAATATGTTCCAGGGCGAATTGCGCTTTTTCAAATCGTATTTGTCGTTGATCATGATATGAAACGAAACAGAATAGCATATGTTGTTGCAACATGTATTTAAATTTACGATTTGAACAGCTGACTTCCCGACTGTTTACTTTATTTTTCCCCCGATTGAATTGCTAGCTTTTTTTCTTCTTTACTAGTGGACGATTTTGGCAGTTGTAATTTCTTTGTGTATTCAAAATACACTAATCTCGATGTGTACAATTTACATAAAACTATATCAAGTCTTTACTTGTGCACAACAAAATTTATGCAGTACATTTGGTTTCTTCTCCCTTTTTCAAACCTACTGGGTCAATTAAAGGAATAGAATTTATTCAGAAACACTTTTTTTTTGTTCATTAAACCGGTGAGGTGCTGAGAAAACCCGGAAGTAAAAATGAAAGATGACACAAAGACAAACACAAAATTACCATCGAAATTACATGTGGAACTGCAGGGCGTCAAATCGAATTAATTGTTTTGTCTCAGCAAGCTGTATTTTTATTGCATGAAAACATACGACTGTCGCGTTCAGTAAAATTAAAGTGATAGTTAATGGCTTAGCTTTATTTATTTCACCAGCCGATCTTCGATGTAAATTTTCATTGAACGATTTAACCGATAAAAAACAAAACTTGGATGGCTTATCTATAAGCCTTAAGGTGTGTAACGCTTTAAGAAATAGGTACGCTTTTAGTAATATTTCGAAGTCCTTGAATTTCGCAGTCGACAAATTGTTTTATGATAATGTACCACTAAAGCGACAGCATTTTCTCCATTGGCTGAGTCAGCCATAAAGGCGTCTTAACGAAGCAGATGGCAGTGATTTCCCTTCAGCCTGAACGTTCGTGGGGGAACATAATCTGTTGATTGCACAACTGGATCGTCAATTTTGATGGCTTGGACAACTGCTTCAGTTGTTGCGATTGCAGTGCCTCTCTGCATCGTTATATTAATCGGAATTTTCGGCAACATTATGGTAGTGTTTATCAGTACCAAAGGAAACAGAGTCAGGACCAAGGGACGTTCTCTGATTGCAAGTTTGGCACTAGCGGACACTCTGGAATCCACGAATTTAATCTTCATGCTAGTCTCGGTTAGCAATTACGGCAAGTGGATCTTTGGTGGCAAGCTATGCCAGCTGAACGGATTTATGACCACGGAGTTTGTCATTTCGTCCATGTACAGTCTCACTGCTATAAGCGTGAACCGATATTTCATGGTCGTTAAGCAGAACTACTATCGACGGGTCTTCAACGCAAGAAATCAGGCGCTGATTATAGCGTTTATTTGGTTCATACCGCTTCCATTTGCAATAGGACCTCTCCTCGGATGGTCAAAGTTTGAGTTTCAAACCGGGAAATGCATTTGTATCTTCTTTTTCAGTCGCTCCATTGCATTTTCAAGCTTGCTTCTTGTAGTTGCGGTACCTCTTCCGCTTGGAATTATATCCTTCTGTTGTTTCAAGATTTTTAAACAGGTTAAACACCATTCTAAACAGGTTAACACTATGGTGAGTAGCGCACCAACTGTTAACGTGGAAGAGGTAAAAATTACGAAAACGCTAGCCGTCGTAATCTGCGCGTATCTAATATGTTTTATTCCTGCCGCAACCATAAACCTGATCGAAATGGTTTACCCAAGTTTCAAGATACCACTTTGGATTGATGTGCTCTCCATGATTCTGGTGTTTTGTAACCATGCTAATAATCCTGTTATCTACGGAGCACTGAACAAGCAATACCGAAAGGCTTTCAAAGACATATTTAGAAACCTTCTGGGTGGAAGGTGCTCGATGGAACGCACTAGTGATAGTTCCAACAACAGCACTGTGTTAATAGACAACAGTGTTTTCGTATTATCAGGAAGGGTATTTAAGAATTCAACATCAGTTGCCCCTACAAGCACCATCGACAAGCAAGGAGATCGCCTCTAGTGGTCGGATGTTGATGAAAGTTTAACGTTACGTTTCTTTGACTATAGACAGTATACAGGTAATTAAGGTTACAGTGTACCTTCAGATCGAAAATTCATTGAAATTTCTTTTTTGGCGTCAAAATAAAGTTTACAGAATGAACTTTCATCCCAAAAAAAATTATCGAAAAATAGTGAAAATTGACGGAGAAATGACTGTATAACTTTTGTGGGCGGAGTTTGTTTATGAAGCGATATGTTTTTCTAAGCGCTGTTTTCTCAAAGTTAAGTTTTCGCTTGTAGGGGACACTTTTAAAGAGCTACAACTCAAAGGGAATTTGTTCGATTTTCCTCAAATTTGGACACATTAGCTAGGCTAACATATAATTAACAAAAACGTGTCGGCGAATTTCTTATTTCCGAAAACGTTTTCGTCAAGAGCCATTTCCGTGCGATCACTTCAATTTGTTTTCTCCCTTTTTCGAAAATATTCTGTAACTTTTCACTGCAATTGAATATGGGAAATCGCCGACACGTTTTTTAGCGCTTCGTGTCCGGAAATCCGAGAACAAATCAAATTAGCAAAATACAATAATCGCTTTGAGTTATAGCGTTTTAAAGCTGATTCGGACGTTCGAATTTAAACGTCGTAAAAACTTCGACAATTCGTTTTATTACCAAATGGTTTCCATATTTAGATAGCCAGCTCTATAAGCTTTAATTTGTTATCTGGGTTTAGGTATATTAAGTGTAATCTTAAGACGCTAGAGCTGTTATACTGGAGACACCCCCGAAGGTACACTGTAACCTTAAATAAGGAGTAAAATAGGTAATTGTGATTTATTTGACCGATAAACATGAATAGAAAACGGGAAATTATAAATAAATTTCACTCAACGTGGTACAATGGTGAGAACGGATCGTTTCTGATCATGGAACCCTTACGAGAATTCAGGGTTCTACTCACGTTAAGTTCCTTTGGTTATAGACAGTATATAGGCGATGCAATAAGGAGTACATGTAAAATAGGCAATTGCGATTCATTTGCCACCGACAAAAGCAGCAAAAACAAAAAACACATGGTGCCACTTCCACCATTGCAGCACGTAGCTGAATTATGGAAGACTAGGAAGGCGAGATCGGACGTCAGCATATAAGGCGCAAATTGCAGCCGCCTCAGTCAATGTATGATCTCACCCCACCCACCCAGACCAATAACGGCAAAGTCAGATACGCCATGACATCGGGAACTCCGTACCCTTCTCTTATCGAACAAGCGATAAATTATACGGAAATTTCAATCGTGAGAAAGGATCGTTTGTGATAAAACGCTCTCCTAGATCTGAATTGATTCTACTCGCGTTAAGTTCCTTTGATTATAGACACTGAGTACAGAGATGATTCAAGAAGTAGTAAAATAGACAATTGTGATTCATTTGCCGCTGATAAAAGCAGACAGTGAAACATTATATTGAAATTTTACTTAAAGTGGTACAGTGGTGAGAAAGGATCGACTCTGGTGAATCCCTTTCCCAGAATTGGTTTTACTTAGCGTCAGTTATATTAATTTCAATTATTCACAAATAGTTTTGATTCAGTACAATCTAGTCCATCTTATCTAGCCAGTACTATTTTCTTGGGAGAAGATGTGTACCTTGCGCACTCATTACCACTTAAACGCTTTCACTCCCAGAGTCAATTATGAAGTGATCGATGCAGTGTCAGAGTTCTAACTTATTTGAGTCTGTTGACGAGATCGTATGGTGTTATCATTCAAATGATACCTCTTCAGCAGTACTTTTACATAGTACCATTTGTTTTTAATGTTTAACAAGATGATATTTGGGATTTTTCTTGAAGTTTGATTTTTAGCACTCTCCTGGGAGGCTTAACAACTGTTTCCATAGCTACGGCTATAAAGGACACCAGAAGCATGTCTTGAACGCCTAGTTGGAGGCACGTAAATATACATTCATATAAAGAGCGCGGTTATCAATTGAGAGTCGAAAGTAATTTCCCAGGCCGAGTCACTTTGGACACCACAACACGAACTTTTTAATATAAGATATTTAACCGTATTCTTTATACTAACAAAATTTTGTGTAAAATGAAATTGGTAATTCCTTCTCCCATGTGTACCTTCTGTCGAGATCACGAGGAGTCCCTCGAACATCTATTGATTTATTGCCACTGTACCCAGGTATTTTGGCTTTCTGTCATCTTAAAGGCCCACATTCACCCAAAATGCTGTACGCGCCATGATCACTTTCTGTACTGAATTTCGTGTAACACAAAATTCACGCTTGAATGCGTGTAACCAATCAGATCACGCGTATGAACAATGAAGCATTTCAAAACAAAAAACAAACGACCGCAACGTCTTTTGGGTGAAGGTGGGCCTTTAATTCTGGTTAAATTTATATGATATAAATGTGGTTAATCTTGATACGATTACTATCCCTTATGATATCCCTGACAACGACTCAGCGAACTATTTGTTAAACCAGATTATTATTCTTGGTGAACAAGTCATTTACTACTGCCGTGTAAAAAAAACTAAAACCATCCGTTTTATTTCTGAAAGCCAAAATAACTGACACTCAAAAATTAGAGCACATAAAAGCGAAAAAGAAACAAAAAAAATCGATCCACTGCAACAATTGGCGAAAAATGTTAACGCTGACATAAAACTTTTTTTTATATATGTTGCGTATCATATAGAGAACTGTACATAGTAAGCAGGTGATAACATGTACGTTACATTTTATTTGAAACGTTCAATAGCATCGTTTTTTTCCCTTTCATTTTATTGTTATCATTGGTAGGCTGTAGCTGATTAATTGATGGTTAAATGTAACGTATTGTTAGTGTCATTATTAGTGTAAGTATGTAAGGATTTATGACTTAGGTGTGAGCTATGCAAGTTACTGTTGTATGAATATATGTTGGTAATTGTTGTATAAACAATAACAATAAAAAAAAAGAAAAAAAGAAAGTTTCGGCTATACTGAATGCAATGAATGTAATGTAGTTTTACTTTCACACAGTTTTTTTGTTTCTCCGTAAAAGCACTCAAATCACTCGGGTCAATAGAGAGTTTGCAGGTGACGTCACGGCGGCCATATTGATGTCCCAAAACAATGAAATGGCGGCCATATTGGTGTCCAAAACGAATCCTATTCGAAATCTATTCTTATTCAAATATTTCCTATTCTCTATTTTCGAATTGCCCATAATGCACTTTGTTTGCCCCCAAATTTTGCATAAACTATTGTTTTAAAATGCTCTTGGGAGGACTGCATATTCCCAAGAGCATTTCAAAACAATATAGTTTATGCAAAATTTTGGGGCAAACAAAGTGTAATAGACAAACGGCTAACGCATTGTTGTAACCAATTCAAACCTTTTGGGATTAGAACTCTTTGTTCGTCATATTTCCATATCAATGAAGCATTGACATTTGAAATTATATGGAAATATTGTAAACAAAGAATTTTATTCCCAGAATGTTTGAATTGGGTACAACAATGCGTTAGCCGAATTGGTCTATTATGGGCAATTGAAAAATAGAGAATTGTTTTACATGTAGCTCTTCAATATGGCCGCCGGCCATGAGAGGGAAAACACTCTATACTACAATGGGTAAAAAGCCACGAGCTCAAGCTGTGTACAGCTTCTCGTCTTAGCATAACTTTAAATGTATTGAGCATTTCGTTACCGAATTGGGAAGTTAAAAGCAGACAAGCGCCAAGTTATTTTGACGTCAAAACTGACAGAATATATAAATGTATCACGTCAAACTTTATCCTTAATTAAAGTTTATAATTTCCAACTTTTTTTCTTGTGTTTTCGAAAGAGGACAACAATAGAATTTAAAAACTGAAAACCGTTTCTCGACTACAGAAATATAAGATGAGATATGAACGCTTAGCTTTGTCCAGAAAAGAGTGTCCCCTAGGTAAATAAATAATAAGTCCGATTGGTTTTTGATGCCAGCAATTCTAGTTATGTTGCAAATTGATTATCCTAAATGAGTACAACAAGAATTATAATCAAAATATCATAGTTTTTCCTACCATCGCTAACATCAAAAACCTAATTTTGTTACATCATTAAATGTGACGTCAGAATTATTTCAACGCCTAAATTATAGTTTAAGAGGAGAAAATCGAAAATCTTAAACCATTTGATTTTTTTCAACACTGAGCACTTAACTTTAACAAATTCTTTGGACGATGAGCATGGTGGTTTCACACCAGACAGAAAGTTGAATTCTCCCGCGTGTTGCGAGAACAAATTGGGAAAACGAACACTTAGAACAAATTGAGAAAACGAATTGGGAAAACGAGAAAACAAATTGGGAAAGCGAAAAGCTGTTTCTATTGGTCTAATTAAACTAATACCTAACTAAACACGAGGGTTACGCGAAACATACGAACAGTAAGCCGTTTGTTCTTCGAGAAACCGTCGCCACGATAGTCTGGTCAATTCTACGATTACTATTTCAATAATGTCTTTCATGGCCTCAAAAGACTCAAAATGATTCGCGTTTAAGAAATTATATTTGTTTTTCGTTTGCCAAACCGTTCAGCCGCTGCAAATTACATAAAATGTCAGTAATGTCAAATGTTAAAAGATCGAAGAACCCGAAAGCGAAGTGATATTGTGGATATTATGTAAGAGAAGAATGTCGATACATTAGCCACAAACACATTCCCCGGCGTTCGCATTCAGGTGAGGTTTGTCTAAGAAATAATTGTGAATAGAAATTTAGACACTCTTCAACTTGTTGTACATTATGTTTTGAAGTTTAATCTCGGGATCGAGTATATACTACTCGTTAAATTGCCGAAATGAAGCTTTATTGTGGCTTACGCGGATTTCAGTTTCTTTTCGCCATGTAACTCTTGAAATACTGTTCGTATTTGGCTTTCTCAGTACAAGGCTCGCCTCATCCAATATCTTTGCCTTACCGGCGGTTATGTTTACTGGCAAATCCCTCCGGATCGACTTTTACTACTCTCAGACGTTTACGCAAACAAAGCACTAATAATAAAGCTCCTTTTATGTAACTGAAGAAATAATTTAATAGTATATTGCAAACGAACAGAACAAGTTTAATAATACCTGGGAGAGAGCGATACATTCAAACATAAGCAAACATGATCGAATATTGAAGCATTGGGCAATAAAATAAACCGACTGTGTCACATGTAAACGATGAAGAACACAAGATCACAGCGTAGACTAAGATTATATATTTATTAATAATGATAAGTAATGAGAAGAAAAGCAGCAAAACAGATTTTCAACTCTCGACGGCTAACGGCCGCCATGTCTCATGACGTCAGATTGTCATTTTGACATCTGTTTACCACTGAAATGATTTGGACAACAACCCAAGTGAATGTGCGAAGTTTGGCGAGGAGAAAAGCAAAAGAAGCAAAATAAGCCTGAATGATCCTTTTTTAGGGTCGTTTGGCCCTGCCAATGCTCATGCCGCGGTTCTTTGCCACACAAATTTTACCCATAATCTGTTAATTGTTACTTATTGGCACTATCAAGTTGGAAAATGGTTCATAAACGTTCATATTCAGGATAATGATTTATACCTTTGATAGCGTTATTCACTGTTTTAACAATCGGATACTAAAAATATTGATTGAACAACATTGACCACCCGCAACACGGCAGACAAACCGTGGGGCACAATATTGATAAAAAGAATAAATGCAAACAAAAATGTCACATAATTTAATCAGTAGAGAATATTTTGAAATTTCGTTTCCTGCGTTGTGTACAAAATGTTGCTGAAAGCCATATCACAGGCGGTTTCTAGGCTTTCTAAAGACGTTAAAGAATTATAATACACTGTAAATGATAACTTTAGTTACAAATGCAACGTAGATGAGTCATAATTACTATGTCGAGGTGTTTTCAGTTTTTTCAACAATGAGTTCGTTTCAAGCTGGGGAAAGCGCAATTACAAATTGCAAATGATGTTTACAAAAAACAATGTCCGCGTAGTCAGTACTTCTATGGGCTCAAGGCATGCTAAATGTAAATGGAATTAATAATTCAGTATTAAAACTAGAAAGCCACAAGCTAAAATTTCATATTAAAGAAACATCTGCTTACTAAAACATCCTTTCAGTTCGCGTCGCCTTGCACTGACAGCTCAAATCTTCCGTTCGCTGGGGTAGTTACCGTTTAAAAAATGCTACCCAGACGCTGCATCGCTGTTTTTGCATTTGTTATGCTAAAGACATCTTTTTCGCTCGATGTTAGTGGAAAAGCGGACAACAATGAGTAAGTTAGCGGCAAATTGTTTTCCATAAGGTAGCGTTAAGCGTCCTAAGTATTCCTTCGGTGTTTGAACTGAATTGTGTTTAAATTTAATTGTATAACGCATTATGTTAACGCAAAACTATGTTAAAAAGTTGACGTGTTCTTGGCCATGTGGTAAAACGAACACATTTTAATTCTTACTTTTTCAATCAGATAGGTCGTTTATTAAAACTCCTCATTTACAGCAGCAACTAAGGTATTAACCAAAGTGTCTATAATATCAGATCCCAGCTTAGTTAGAAAAATTATTAAAGTGAGTTGTAGAAAGGTCTGGATTATCTGCTCTGCATATCATGGGATAGCGAGTTTATTTGATGTCTTTCTTATTTGGTATTCTTGCCATTTAAATTTCATTCTCCTCTGTTATTGATTTTAGTTCTTACAATATTTATGTTTGTTCAAGTCTAAAGATTGGGGTTTAAAAGAGAGGTAGATTCTGTTTTCATTTTTTGTGCATTTATTTATAACACATCTTGATTACTTCATTATAGTACGAAAATCTCCACGAATGTTCTCAAAAGATCCTAAACTGATTAAGTCTGTTTTCTAAAGGTTGAGGCTTCATTTAATCGTTAAAATACAAAAGAGAACTTTTTCGATATATTATTGTTATTTTATATTATAAAACATGTTGATTATTCTATTATATAGCAAAGGATATCCCGTAAATCGCGTTCAAAATATTCTAAACATCAAATCTGTTTTACTGTGCATACCAAACAATAAAAATTCGTCCAACGTATATGTATCGAATTGGTTTCCTAATTTTAAAACGATCGAATAATTAAAAAAAAAATGTTTCAGTTTATATGAAGAGTACGCGCATATTTATTTCCACCTTTAGTTGAACTACTTTTCAGGATGTGAAGAGGCCTTCAAATGCGAAAAAAATAGATTATAACTATATGGGAAATAAGTCAATGAACATAATATAGGAAGAAAAAATAATAAAAAAATGGCGTTCAAAATATTCCAAACATCAAATCTGTTTAACTGTCCCAGACAATAAAAATTCGTTCAACGGATATGCATCGAATCGGTCTCTTACTTTAAAAATGAATTATTAAAGTATATGTTTCAATTTATATGAAGAGACAGGCATATTTTTGCCACTCTAAGTCAAATGACTGTACAGAATGTTAAGAGCGGCGGTCAAATGGGATAAAAAGCACAAAAAGCTTTAACAACGGGTACTACCTCTCTCTGAAAGATGTATGATGAGGCAGCAGTAATGGCGGTGGAGGGGAGGCTACGGTATTCAATGGCTTACAAAAAAAAGGAAAAAAAGGCAAACTTATAAGCATTTGTGTGCGCAGCAATATTCCTAAATTTTGTAGGCATAGCTTGTACAATTATACGCATGTGCAGCTTTTAATTGTAGTTATATCTGTCTATTTTAAAGACTGCGTGGGCTACGAACGTAATACAAACGACTGTACAGGAAATTAAGAGGCGGTCAAAAAGGATAAATAAGATTATAATAACAAAGGAAAATAAATTAATGAAAATTTAAATAACAAGTTAAATTTCCGCACAAAAAGCTTTAACAACGGGTGCTTCCTGTTCAATTGCTTACAGTACCAGGAAAAAGGCAAATTCATAAGAATTTGTGTGGACAGCAATATTGCTAAATTTTGTAGGGATGGCTTGTACGATTTTACGCATGTGCAGCTTTTTATTGAAGTTGTACGTGTCTATTTTAAAGGATTGCGTGGGATACGAACGTATTACCGTAAAATCTTAAAATCCGGTTAGCGCTTCGGACTTTGCTAGTTACTAGAACGAAATCCGCTCCTCCCTTTCCTACTTGACTGTGTTTCTCTGATTTATTTAGTAATGTCTTTATTTCTGGAAGGATGATCACCTTAGCAACGCTAGTTTTTAAGCAAAACCTTGCCCTATCAAATTAATACATTAATTACCCCCCTAATTAATTATTCAAAATGACACCAAATTGAAAGACGAACGAACGAAAATCCTTGAAGCGTTTCGCTAGAGTTCATAGGACACCCACGAGATCACAGAGACAATACCGGATCAGTATGCGATCTCCTTCGTCGAACGCAAGTATCTTGAAATGGGAAGGAAAAATTGTGGTGAAAGGTGGTGAAAGCAAAGAAATATAAATAAACTTAAGAGGTAGGCCCCGTCTCACAGCACTCTTTGATCTGTTCTTGTGGGACATTAAAGATCCCACATCACTGTTCGAAAAGAGTAGGGGGCGTAGACCCCCGGTGGTGTGGTCAACCTTGCGGGGTTGTGGGATTGTGAAGGGATGGCACGGTTGGCACCTTGCATGGGACCTATGAGTCACGTTCGTGCCATTCCGGACTGTATGAGTCCAGAAAGAAAGAAAAAGTTTAAAAAAAGTTAAAAGTTAAAAAGTAACTGTATCAGGTCCAACCACCGATAATGGAATGGCTTTACGAATGGAGAGGAAACTGTGTGAAAGCTAAATACATACAGTTTGAGCTTTCGGTTCTTTTAGCTGAATATATCAGCTGCAGAAACTTTAAGAAATTTTATCCCCCAAACTGATTTACTAGAAATATTCACATTTCAGGAAATACTAACTGACCTTATTTCGTACCCAAAACGACAATTGTTATCCCTCTTTAAACAAAAGGCGTTAAATCTTCGGATGTTACGTACGTTTTAGACGACCTTAAAGGGACACTGTCACCTATTTTTAGTATCACATGAAAAAGCCAAAAAACATATTTGTTTCAATGGAAACCTTAAAATAATGGTTCCGTTTTGTTAACAAAACTCTATCAGTGTACAGAAACTAGTATTCGTTATGTTTGGCTGCGGATGGCCAGGATGGAAATGGATTGCAACTTGAAAAAATTGGCCAATCTTTTCAAGTTTCTCCCAAGAGTCGTGGAAAAATCACAGAAAAACTTATTATGGTTTGTTCTTCCTTGAAGAAATCACTTGATATTATCTTCTTGGTGTTCTAAAAGCAATTTTATGTTTGAGCAAAGGTACTTTGTCATATATTTAGTGTATTTTGACCAAAACACAGCAACATCTGCGAGACAATGCCTCTTTAAGATGACTAAGGTTGGGTGCCCGTGCTCAATTTGCAAAGAACATTGAGCGGTTTCAGGAAATTTGCATTGGACATTTTAATTGAAAAGATATAGTTGAATCAAAGGCTCAATGAAATATACCGGTATTTTTACTAAACAAAATCATAGCTTTACAACTATAAAAGAAAAACGTGGCAAAGCCACTGGCGATATGCTGTACTTACTCTATATTTTCAAGCATTTCAAGTAGTGAGTGGTACAACATTGGAAATTTCTTGGGAGCTGGGAGCTTGTGGATGCTAACATGACCGAATTTCAGAATGCTGCGATATTTTATCAGCTTGAAGCTTGCCACGAAATTCAGTGATCGACGCTTTTTCCGAAGTTTTAGTCCGGGGCAACGTATTTGGGTGAGGTATAAGCGACTGGAATTTCGTCTATAAAATCATAACTGAGAGCAAAAATTATATTCCGTGGTAATCAAATTTGACAGTTTTAAATTTCCGGTTTCGATTGCGAAACAATAATGCGTCACATTTAGGTCAGTTTGATTTGAAAATGAAAATTTTCAACTTCTTTTTATGTACCAAAGCACCTTGAGCTGTGTAAATTATCTTGACTGCAAGATTGTGCAAAACACGCAACTTCGTGCCGCTTAAACGCAGACGTTCCAGCTTAGTTAATGCGCCGAAAAGCTCTATATTGTTCACAATATAGATAAAAGCTGAAGCTTCTTATCTCGTAAAACGGCCAAGAGATATCTTATTTAGTGCAGGATAACAAGATATTCGTAACGCGAATGAAACAGGTTTGTCAACACTTCCCTCCAGGACATGATCGTTGCGTTAGCTTTCAAAATAAGTTGTGATGTCAAGATAATTGCGCCACTAAATCGATATCGTGCGGTAAACACGGTTCGATAATTGAAAAAAAAAAAATTAAACGACTTCAAACGCATAATTTTTCATACATCTACCGTGCTGTGTGTTATATACTATCTTGCAAAATCCAATTACGTTTTTTTATCTTCGACAGCTTGTGATTCTCTTCTCTTCTTATAACACGCACCTATCAAATATGCACTTGTCAGCGGAGTTACGAATAAAAGTTTACATCCTAGTTATTAAAAGAGCGAAAATTTTCATATTTGCTACCGTTTGCCATAAACCCGTTCATTACGCTTCGCGTATTCACGAGTTAACAATAGTAACCAATCTCGTTACTATAGCAACAAATTGCCTTCAAACCTTAAAGAAATATATGTTCAAAGATAAACGAACAGCTACTGGAATAATTATGATATGCAAATCCCCCCCCCCCCCCCTCACCCCAAACAAAAACAAAAAAGAGAATGCATTTAAAGGAATACTTTTTGCAAATGTCTGCTGTGCATCTTTTAGGGGAATAGGTAGCCCTGCAGAAGAACTGATTGGTGGAAGAATCGAGGCACCCAACAAAACATATTTACTTGATAACCTATTCAAAGGATACGACAAGCGTGTAAGGCCTTACTACAGAGGTAAGAGAAAGAAACGGTAAAATATCCAAAGAAAGAAAATTAACGCCAGTGTTGAGGTCTCGTATTGTACCGAGGAAGAGTACGTTGATATTCCAAAGGAACTTGTCGGAACTGGCAGTCAAGACTGGTCTGATGGCCAAAATGAACTGAAATGTGCCTGGGCAGGATTCCATTACCCGGAGCGTGCAACTACCATAAATTCGTGCAACGGCGTTTTTACAAGTAGATTTGTTTTTAGATAAGCCTTTCTCGCGAATTGGTTTCGGAAAGCCAATCACAAGAAATTACATAATTAATAACTATTCACATGTTCACATTCCTGTGTGGTGAATGTCTGATTTCCGGTCGCTATGTGAATATGTGAATAGTTATTAATTATGCAATTGCTTGTGATTGGTTTTCCGAAACCAATTCACGGGAAAGGCTTATCTAAAAATAAACCTACTTGTAAAAACGCCGTTTCACAGGCGCAGTATGGAAGTTGCACGCTCCGGGATTATGGGCTCCTGGCCTGGGAGAGTATTATGACATGATTCAGAATTTCATACAAAAATGATAGAAATTGATTTCGCGGAAAATAACCCTCCATTTAATTAAGATCGCGGAAAATAACTCTCCTTGAAATTAACGCTTTCTAAATTAACGAATTTTTTTTAATTCACGAAGAGTTAATTTACTATAATAAGGTTATCAGAGTCTTTTTTAATATTTTTTTGTCATATGTTTTAGAAAAACCAGTTCCAGTTTCCTTGTATGTTGTCATCGACTCTTTTCATGACATCAAAGAAGAGCAAATGGTAAGATCCTTTTTTCTTAATTGATCCTTGATTAAAAATACCTTTAAAGCTAACCTCGAAACAACAATCCTAGTTTTTCAACGCTCTTCTCGTTTGTTCCCCTCACTAGTATGTAAATTAATCTACTTTACAATGCCGAAGTAAAAAAAAACATAAAAATTGAGTCGCGCATTTTTAAGTGTATAAATTCAAATTTTATTTGTTTCCTCTCAAAAGAAATAAAAACGAAGAATGTTCGAGGCTACCGTTTCATTAACATGCCACGGTGTTTAAACCCGTTACCGTGTTTTTCAAAGCTACCAAATATTTCTTCAACTTCTGTCTTAATTCTTGAGAATGAAAAACAAAAACAATCGTCTATAATGTTGCCATGACTGAAGCCGGATGGGTGTGGTTAAATCGAAGTATCACGCATGTGCACTACTATAAGATACAGTAAACTCTCTGAAGAGGCCCCTGTAAGAAGGACACCTTTCTAAGACGGACATCAATAATGGCTGGCTCCGGACGAATTTCAATTGTTCGTCTTTAACTAAACTCTGCATAAGGTGAACACGTTTCTAAGACGGACAACCAGAGATAGTCTCGAAGGTATCCAGCTTAAGGCCGTTTACACATGCCATTTTTTTGATGCGATTTTTGTCGCGCTCTCCGATGCAATTTTTGTCGCAAGTGTAAACTAGCGGCGATTTCCTGTGCGATTCGGGTGTGACGTTTGCTTTGATTTGCTGTGATTTCCCAAAAATCGCCACCAAGTTGCATCAGGTTTCGAACATGTTCGAAACCTCTGCGACATCGTGCGACAAATCGCGCCAAAATCACACTAAAATCGCCGCCCGTTTACACATGTGATTTGAAGATGCAACTTGCGCGCGACAAAAATTGCATCGACAAGTGCGACAAAAATTGCACAAAAAATCGCCTGTGTAAACGGGCCTTTAACCCTTAACTTTAAATCCCAAAAGTGCCAAAAATCAATTTAAGAAAAATCCCAAATTTCAGTTTGTAAAATATTGAAAAACAAATGGTACCATGCAAAAGAACTGCCAAAGAGGTTTCATTTAAATGGTCACACCATAGGATTTCGTCGAGAGACTCAAAAGTTAGAACTACACTACATGTCTCCATGATTGATTCTGGCACTACAAAGGGTTAAATGAGCTTTTCTTTTTTAGTAAGGCAGAGTTAACTGTGCTTCCATTCACGTCCCAGAGCAGAAATTTGACGAGTCCCGTGATGCCACCTGAAATAGATCTGTTTACATCACAGACCTGATAGGATGTAGTCCTGGGGATTGTCCACTTGTTTGCTTCCTTTCAAATGAACTATCTGTCCGATCAGATACTCATAACTACAGAACAAGATACAATGACCACCTCAACCTTCCCCTTTGCAGAACCTCGATTACCCAGCGGTCTTTTTTTCTTTCACGCTGCAAAAACGCTTATCGAGGAAACTAAAAGCTCCAGTAACATCGAAGAGTTCAAGAGCAATGTAAAAGGCGAACTATATACTGCCAGTGTTTTTCGCATTAATGTATCATATGTAATAATTAATGTTTAATGTCAAGAGAAAATGATTTAAGAGAACAGAATTCCGTGCCCAATGATAATTATTTTCAATATATTTTCAATGCTGTGAAGATTATTTGCATTCTGGCCCCGATGCCCGCACGGTCTCTATCCCAGCGGATCAGAGATCATATAGCTCTCATCACTACTGTAGGTATTTTACTGTACAGCGAAGCTAAATCGCGTGTTGTGTGAGAGGCTGTGGAAATCAACAAACCCGCCAACTCTAAAATTACACGTCGTCATTCAAACTGACCAATCAGGTGTCGGCCTTAAAATAACCACGCTACCTCGCGCAGTGTAACACCAAACTAATAATAGATTAAGAATAATTTTCATTGGAAGAGGCGCATGTATGGGGAATCTGTTCTCTTAGATTATGGTCTCTTGGTAATGTATATCATATATCAAATATATCGTCTTTATTTTACGAGGATGACACTAAATAGTCATAAGACTAACAAACCTGTGGCCCTCGGATTCCAGATCGAATTGGAATTTAGAAATGTTGGATTTTGAGAAGAGGGGAAAACCGGAGTACCCGGAGAAAAACCTCTCGAAGCAAGGAGAGAACCAACAACAAACTCAACCCACATATGACGCCGGGGCCGGGAATCGAACCCGGCGTCATATGGTGGGAGGCGAGTGCTCTCACCACTACACCACTACACCACCACTGCTATATCAAACATGAGACACAGTGTTTCATCGCAAGATCAAACACTGAGAAGAGAGTTGAAAATACGACGCGCAGCGGAATGTTTTTGACGAACTTCGAGGTGTTTGATCTGGTGATGAAATACTGTGTCGAATGTTTGATATTACTTCTCAAACAAAATGATTTTAGAAGGACAAATTAAGGATGCAAAAATGAGGAGTGTTTCATCTGATTTCCAAACACTCATTAAACATTAATTATTAATGAGTTTAAGAATGTCATTTCTTAGGTTTGATATTTTTATTGACTTTTTTTATCATATTCTAAATGACAGTTTTAATTGAAAAACCAAGTTGGAAGAACTAATAAACTGTTGTATTGCAAAGGAATACCAAGTGGAAGTCGTACTAAAAGAACACTGGAAGGACCCCAGACTTGCCTATGGCAACGCATCATGGTTTGTCCGTCTAAAAGGTGACACACTTGCTAAGGTCTGGTATCCTGATACCATCATTGAAAACTCCAGAAAACATGAAGTGGATGATAAGACGAGAACGGCTTACCTTTTTGGGGACGGAACAATTTTCTTGTCTGAGTGGTTAGTATGGCTGATTCTTTGGATTGTGTTTTTTTCACCGAACTCTTGTCAAGTTTGGCATTATTAATTAGCACACATAATCCCAGTTTTCTTTTTATGAAAATTTGATTTATCAAATGAGTTGGCCACTTTAAAGAGATTCAAACGCTGACGTTTTCAACTCCAGCCCTTAGTCAGAGCGAATGAGAACGGGCTTGAGCACTCGAAACGCCAGCTTTTGACTCTCGAAATGTCGAAATGCGAAATGTCGCCCCTCCAACCCCAGTCCCCACTCGGTTTTTCTTCGCTACCAACATTTTTCGCTCGCCCCCACTATCTGAGAGCCTGGAACAGGCTAGTTGCAATGGTGGTGGTAGTAAAAACTATGGAATTGTGGGGGTGAACAGGCCAGTAGGAACGAATTTGAAAGTGAGAGGGCACGATCGACTGTTGTCGGCCGAGACCCCTTCAATATTTTCGACGGTTAAGTGGCAGTCTTTTTTTTTTTAATTTTCACCCGAAAAGTGTGGGGGGCACGGGCCTACCCCCCCCCCCCCCCCCCCCCCTCTTCTACTCCTACGGGCCTGGTGAAGGTAATGGATGTGGTGGTGGCGGTGTTAACAGTATCATTGTGGTGGTGGACGAGGTGGTGGACGAGGTGGTGGAGGAGGTGGTGGATGAGGTGGTAGAGGTGGTAGTGAAAACAATAGAATTACATGTGAAGTGTTTATGAAACTAGTCTGTTCGCGCCATAATTAAATTTCAAAATTTTGGCGTCAAGAATCAGTGAACCAGAAACAAAAATTTTCTATTGTGTAAGAAGAATGCTTGTCATTAATGGATAATTTATACGACAAGAAATGGAAGCTTGCGAAACGGTGCAGTGATTTTCATTGATTTGAATAATAAATGAGTCAGCGCTTGGTATAGTTAATAAACCTTTTATACTGTTCAAACAATAAAAATGCGGCATAAAGTTCGCAGGGGGGGTAGGTTTCGCTCATCAGTATGCATTTATGAAAAGAGTGTGCATGAAGTGCGACGGTTGGCACCGAAAATGCGCAAAATATTCACGAACATGCTCCGTAATGTTTTTGCATCAATAGTTGCCGGTGCAAAGCACTGAGATCCTTCGCATTTTATTCATGTTACAGAGCCAGCCTATGACGTCATACCTTTAATGTATTCCTCTCCACGCTAATGAGATTCCTCCCCAAAAATCCGGAAATTACGGTTGCTTCTATACTACTAAATAACATCTCAACTTTTCCATTGACCAGGGTTAAAGCAACACTGACGAGTCATATGGAATTCCATAAATATCCTATGGATGTTCAGACCCTCAAGATCCAATTTGCAGCTTGTATGTATGTTGATATCTTTCCAGCAATTGAAATTATATTCATTTTGTTATGCTTTCCATTGTAATGTAGTACAGTTCAACTTCTCCTTACTGGCATTATTGTTTGTTTAACATAAATTATCTATTAAGCTCCTCTATTAAACCCTCCCCCTCAGTCTCTAATGAGCCCCCCCCCCCCCCCCCCCCCCCCCCTTTTTTTAGCAAGACATTTATTAAGCCTCACCCCTTCCCTTTTCCTTCACAATCAAAACAATAAACGACACACTGTATTACCGGTACATTTTTACCTTGCCAATCCAGGGACGAATTCATGAAGAACTCGCGAGCTCTGAGAAAAATATTACCGGTATTTGTACTAAAGAACAATTATCGTAATGACATCGGACGACGTCATGGTCTTGTTCCTGAATACCTGTCCTCTAAATTTGTTAAACGAAATGAAATGCGCTATTCCCTGAGGGACTCTGATAACAAACTAGTCGTCCCGTTCCCACGAACTAATTACATGAAAAACAGCTTTAGTTATAGCGGAGCAGTTCTCTGGAACATATGTGATATGAGAGAAATGAAATCTCTTAGTCAATTTAAACGATCAGCTTATCTGAATTTTTAATGTAAACTACACACGGCATTCATGAAAAACAGGTTTATTTAGATTAGTTGTAGTTAGCTTTGTAATTTGTTTAGGCTAGTTAGGTTAGCTAGGTTAGGTTCCTGATGATTTTACTGTGTTTTTAAAATAAATATTTACAACTTTACGTAAGTTATAATAAGCCCTCCTCTCTATTAAGCCCCACCCCACCCCCCTCCCCCTCCCCTCTCATGTGCTTGGAAAAAATAAGCCCCGGGTGCTTAATGGATGATTTACGGTATTCCAAGAATGTCTAATCGAACGTTCGGTAATCGAACTCAAATCGAGCATCAATTGTTCGATTGGGTTCGACAATCGAACATAATCGAGCTCACAAGCAATCGGCACTCCCAGAGTCCCAGGTACCACTATGCCTGCGAAGGACATTCCTGTTTTAATTACACTTCCTCCCGGACTTTAGACATCATATGTACATTTTGCTCGACGCGAAATATTTTTTGGCGCGTCTTTCTGTTCATTCATTCTTCGTTTCAGGCGCCAATCGGATGCAGTCGGAACAAAATCGAACGGCATTCGGTTCGATTGCGTTCGATTGGTTTGATTAGTTCTATAATCGAACTCTCACAAAATTACTTATTCGAGTATGTTGGATTACCGAACTCAATCGAACACAAATCGTTCGATTGAGTTCAATTGGTTCGATTAGACACCCCAAGCTTATTTTCGCATCATATAGGAAATATATTTGTATTTAATTCCTCGCAGATAGTTATGATGACAGCCAGGTCCAATATCGGTGGTCAAAAGTCTCACTAACAGAAAAGGATATGACGGAATTTCAAGTGGAAAAACAAACTCTCCGAATGGAAGCGACCTCTTTTATCACAGGTAGCTCAGATATTTGACTGAAGCAACATTTGAAGTCTTTCGACGAAATCCTGCCGTGTAACCATACAAATGAAAGCCCTTCAAGACCTTCAACAGTGCTTTTGTATTGGTACGAGCTGTATGTCAGCTAAGTACTTTGATAACGTGCAAAAATAAAGCAAGTTAAAATTCCGACTCAGAAATCCTCCCCCATCCGCTTTCCTTTGGCAAATAAAAATGATTTCGGGCTTACCCAGAAACGCTCATTAATCTCAGTCAGAGGGAATTTACAATACTTCCAGTCGATTTATGGTACACGATCAATGGAACAGATCTGTTTAAGTGCGAAATTGGCCCTTATTTCGTTCCTGGGCCCGGTTGTTCGAAAGCTGGTTAGCACTAACCCATGGTTAAAACTTAACCGAGGATTATTGAATTTATCTTGTTAGAAGTCTTTTCAAAAGCTAATTATAAGTTACATGAAAAGACACGTCAGAGACGAAACTAAATGGCAAAAATACTTTAGAAAAATCTCCATTGATTTATTATTTAACTGGAATCAAAATTGATGCTAACCTTGGGTTAGCTTAACCGCACTTTGAACAACCCGGCCCTGGTCCTGATCCCGCCAAACTCTTAAATAGTCCCGAAATATCCCATTACGACACGCGAGCTAGCCTCTATATGTTGCCGTCAGAATAATAATTTCTGACTAATTCGTTCCTATGTCACTCAGTCGTCAGAAATAACATTTTTTGCTACATTTCCAGGAATTCACACAGCAGCCATCGTTGAATTCGAAATAAAGCGACGCCTACAGTACTACATCATGGAGTTCTACATACCTTGTATGGCAAGTACAGTTGCTTCTTGGATCCAGTTCTGGATGGACGTAACGGCTATCGGTGACAGGGCAGGATTGGGCATAACGACAGTGCTGACAGAAATATTTCTCCTCCAATTTGGCAGCCAGGGAATGCCCAAGGTCAGCTACATGAAGGCGGCTGAGCTGTACGTCGTCGTATCGTTTGGGTTTATTTTTTTCGCCCTCGTGGAATCCGCGGTGGTGTACAAGGCAAGCTCCTGGACCCTAATGCAGAATAAGGAAGACACGGGTAGTAAAGACCAAGATGACAAGGTACTAAATTATATTAATAATATTATTATATTTCTCAGTTAGTACGCGCGCTATGATTGGTCAATTTTCCGGTCCGTATTTTACAGTACGGCCCGCAAAATTTGAGAGTCCCAGCATCGTTCTAGCATACGCTTACAAAAGTTGGTTTCTACATTAAAAGTTATCCAGAGGAAACGTTTGGAGCTAAATGGGTTAGCATGTCAGGTTACAAAAACTCTCCGATGAAATTAAGCTATAACTTTAGCAAAAACAACTGATTAGCCAGGAATAAGAAGCATTGACAATTTTCTCGAGTAAGCTTACATGCTTATTGTTTTGGTAATTAGCCTTTAGGCTGTAAGTTGGAAAACTCGAGTAACTCGGCAATTCGTTTAACTCGAACAATTTAATTCAGCATTGACAAAAGAGTACCTTTCTTCGTAAGAAAACGTCTCTATGAAAAACTTAAAGCTGCAAAACATCTTGAAACGGCTTCCTTGATTCCTCAGCGAAATTTTTGTCTTTGCAGAGGATTCCATGGAAACAATTTTTTGCGTATTCGCGAATACGCCCTTGCTGCTCCTCCACGCTGAAAATTTGTCAGGTGCGATTGAAATTCAAACTCATCCATGCACAAACTTCCGCATGAAGCCACTAAAGCACACAAAAGGCCAAAAGCAACTTGCAGTATTTGATAAGGAGATATTTTCAGTGTCCTTTTAGAAGTCTAAGAGTTTCTTCGTTCACCACCGCTGTAGACCGAAGTGCTGCCACATTTTCCTGTTAGATAAGCACGTTTGTTTTCGCGATTTTATCGCGGTGTTTTCATTCTTCTTTTCCTCACTTGTCTTCGCCAGTAACTAAGAATTGTTTTCAAAGAAAACTACCTCGTGCCAGGTTTCCGTCGTCCTAATGAACACGTGGAAGATTAAGTTAATTCGTTTTACTTTACATATCTTTCATTCATAAGCCACGCAAGTTCACGCCGAATCGAGGACCGATCACACTATTTTTGAAAGCCAATACACCTTATTCATAAATGGCGCCTGATTCATGATTCTTTTATATCTATGTTTATTTGCCTCACTAGCCTCATTTTAGCGTGTAAATTCTTTTGAATTTTGCACATGCTAACGAGGCTTGTGAGGCTAATTAAAATAAATACAAAAGAATAATAAATCCGCCGCCATTTATGAATAAGGTGTATAAAATTTGCTCTTTGCTTTCTTGTGACGGACGTCAGTCAAATGAAGCAGTCCATCTTTTGACTTGAACGGTTTTCCTATATTACCGATTTAGAAATATAATAAATATCTTATTAGCCTCGTTTTCCTCGGCCTGTACCGTAAGTTACGGATCCTCGTTTTTTCCCCTCGATTTATGGCCCGCATGCAAGTGCGCTTGGGACATAAATGGAGGGAAAAAAACTCGATTCGTAACTTATGGCACGGCCCTCGAACTCGGCTAATAAGAGGTATGTAATTTTAATACAACAAGTAAGCACTTGACTTATGTAGCAGTTGCGAAAATGAGGATTCACACTTAATGACGAAGCTCATTACTTGAATCATCAGTTGTCAATCATTTTCATTTTTTTGCGCCGCTGCACGTGTCTTTCAGTTGGCTAAAGTTTAACATTGGTCACGATCGTACTTCGGCTTCTTTGAAATAGACACGTTTCCATAGTCACAAAGTAGGGTAAAAAAAGGTGTATTTTCACCGTTCACATTCAAAGTAGGTTTCAAATATGCACTAAAAGACCTAGTGTGTCACCACATCCAACCACACCCACGTGTCTCTATTTTTTTGTTTGTTTTGTTTTTGATTATTTTGGGTCAATTTGGATGCTTTTTAAGAGGTTTTCAAAAAAAGTCCAGAAATCTAAGATGGAGGATCCAAAATGGCGGCTGTGCAGAACTAATTAGTAATTACGCAATTTCCACGTCATATGAAGTTATCGTTCCATTGTGTGGACCGCAAAGAAAACAGTTTTCCACGTACCATGCACCCTCTTCCGTGGGTCGTTTTTTATTCTTTTGTCCCACCCTTTTCTTTGCACTCTCAGATTAAATGACTTGCTATTTTATTTTTTAACAGAACAAACAAGTTAGAGTTCACGCCACCGAGGCAAAATCTCCAAGATTACTTCAGGCATCAACGAATGATGCTTTTGTTTACACGCCAACAGTAAGCCCGTGTTTGGAGTTAACCCTTCAAGATGTACCAGAATCAGAAGGAGGGGACCCATCTGGCGACCAACCGCCTCCAACTGCTTCCAATGCCACGAGTAACTTGGGTCTTATGATAGACCAGGGAGCGCGTACAATATTTCCTTTCACGTACGCTGTGTTTACTATTGCATACTTTGTTTTGATCTAGATGCGGCAAAGTGGAAGTCTGCTATGTCAGATACCACGCATCTCATAACAACCTCTAATTTCATTGGACCTGGGTATCACGCAGTTCTATTGTTTTCAGGGCTAGGGTCCATTGTTGTGTTGTTTGTTCTATTGTTTACTCAGCAAATCACAGAAGACCTTGTAAGAGCTGCGTAATGCCCCTGCTGTGTGCTGGCTTGTTTCAAGTTTATTTATTTATTTTTATTTATTTACATTTATTTATACACGGTTTAAAAAATAAATACATCAGGTAAATAAAATACTAATCTAAACATTACAATAATCATTAACTAAACCTGTTTTCCATGAATGCCGTGTCTTTAATTTACAAAATTAAGATTCACTAATCTCTTAAATTGATTTAGTGATTTTGTCTCCCTAAGATTACAGGGTAGGCTGTTCCAGAGAGCTGTTCCAGAGAGTTACACCGCTATAGCTAAAGCTATTTTTCAAATAGTTAGTTCGTGGAAGAGGGACAACTAGTTTGTTTACAGAGTCCCTTACAGAATAACGCGTTCCATTATTCTAAGAAGCCGTTGAGTATTTTGAGCAACGTCATTTGACTTTAACGAGAGAGCAGTTAAAGGGGAGGCGCCGGGAACCTGGGGCTGATTAGGAATATCTCCCACCACCGTTCTTAAAAGCATAAAGTTATTATAAAACCTCATTTGTGCACTGTCATTTAAGTTAAACCTTAAAGAGCCTTTGTGCAGGTATCAGCATTAAATAAAAGCAAGTAAGCTATTCATCCATACTTGGGCTTTTTCTCTTCGCCGCATTTCTTTTCACTCGTCATCTACTTTGTCTGTGATGGTCTTTGATGGTCAAGCGTAGACGACCGTGTGAAACATGGAAAATTAACCGCCGCGGAGAATACGCTATGGCGCTACAATAGAATACGCTATGGCGCTACAATAGAATACGCTATAACGATGCGAAATGCGCTACGCATTGCGATGTAATCAGAATATGCAAATAACATGTAATGCGAGATCCCGGATAAAGTTTTAAGGGAAAGTACAAGAAGGCGCTGCACTCCGGAATGGGATTAGCGAATTATCACAACTATAGCTACTTATCAACTCTTCCCTTAAAACTGTTTTTTAAGAATATCTCGAGTTATTTTAATGATTTTGCAAAACTTCTTTCAATATTTTCTAGATGATAAATGTTATATCTTTGCAGAAATTAAAAAAAAATAAAGTTATGCAAAATGGGACCAAAAAACGTTAATACGGGCCAGGGACAGTTCTTCCAGTCCCGATTAAAACAATCTCATACAAACTTTTGGACCCTCCTAAATACGGACAATTTGGCTAATTTTAAGCGATGAAATTGTTCTCAAATGCGCCAAGTCATTCTGCTACACATATACTATCAGTTTGGTTGAAAGAAAATTACGAAGGTTAGTCTAATCGTAATTTTTTAGTGTCAGTGAGATTAGATGCGGTAAGTTACTGTATTTTTCCTTACAAACAATAAAACGTTTACATTACGTCATCTGTGTGAACCAGATTAATACGGATAATGGTTGTTCATATGATGGATCGCGCTTTACCACCTTATCGGTTCTCCACCCAAGAGGACACTTCCCACCTAGTGTGAGAAACAAAAGTTATTCAGCGTGAAGTTGTGTAATACGGCTGAGTATTTTTTTAGGAAATAAAACATAAACTGACGAGTTAAAATACCCAGCCGTATTTAACAACTTTTCGCTGAATAAATTGTTTATTGTACGACAGTCAATCTAACTTATGCGTATTTGCAGTCTAGAATGCTACGTCGAATAATAACAGTAATTATCGATGTTATTTAGTTCTATTCGTTCACAGGCTTCCCAAGCTCAAAATTCGTCTTTTTGATGTGTTTTTGAATATAGAGAAATGTATGGGAAAATCACGGATTCTCTAAAATTGGGTAAATAATTATCTATTTTGAAATAAAGTTTACCTACCTCAAATGTGTCGCTTACTTGTGTCTTGTACCGAATTATATTTGAAGCCATTCCGACGCCATTTAGCGAAGTTATTCGAAGTGGTTGTTAGAAGGGGAGACAACGACTTCGAATAACTTCGCTAAATGACGTTGGAATGGCTTTAAATTCGGTACAAGACACAAGTAAGCGACACATTTGAGGCAAGTAAACTTTATTTCAAAATAGATAATTATTTACCCAATTTTAGAGAATCCGTGATTTTCCCATACATTTCTCTATATTCAAAAACACATCAAAAAGACGAATTTTAAGCTTGGGAAGCCTGTGATTCGTTTTGCCGTGTAAAACTACAAAAATCCAGCGTACAATTGTTTTCTCTCAGTTTTCCAGTATGATAATCATAACACCTACTGTTGTGGTTAGCATAAACTGTTCTCACCCTAAGTTATGTTAGCTGAAAAGTGTAAGAACCTACAAAAGTTATTTTGTTAAGTGGTTAGTACTTGCGTTAGTTTCAAAGTAATTAGCTTTTTTGATTATGACAATTTAAATTGCGCATGAGGCTAGTCTTTAATACAAGTGCTTTGTGAGGCGTTAGGCCTACTCTGGGAGCTAAAGTTGCCTTAAGTCATCTTACGTCGCACAAAAAGTCGCCTTGAGTCGCCCTAAGTCGCCCTAAGTTGCTTAGCTCTAGAAAGGCCCACTGAATTACAAAGTCACCAGCGATAGTCGGAATACGCCCGGTGGGGCTAAGCCGCTGGTCGGGTCGCCGACTGTGTTACATACATAGATAGGCTGAGCCTAACAGCGTAGCTCTCTAAACAGAAAGCCGATAAGAAGCTTAACTAAGGTGAAAGGTCGGAAGCACAAGAATATTAAGATTGACGACCGGGCTATTTTTAGTTCGTAGTTGCTATAGCAACTACGAAGTTTAGAGGGCACTCGAGAGAGCGGTCGGCTGTTCATGTAAGCGAAATAGTATATCTTGAGCTCAACGTGTCTTTGTATTGTTGTCTGTTGGACACAATATTTTAGCTTACTTGAACAAGCTATCATCGTCACTTCCGCCGTATGCGTAAAGTTCCGGCGTATGCGTAAACTTTTTTTTGAGCGTGAAGTGGTGTACGTTCGAGGCAGGTTTTTGAGAAGTTTTCTCACAGTTTGGCGCTGTTTCTTCGGTAAAGAACTTTCAAACTGTCACGACAGAATATTATTTATCAGCCTTGTTGGAAAGCAAACATGATTATTGCCTCGCTATTTCTTCGAGGACTGCTTTGGTAAAAATTTATACGGCAACAAAGCAGGGAATTGTTGGCTGATTACTGTAACACTGTAGTACGTGACTGTGGATACAAGATATGATGAGACATTCCGACGTGAGATAAAAGAGATAAAGGAAAATTTCTTTGTGGACCTTGCTGCAATTGAAGGCAAAGAATTTTCGTTTTGATGTGTTTGTCGAAACATTCAACTACTTTTTGGTCTGACAATCCCCCAATTAAATTGCCAGACTGCGTGTCGCCAAATGCTTATTCTTTGTCTTCTTTTATATAAACATCTGGCGACACGCAGTCTGGCGAACAGAAAAGATGAATTTGAGATTGTTTCTGTTTATTACATGTAATAAACAAAAATCCACTGTGATGTCCACTGCAGTTTGCTCCCGATTTCTCAGCTCCACAACAGTAACAGCGAAGACAAAATAGCACTACTTTCTGAGAAACAACTGCGAACTATCCGTACGGATTAAGCAATTCTCAAAAACAGTATTACGAGACCGTCTGCACGGTACATTTAGACCGTACAAACGTTCACAAAAACAACTTTTCTCGGTCCAGAATAACTAGTTTTGACTAATTTCCGAATAAAATACACTTGTTGCGTATCAAAAATTGCCCTTGAAACTGATTTGGAAATCAAAATTGCAAAAAATACAAACGCTTATGGCATAAGGCAACGCGAGTGAAGATAGAACTACAGAATCAAAGTCTCGTTTTGTTTACACAAAATTGCTTTTCAACCTATGTAATGAATGAACAAACACATAAAAATGGACAACACAATCTTCTTTCAAAAAATTTTATTCAAATCTCCACAAGTTTATGTTTAAAAGCAAAACGCGTACCATTTATAGCGCATAGAAGCCGAGCTGTCTTCGATAAAATTCAAGAAATCAATACAACTGAATTTAAGCACGTTTAATTTATGAACAATTCTCCAAAACTAACGAGAACACAAAGAAAAAGTCAATCACAGATTGATATCAACATAAATTCCCATCGAAATATGTAATCTGTTTTACCTTTAAGTCTCTCGACTGCCTGGAAATTCGTTGAATCTGATCTCCGCTTCTTTGGTTCTGAAATCCGTAAAACAAACATCTCCTCGCATTGCTCCCGCATTGATAAAAACGTATGAAGTTCCCCAAAGCAAGATTTTATCTCTGAAAGCTCTTCTTTTTTTCTTCTTCTTTTCTCACTATAGCGGCTTCTGAGTATCCCTTAATTAGCTTTTTTCGTTTTAAAAATAATCTCTCCCCGGTCCACTGGGAGTGGATGTGAACGTGACAAGGTTGACGCAACCAATTTTTTATGACCTTTCACTGACCTCTTATTATTTACGAGTGATGGTTCCTTGGGAAATGAAATCATTTATATGTTTTGTATCACTTAATACAGCTAAATGGACGGCAGGATGTGAGGATATTTTTCTTTCCTTAATGTTTACTCGTGCATTTATGTCTGCGACAGTTGGATTGGAAGTCATCGGATATTTTCACGATGTGAGTATACTGTGTGTATATAATGAAACGGGGCAGAGTTGAAAATACTGACCACGGACTACCCTACGGACTTCTCTACGGACTACCCCTCCTACAGTAAAAAAAAAAATTACAAACTTACTTTTAGGGTGATAAGATACAAGAAACATACTTGTGTGCACGATAACCTTCCTTGAGTCGCCGTCTTGGTTGCCGCCGTTTTTCTCGGCCCATTCCTCCCTCATAAGCGAGTTCATCAGTAAAAAAAATGGCGGCTACATCCTTCAATTCGATAACTGTGGGTGTTTAAGTCTAATAATTGCAGACTGCTCGCACAGAGACAAGTGGCCACGTTTGTTTTTCTCAAAACTCTGCACGTGCTGACTCACGTAAGCAGCTGAAATTGAAGAGCGCGTGCAAACTGTGTTCAGCCACCTTAGGGCCTGTTTACATGGAGGGAGGGTGACCCGGGTAGCAGGGTCCCCCTCCTAGCCGGGCTACCCTGGGAGGGCCAACTTTTCATACATTTCTTTACAAAGCACACTGAAGTGTTTACATGACAGACAGGGTCACCCGCCTACCCGGATCACCCTGTCTGCTTGCCAGGGTAACCCTCCTAGGCGGGCTATCTTTTCTGTATGTAAACGGTCACCGCAGGGTCACCCTCCTAGGCGGGCTATTTCTTTTGACTTGAAATTACCCGCGAAAACAAGCAATAAAAACAGCAAACTCGTCGCTATAGCCTTTCTTCTTGCTGCCATGTTTGTTAATATGTCGTGCTTAATAAAGCGTGCCGTTGCAATAAAACAAGTCCGCCAAAACATGAGCCCGCCAAAACAATTTAAGAGCCCGCCAAAAAGAAAGATAGCTCACCTATATGATAGCCCGCCCTAATAGCCCGCCCATGTAAAGGCGGGCTATGTGTTAGCCCGGCTGGGAGGGTGACCCTGGTACCCGGGTCACCCTCCCTCCATGTAAACAGGCCCTTAAGCTCGCCGTCATTGAAATACTTCCAGCGCTTAAAATTCAATTAATCGAATGCGAAGTTGGTATCAAGCCAAAAATAGCCTTCACGGATAAATCTCTCAGTAGTGCTGTATTTACGGGCCACCAAAAACCAAAAATAATTTCAGAATAAATAAAAGACAGATTTAGCTATAATGTTGTGTTGTTTTTTGCCCAAAAATCATGTCCCAGACTTCATTTTACTCATTCGAAGTTTGCTTAAATTTGCCTTCTTGTCTCCTATTGTTTACATGGCGAAGATAGGTGTTTTGTACATGACTAAAATGATTTTTAAACTTAACATTTTCGAAAAAATTTTATTGTAAAAGAAAGCTATAAAGATGTTTAATTCACTGTAGGACGCCAAATGTTACAATAACAGGAGCGTGTTGAAAATGGTCCAAAATGGCCAAAATTCAATGGTCCATGAAAGCACCCGCGGACTCAAAAGGCTAATTTTCGAAAAAAGTAAAATGAAATCGACCCTTTTAATCCTATTTTCGAAAATAGGTCACTAAATAGGTTCTTTTGGTAAAGTAAAAAGAAATTCGAAATTTTGCCTCTGTCCTCGGATTCTCAATATTTACAGACATCCGTTCTTAAATAGCTACAATAAATGTGCTAATAACTTTAGTTATGCGAGTCATAATTACTATGTCGAACTGTTTACAATTACAGTTTTTTCAACAATGAGTTCGTTTCAAGTTGGGGAAATAAAGCACAATTACAAATGGCTATGTCTAAGATAGGGAACGGGGAATCGGAGAACGGGGAACGGGGAACGGGGAACGGGGAACGGGGAACGGGGAACGGGGAACGGGGAATCTACTAAAATGGGGAATCTCTAAAGAGGGAATCTCTAAAATAGGGAATCTCTAAAATAGGGAATCTCTAAAATGGGGAATCTCTAAAATGGGGAATCTCTAAAATGGGGAATCTCTAAAATAGGGAATCTCTAAAATAGGGAATCTCTAAAATAGGGAATCTCTAAAATAGGGAATCTCTAAAATAGGGAATCTCTAAAATGGGGAATCTCTAAAATGGGGAATCTCTAAAATGGGGAATCTCTAAAATAGGGAATCTCTAAAATAGGGAATCTTAAAAGCAGCTGTTACGAGAAATGAGATCACAGCAGTTTTGTCAAGGCGGCCGTAAGTAAAGCTGTCCGCTCACGATAAAAATTTCGCTCAGAAAACTCTGACTGAAATTGAAGATGGCTACAAACTAGAAGTCAGGTGATGCGTTAATTCATTTACCGTGTTTTGTGACAAATCATGTTACGACACTTAGTGTCTGGTTCATAAGTTTGGCAATGTGTAAATATCCGGTCTCGATTGCGAAACCGTCACACAAGTAAAAAAAAAACTCTAAAAAAACTCACTCTGCTTTCTGGTAAGTTTGAAAGAAAAATTACAATTAACAACTTCTCGTTACATTTTTGAACACCCGGAGAGAAAAGCTCGATATATCTGCAAGATCGCGTAAGCTCGCGAACG